>CM076848.1:79003847-79603847 GCA_039519185.1 Astragalus membranaceus | reverse complement strand
TTGGTCATTTCACTAAAATAAATATTTTCTCAGTAAAAACCACTATGCATCTCTTGAGGAATTTATGTGAGTCCAAGTGAGTGGAGTTGTGCATTTTTTATGCATCATAGGAGTATTTTTGGCATGAAATTCGGTTTTTTGAACAAAAGGGTAAAATGGTCATTTCCTTTGGAGTGGGGTCAACAAATCAATTTTGGGATTGGTGAGATCATAAAATTCAGAGCCCAATCATTGAATCATGGGATATGGCTCAAAATGGCAAGAATTTAGAAGAATTATCTAGAAGGGAATAAGGAATATCCCTTTGAATTTTGAAAGGTCAAGTGTAGTACAATAGTACAAGTTGCAATTCCACTCACACTCTCTCCTTGGCTGCGAATTCCAGCCCTTTTTCCCCCATTTTTGGTTTATTTTATTGATTGCAAATTGTGTTTAAATCATGGTCTTCCATTCAAGTGTTAAATGCAATCCTCACCCTTCATTTGAATTAAAATGGCACTCTTGTAATAAGCTTCATGGAAAAATACAATTTTGTAATTGAACTTATCCTTCACTCACCTCCTTAAGCTGCGCCCCTCAGCCCTCTCTCTCCTCACTTTGTGCTTTCTAATTGCCCCTAATCCATGTGACATTTGATCTTGACCCTTGGTTCAAAATTTAGATGCAATCCTAGAGCACAATGGAAATCAAAATGACCTAGAAGCCCTTAATGATAAGTGAGCACTATATATACCTTCATATGATCAGCCCACAAATCTTCTTAGCCTCACTCCCCATTCAAAAACCCTAGCACACCTCCCTCCTCCTCTAGGCCGTAGCCACCCCCATTCCTTCTCCTCCATTTCTTTTCAACTTCCATCCACTAAATCACCTCAAACTCACTCCATATTCATATATCCTCTTCCTTTCATCTTTGATTCCACATTTACATCATCAAAGGGGCTGATCCTTCAAGGTTGCGTGGTTATTGTTGGTGATTTTGAAGATTGTTGGTGATTGGTTACTCTTGATCTTCATTTCTACTCTTGTTTAGCTTGGAACTAAGGTATAACTTAAAACCCTTTGCATTTTCATCCACTTTCTTGCATCAAAATCCTTTTTCAACTTATATTTGCATCTCATAACATCATTTAAATGTAGATTAGGGGCTGTTGTGGGTGAGAGTTGTCATCTCACCCACTAAATAAGTGTGTTCTTGTGACTATGTGTTGATTATGTGTTGTTCTTGTGATTTGCTCTTTGTTCATGCGATTTTCACCAAATAAAATTTATTTTTCCTTACCTTCTTGCTTCGGCCTAGAGCCTCTCTTGTTGGATAACATGTTTTCTTGCTTGTTCCTTGAAGTTTGATGGAATAAAATTGGTTAAGTTAGTCTTTCATGCTCTAAGGTTTGATAGTGTAGAATTAGGGTTTTTATACTTTTTGTTCCCTCTTGTTTTTATGTTGAATAAATGATGAAATGATGATTGTTTGAGTGTGATATACATGTGTAGATCTTAGGGTTTATGTGTGTGTGTCTAATGATGTGATTTGGTTGCAAGAAATTTGTTGAATTTGAGCCTTATTGTGTATATGTATGTTTCGGCCATAAAGCCATTTTTGTGACCAATTTACTTACTCAAATTTATTGTTTGATCTTGTTTGGTAAATTAATTGTTGTGAATTGTGTTTTTTTTACTTTTTACCTTTTAGTTTTTACCATTCACTTAAGTATTACTAAATAGTAAAAAAACATTTTCTTACCCTTTTTTACCTTTCACTTAAAACCCTAAAAAACATTTTACCTTTTACTTTTACCATTTACCTTCACGTAAATAATTCACCACCTTCACTTAGATAAGTTACCATTTCATTAATAATTTACCTTTACTTTTTACCTTTCTTAAATTACAAAAAGACCCAAAACATTTTCTAGTTTACATTTATAACTTTTCAACTTTATAAAATCAACCCAAAAATACTTTTTACCACTTTTTCCTAAGACTCTAAAAACACCAAAACATTTCACCATTTCCTAAGAATAAGGTAACTAAATTTTTACCACTTTTTATGACACACTCTCACACACTTGCACTTAAATAAAACCTTATTCACTCTCTTGCATTCTCATTTGCTTGTATCTCTTGCATACTCTCTTGTTTTAATCTTCATGCCTTTTCATATATTCATATCTCTTGCATATTCATTTGCACTCTCATTTGTTAGTACCTCATGCATCCTTACTTGTTTATACTTCTTGCATTCTCACATGTCCATTCATAATTAAATAACCATGCATCCTCACATGTCCATGCATTCATTAATCAAATGCTCATGCATTCTTGTATGCTCGTGCATCTTTGTATATACTCATTCTTGCATTCATCCTCACATGTCCATGCATTCATTAATCAAATGCTCATGCATTCTTGTATGCTCATGCATCTTTGTATATACTCATTCTTGCATTCATTCTCAAATGTTCATGCATTTACATGCATTCATGCTTATCTAATCTAGCACATCATGATTACATGCTCATCCATTTAACTTAGACTATTTTATGCCTATGATCAATTGTATTCTTTTGTTGTTGATGCCACTTAAATGTCTTGATTCAATTATATGCCATTCCATCCATGTGTATGACCTCCTAATGAAGACGTAAGTCTACATGCATGTTGTAGCATAGAGTCATTAGGGTAAATACACCCCTTCCTACACACACACATTTGTTTTGAGAACTTTACTTTGCATCCTCAATAACTGTATCTCTTGATTGTATTGGCATGTTTAATCTCAGTTAGTGATCAGCACGTTCATAATTGCTTGATTAGTGAATGTGTTTGTATTTCATTCATTCATGTCGCATCTTTTGGTTATGGACTCAGAGTTGGTTGAAATGTTCTACTTATTTTTCCAAAATCCTTTTCCAAATCATCTTTTTCTTAGAACTAGTTTTCAAATTAAATCAAATGCTTTTTCAATAAAAAAACCTAAGGCATTTTTCTTAAATAAATCATTAGTCATCACTCGAAGCCTTTGCTTGTTTGATCGCTAATGAGGAGTTATTAGTGGTGGTCACTCGAAGCCTTTGCTTGTTTGGCTATCATGAAAGCTCCCACACCTTAACTAAAAAATAAATAAATTCCAATTTCAAAAACAACACGAGCTATTAGTGATAATTATCACTGATGCTCACCCTTTTTCAAAACGATTTCAAAAAGATAATAAAACGTTGTTACTTGTAATCACTCGAAGCCTTTGCTTGAATGATTACTGGTTTCAACTATTTTTTTTCAAAGTTAGTAATGAATGCCACTCGAAGCCGTTGCTTGTTTGGCATTCATGAACACTCGAGTCTTATTTCCAAAAACTCAAAAACACTTTCAAAACCAAAAGCCTAGAACTACGTAGCTTTGATCCCTCTTCCAGAGAGGGTACGTAGGAGCGGGTCGTAACCCGTCAAGCACACTTTCAAAAAAAATTTTGTTTTGTTCCCTAGAACTACGTAGCTTTGATCCCTCTTCCAGAGAGGGTACGTAGGAGCGGGTCGTAACCCGTCAAGCACACTTTCAAAAAAAACTTTGTTTTGTTCCCTAGAACTACGTAGCTTTGATCCCTCTTCCAGAGAGGGTACGTAGGAGCGGGTTGTAACCCGTCAAGCACCCCTTTTAAAAATCTTTGTTTTGTTCCGCTTCTCAAAGATACCAAAAATATTTCTTCTCAATAAAACCGTTTCTCAATCGAAATAAAAAGAAAGGAAGTAGAACCAAATCATTTCAAGTCAACTATTTTTCTAAGCCACACATCAAAGTTAATGGTTCCCTTTCGGTAGAAAGGAGGTGCGGGGTGCTAGTACCTTCCCCGTACCTAACCGACCCCCGAACCTACATCTCTGTTTTCGAAAGACCATCCGCCTTTTCCAAAAAGACTTTTTCCAATGTTTTAGTCTTTAAAAATAAATATTGGTGGCGGCTTCAAAAATTTTCACGTTGTCAAACTGAGGAATCCTTAACCGGATTTTTCGGGGCGCAACAGCTGGCGACTTCACTGGGGACACCCTTTTTTTTCAAAAAGGCGAGGGTCAAGCCTAGTTAACCTGATGTGTGGCTTAAAATGTTTAACTTGAAAATTTTGTTCTACCTTTTCCTTTTCTTCTTTTTCTTCTCTTATCATGCATTTCTCAATTCCCATGTCCCCTCTTCTTCGCTCCTTTTCTACAAGGTAATATCATGCATTTCCCTTATGCCCTTATGATCCCTTCTTCTTCGCTCCCTTTCTTGAGGTAAGCTATATGTTTGTTGTTGATACCTTAGTGTAGTTTATTTTGTTAAACCCTAGGGTAGACGACTTATTATTTCTTGCTTCTGTCTGGCTGTGCTGGTTTTCCTTGCAGGTGGGGATGGGTAGATTTTAGGAAGTATGTCCTCAATCACACACTTTCACACCTTATGATTTGTGTGCTATGAGTGGGCTCCTATACCCGGATCCAACAAACACTTAGTGGAGTGGAGACGATTAGTGACTGTCATTCGAGACCTTTGTCTGTCTGATACTCATGAAAGTCTCAACCAGAGTACGCTTTCTTATGACGCCCCACACCTGGTAGTATTCTACATTTGTGGTGTCGGCATGAGGATTCTATAGCTCTGGTAGCCATTGTGAGGGTGTGAATTAGAGCTACATGGGAGGAACCTTTGAAGTTGCCCTAGAACTTAGGATTCCCACCTTGGTAGGACACGAGGGCATACGAATTGTATGTTGCATTGTAGTTTAGGCATGTCTTTACTATAATAAAAAGAGAAATTTTCAAAAAAAAGAGGAAAGGGTTGCCGTTGTAGTCTTCTCTTTTGTCGGTCCGTACGAAGTGACATATGGCCCACTTCATTTTCAAAAAAAAAGAGAAAGAGTTACCGCTGTAGCCTTTCTCGTACCGGTCCACATGAAATGACGTACGGTCCTCATTTTCAAATAATAATATATTTCCCTTCATCAAATAAACCAGTGCGTGAGGCGGCACGTAGCGTGGCTCCTCAATTTTTGAACTTCCGTCCATATGCATCGCCTTTATTATTATTTTTTTTTCCACACACATCATTCATATCATAATTGCATCATACCGCATTCATTTACTTGCATTCATATTACATCTCATTTGCATTTTGCTTGCTGGGGATCACCAAATAGTGTACCGTCTTGTCATAGGTGCATCAGAATAGAATCGAATAGCAAGGCTTCACTTACTTCTCGCTTCCCAATTATGAAGAAGGTTAATTTGCTATTTCGATTCCTCGTTTACTTCACTTCCTAAATCAAAAAAAGAAAAAGTTTATGCGCTTATGACAAGATAAGGCATCCCTTGGTTCCCGGCATCAAACAAACATTGTCCATGCATCTATTCATGAACACTCGAGTCTTATTTCCAAAAACTCAAAAACACTTTCAAAACCAAAAGCCTAGAACTACGTAGCTTTGATCCCTCTTCCAGAGAGGGTACGTAGGAGCGGGTCGTAACCCGTCAAGCACACTTTCAAAAAAAACTTTGTTTTGTTCCCTAGAACTACGTAGCTTTGATCCCTCTTCCAGAGAGGGTACGTAGGAGCGGGTCGTAACCCGTCAAGCACACTTTCAAAAAAAACTTTGTTTTGTTCCCTAGAACTACGTAGCTTTGATCCCTCTTCCAGAGAGGGTACGTAGGAGCGGGTTGTAACCCGTCAAGCACCCCTTTTAAAAATCTTTGTTTTGTTCCGCTTCTCAAAGATACCAAAAATATTTCTTCTCAATAAAACCGTTTCTCAAACGAAATAAAAAGAAAGGAAGTAGAACCAAATCATTTCAAGTCAACTTTTTTTCTAAGCCACACATCAAAGTTAATGGTTCCCTTTCGGTAGAAAGGAGGTGCGGGGTGCTAGTACCTTCCCCGTACCTAACCGACCCCCGAACCTACATCTCTGTGTTTTCGAAAGACCATCCGCCTTTTCCAAAAAGACTTTTTCCAATGTTTTAGTCTTCTTGCTTGGATCATTACTTGGCTTGTTGATAGTGGATTCTACTCCATCAGGTAGCTCTCTTCTTGCTTGGATCATTACTTGGCTTGTTGATAGTGGAGCTACCGATCACATTTGCTCATGTCTTGAATTGTTCTAAACTTTCTTTGCCATCAAGCCACTGTTGATCACTTTACCCTCTAGAGACACACGATACACTCGCTACAAGGGCACAATTCACCTCACTCCTTTGACTACATTATAGGATGTTTACTATGTTGCTGATTTCAACTCTAACATCATCTCAGTTGGTCAACTTGCTGACACCATTCAATGCAGAACTATTTTTTATGGTGATTTTGCTGTGTTGCAGGATATCCCCTCCAAGAAGGTGATTGGCCATGCTAGAAGAGATGGAAAGCTTTACACGATGAAGACTTCTCCCATGTCTGCTTCAGCTAAGTCCAGTCCAATAAGTTGTAATTCCATTTCAATTTCCTCTGTTAATATAGATGTCTGGCATAATAGGTTAGGGCACCCCTCCCCCACATGTTATAAACTCATACAGAAAACACACTGTAATATGCCTACATTGTCTAATGAAAGTTGTGATGCTTGCTATTTTGCCAAGCAAAAGAGACTTGCCTTCCCCACACACACCTCACCTTCCTTGCATACTTTTGACATGATACATGTTGACATTTGGGGACCTCTTGCTACTCCATCCATGCATGGCAACAAGTATTTCTTGACTATAGTTGATGATAAGTCTAGGTTCACTTGGATTAAATTGATGAGAACCAAATCTGAAACCAGAAAACACCTGATACAGTTTGTAGCTTATGTCCAAACACAATTCCATAAAACCATTAAAATCATTAGGTCAGACAATGGACCTGAATTTGCTATCTCTGAATTTTATCTCACCAAAGGTATCATCCACCAAAAGTCTTGTGTTGAAACCCCACAACAAAATGGGATAGTTGAACGCAAGCATCAACACATTTTAAATGTGGCTCGTTCTCTAATGTTCCAATCCCACTTACCTATCCAGTTTTGGGACTTTGCCGTCTCTCATGCTATCCACCTTATCAACCGGTTACCATCCATCAACTTACAATCTAAATCACCTTACTTCTTTCTACATGACAAGGCCCCTGACATATCCACCATTCGCGTTTTTGGCGCCTTATGCTATGCCAGCACCCTCACAGCCCATCGGACTAAGTTCCTTCCTAGAGCACGCAAGTGCATCCATATTGGCCACTCTCAAGGTACCAAAGGATATCTTTTGTTTGACCTTCATTCTCATGAAATTTTTCTTTCTAGGAATGTTTGTTCTATGAGAACATTTTTCCTTACCCACCTCCATCACCTTCCATCTCATCAACCACTTCATCCTCTACCACACCTTCTAGAGTAACCATAACTAACCTGTTCACATATAACTCTTCTTCAGCTGTACCTGATCTTTCACCATACAGCACTATTAACCCTCCTGCAATACCTGATTCTCCACCAGACAGTGTTGCTGATCTTCACCCCCTACCTTCTCTACTACATCTTCTCTCCCTGCCATTCCTACATCAGATATCAGAACTACCCCTACATCTGCTCCTAACCCTCATGAACATTCTCAGCCACCTCCACCCCCTGTTACCTCCCTTAGAGTTTCCTCTAGAGTTAAAACCAAGCCTACTTACCTCCAAGATTTTCATTGTGGCATGCTTTCCATTTCTTCATGTGATCAATCATCTTCAGGTACTCATTACCCTCTGTCTGATTATATTTCTTATGATGGTTTGTTTGCCTCCCATAGACTGTTTCTTGCAGCTATTAGCACTCATATTGAACCTAAGACCTTTGCTCAAGCCTCAAAGCATCAATGTTGGCTTGATGCTATGCAGCAAGAAATTCAGGCTCTTGACTTGAATTCTACTTGGGTCATTACTGATTTGCCCCCTGGCAAACAACCTATAGGTTGCAAATGGGTTTATAAAATCAAACACAAAGCAGATGGTTCCATTGAGAGATATAAGGCTCGTTTGGTTGCAAAGGGGTTCACTCAACTTGAAGGAGTGGACTACTCTGAAACATTCTCACCTGTGGTCAAGATGACCACTGTCAGACTTGTTCTAGCCTTGGCTGCTACTCACCATTGGCATTTGCATCAACTTGATGTCAATAATGCCTTTCTTCATGGTGACCTTCAAGAGGAGGTCTACATGAAGCTTCCCCAAGGTATTCCATCCTCTCCCAACAAGGTTTGCAAGCTTCAAAAGTCCTTATATGGTTTGAAGCAAGCAAGTAGACAGTGGAATGCCAAACTCATCTCATTTCTTCTACCTTTGGGCTTCATCCAGTCCAAGCATGATTATTCATTGTTAATCAAGCACTCAGTAGCATCTACCACTATCCTTATCATTTATGTAGATGATGTTGTACTCACTGGTAACAACTTGGATGAGATTCACAGAATTAAACTTTTGCTTGATACTCAATTCAAGATAAAAGACTTGGGTGTTCTCAAGTTCTTCCTTGGCTTTGAGGTAGCTCGCTCTACCACTGGCATCGTTGTTTCTCAACGAAAATATGCTCTTGAATTGGTTGAAGAGGCAGGTCTTCTAGCTTGCAAGCCGGCATCTACACCAATGGTTCCTAACTTGAAGTTGAGTGCACATAGTGGTGAACCATTGCCTGATCCTACTCAGTACAGGCGCCTTCTTGGCCGACTGATTTACTTAACTAATACTAGACCTGATTTATGTTATGCAGTAAACAAGCTTAGTCAATTTTTGGCTAACCCTCTTGTACCTCACATGGATGCTGCCCTGCATATACTTAAATATCTCAAATCTTGTCCTGGCCGTGGTCTGTTTTTTGATGTGAATTCTGACAGGAAACTCACAGCTTTTAGTGATGCAGATTGGGCTTCTTGCCTGGATAGCCGTAGGTCTACAACAGGTTTTTGTGTGTTCTAAGGTTCATCTTTGATTAGTTGGAAATCAAAGAAACAATTTGTGGTTTCACGGTCTTCTTCTGAGGCCGAATACCGTGCCCTTGCTGTCACCACATCTGAGGTTCAGTGGTTACTTTATCTTTTGCAGGATTTGCATCTTCCTCATACAGGTGCTGTCAATATTTCCTGTGATAATAAATCGGCCATACACATTGCACAAAATCCAGTTTTTCACGAACGTACCAAGCACATTGAGCTGGACTGTAACTTGGTACGTGATAAGGTTCAAGATGGTATTGTTCATCTCATGCCTGTCCCCACAAAGGCTCAACTAGCTGATGTTTACACTAAGGCTCTGCACCCTTCTCAGTTTGAGTTTCTGCTATCCAAGCTCAACATGAAAAATCTTCACTGTTTAGCTTGAGGGAGGGTGTTACATGATATTTTATCTTGTACATTTTATTTACTCTAGCTAGTTTAGTTAGACTATTTAATTGATAGTCATTTTCTTCTTAGCTTCTGTTTTTAGCTTGATAGTTGACTGTATATATACACTCTTTGACCATTCAATAAGATTGAGAGAATTCATTTTATCACTTGTAACATAGATCAAGATTCAAGACCCTCTTTACCATTTAGTATAAATATTTAGTTTTCCCATTTCTCACATTTCTCTTCGTTCTTGATATGGCTTTTCTAATGTCTTTCATCAGGTTTAATCAAGATGTTTTCCCATTTCTCACATTTCCCATATTGATGATGATTGTGATTGAATGAAGATGTTTTTGAAGTGTTTTTGACTGTTGTTAAGTTAAGAATTGAGTGGAACGCGTATCGGAATCGATCAGAATAGAGAATCACGTGAAAATGGGACATTCCCACATGTTGTCAGGGGCGCACGACTCAGGCTATTCCTTTTGATTCCGAACCTTCTCTAATCCTTTTCCTAACCCTTCCCAATGATCATTGAACATAGATATGTGGTTTTTCAAGTCATGTAAGGAATTTTGTTATGTTAGGGTTTTTAAATACAAAACCGAAGTAAAACATAACGAACTATTTATGTTTCACCAAATACAACGAGTAAATTCATGTTATGTTTTAAATGCAAAACGAGTAAGGGTTGTATCGAGTGTGAAAACAAACAAAGTTCAAAGAATGGACTTCGTGTCCGAATTAAAAATAAGAATATGACCTTGTGTCGAGTAACGGACCTAGTGTCCGAGTTAAGGATATAAGAATACGACTTCGTGTCGAGACCAAGAGGTTAATAAAAGATATTGAGGGGGATGACGATCCCGAGTTCATGTAGCATACCTAGCCGAGGGGAGTCATGAATCCAAAGCTAGGGCCCTGACATTATTCGTATAGTTATACAGATTGGGGTTTCCGTTGGTATTGGGCATTCTAGTGTGTCTGGCATTATATCTCGGATTGTGCTACGTCAAAGAAAAGATTAAAAGACAGGTATGAACAATAATGGTTCATAAGATGAGGTTAATCCACAGACAAGACAAGTATGAGCGAGAACGGCTCATAAGAAAAAGGAAAACACCGAGAGAGAATATGTGAGGGGGTGCGAAAGAACTCACTGAGATTTATAATCTCACTGTATATGTTGTTGTGTTTTCAGATGTGCAGGGAAAGCAAAGCAGATTGAGGTGAAGTGGCGTATGCTGTAGCTACTCAGGTTGATGGAAGATCCTTAGTGATCTTTAGGTTGTAACTGTTTTCCCTTCATCTTTATTAGTCAAGTTAAATCCTTGAATTGTATCAAGGTCATGTATTATGTTATAGCCGTGTCTTGTAATTTGGACCATAGTTATGTATTATATTGAAAGTGTAATTGAGAAATTATATCTCAAAGTCATGTAAGTGGTTTGAAATCCGCTTAAGTTTTTAGTTGGTCCATTATTATGAGCAGCTTATACTCTGATGTTTATGATTTGGTTAATGTCTTATTGATCACTGTGAGGTGAAATTTAAGGTGTTACATTCCAAACATCAAAACAGATATCACCAGCACAACAACCAGTCCAAATCAACACCATAACACATAATAAATACACGACATTCACTTAGGCATTCATTCCGAAACGCAATTGTCACAATTTTCGCAAATGACGGTTTTTCGACACGAATTTCAAAACGAACTCAAACGATACAAAATCAGAGCATGCAACCATTAATTCAACAACAAAACCTAAGCGGGTAGAACTCACCGATTGTGATGAAAATCACAAACAATCACAATCAACGAAGCTAACACGACAACGAGACCTCACGAACGATCCCCGAATTTGACTCCTACGCTCCGACAACGAGCAAACTCGCTCCAAAGCTAACCCAACAAACCAATTTCGAATTCCAGCAACTACAACCCCTTCCAACTATTTCAATCTACAATGTGGCTACTGAAATGTTGTTGCTTGAAAGCCCCTTATTTTGAAAACACAAACAGAAATTTGAGAGCTTCCAAAGATAAACACCAAAAATTGAATTATTCAAAATTTCCAGTTTTCTGACTTGTTTTCCTAGCCCTGGTTCCACACGAAATTGAACCCTCTTAGCCCAACTCTTGCTTTAATTCTTCAACTATGAACTTCTTCTAACAATTCCTCAACTTTTGAAGCTTAAAATCCAACGAAATCATCAACCAACCAAGCTCTAAAAGTGGTTCCCTAACACTGTTTTTAAGATTTTCCAGCAACATACCATTTTCTTCAAGCTCTCATGTCTCCACGATTTTGCTTCCAAAAAAAACATAATCCTAACTTCAAACTTTATGCTTTAATCCTCCTCTAGCTACCCTTTAGATTCCAACTTCAGATTCCTCTAAAAAGTGTTCCATGCATGATGATCTTTGAGGTTCTAAGGGCGACTTCTACATTCTGTTTTGAGATGTTTTTAGGTGATGACTAGGAGCTTGCATTTCTGGTTTTTAGAAGATGGAGGGAGATGAATTTTTGAATGAAAGATCATGATTGATAAAGGAAACAACCACGTGAGTGAGATCCTTAGTTTTCCTCCCCTTCTTTCTTCTCTAACGTGAACATGCAACAACTTTATCAAGGGACAAGATGTGTTTTTGAAAGGTTTAGGTTCTTCTGGTTAGCAGTGCTTTGGAGGAAAGAAATAGGAAGAGAGTTTAAGTAGATGATGAAGGTATTTGTTCAATAAGATGAGGGTAAGTGAGGTTTGGTGAGAGTAAGTGAGCTTTGGTGAGAGTGTGTGTTGGTCTCTTTTTGTTTTCAGCAACATTAAAGTGGTCAAATATGTGTTGGGTTTATGAAAAGACTACTTCGCCCTTACCCCATTTTTCTCACTTATGGACATATCTAGTTAATCACTCGACCACACAAGCACACAATTATTTCACTTAAGGAAATTTAAATCATCTATATATATACCTATCGAATGACTCAATTATCAACTCATAATTAAGTACATCTATTCCAACATACTCAATCAATTAGATTATCAATCAATTAAATAAAAACACTTGCTAATTTCAATAATTGAAATTAGCCAAATTGTGGATGTTACACCCTGCTTCTTTTCGGTCAGTCATTCGCTGCTTTCAAGGTTAGATTTCCACATTTCGTTTTCCTTCTTCTTCTTTTTTTTTCATTTTTGTTTTCCATCTTCTTCAATCTGTTTTCCTTCTTCATTTCGTTTTCATTGCCTCTTTGATTTCGTTTTCAATTTACTTTTTCTTGATTTCTATTTTTAGGGTTTGTGTGATTTGGGAATTAGGAATTAGGAATTAGGAATTAGGAATTGGGAATTTAGGAGTAAAAATGGAACATGTGAGGGCTGAGGGTCATTATCTTTAAATGGAACATGTGAGGGCTGAGGAAGTTCAATCAGTTTTTAGTTTTTACTTGTATTCAATATTTTGTTCTTGAATAGTCTCCAATCTCCATCTTTGTCTAATAATATGAAGTGTTGAATAAATATATACTGTTGTTATGGTTCTATTATTGGATGTGGTTTTGGGACCATGTAATATTTATATTTTGATCAACTAGAAAGAAAGCAAACTCTCAACTGATTTGGAAAATTGTGTGAAATATTTTGAAGGATATGATTAAACAAACTGATTTGGAAATTATGTGAAACTTTGAAGTCTTGTTGTAGTCATTTTGAAGAGGCATTGAAACATAATGAGCAATCTGATATTGATGGGAATGAATTATTTGTGGAGTTAAAGTTACTAAGAGAAATCTTGCCTAGAGAGAAAATATTAGCTATTGATATATTAAGATTTTTGAAAGGCTTGGATTATTTTCCTAATACAATTGATGGGTATAGAATTTTATTGACTATTTCTGTGACAGTAGCATCAGCAGAAATAAGTTTTTCAAAGTTGAAGTTGTTGAAGTCTTATTTGCGGTCTACCATGTTACAAGAAAGACTTAACGGATTAGCATTGATAGCGGTTGAAAATAATATTTTGGGGACAATTCAATATGAAGACTTGGTTGATGAATTTGCTTCAAAAAATGCTAGAAGGGTGGCTTTTTTAAGTAACTTGAATGTTGGTATTATTTTGAGGTTGTATCGAGATGTTATTTACAATTTACAGAAAGTAGTTTAAAATTTTTTGGTGATTTAGTTGAATTGTTTTAATTAGGGGCCCAATTTTTATGATTTGCACGGAGCCCCTAAATTGCTTGAGACGACCCTGATCACGGGTGACACTTCTAAGAGTTTGTATGGTCATAGATATAGGGTGGAATTCAATCCTAGCAATGGAGAGCCTATTGCTCGGTATGTTGACCAATTCAAAAGCTATTTAGGTGTGGTTGTGCGGACCAAAATGAGTATATGTCCCATAGCTTGGGAGCAAGTGGATGCAAGGACAAAAAAGATTGTTTGGGATGATATTTTGGTATGTATATTCACAAATGAAATATTTCCTGTGTACTTAATTCTTGTGCTAACAACACCATATTTTTGATGTACTTAATTAAGGAAATATTTGACATTCCCAACGATGAGGATTACGAACACGTTGGATGTCTTTTGTATGTCTTTGTTGAAAACAGTTCAAGACAAAACTCGCTACCAAATGTGTTTAGCGAGAAGGATAAAGACGGTGAAACAACCCCATATCACAATATAGCAACATATCTATAGAGACATGGCCACATTTGTTGAGACTCACCACACTCTGGAAATCTTGGTATTGTTTTAACCACAAGTCTTTTAACTTTTTAACCATTATCGATTTGTTAATTTAATATGTCCTTGCCGACATATCTAAATATGGTGTTGTTAATATAGAAACATATCTATATAAATATGGTGTTGTGTATTCTTTGTAACAGAAATAAGATATAAAGCTTTTAGTTTGCTTGAGATAATTAAGTGTTTTCCTAATTATGTTATTTATCTCCATTGTAGGAAGAGTTATAAATTTCAAATTTTAATGAGTTTATGTTTGACTTAATTACAAATATCAACTTTGTATAATTAGATTCTCTCTGGAACAAATAATTGATGATTCACAGTTTTATTAATGATTAATAAAATCAGTGTTGGTAGAATAACTTTTTGCTGTAGTTAGAAAATTAACTTTTCATACATTAAGTAAACAAAACAGAAAAGGAGTTGCAAATGAATTAAGGAAAATGAAGTCCTAATAATATTTCTAATGAAAGTATACTCAGTAGATTCTTAAACTTAAGAATGTTCTTAGATAGTATCACCATTAGAGCATGTTGTTTGACACCCAAATACTTCTCACGCGTTAACTGAAGAAGACATACATGCATGATGTGCAGAATAAATTAATCGATAAAAATGTAGTCTTTCACATAACAAATATCATGTATCACACTATATCACAACCAAACATGTGAAGAATACGACTAAGCTAAAAATAGTTGGAAATATACATAAAGTAAAGCACAACCGGATGTCATATAATAAGAACTACATCCCTCGAATAATACATCATATCATAACTAAACATAAAACAATTGAATCTTTATTACTACGTGAACAACTATCATAATCACTAATATGTTGTATCCTCAAGCTCCATAAGCTCCACTATCGTGACCTCTTCCTCCATATGTTCCTCAAGGGCTCGCGATTTATTACAATAAAGACAAAATACATCAAAGGGATACAACGTCAGTTAAATCAAACTTTTCAAACCGATTATTGAGTGGTGTAGTTGTCATGGGTGTAGTTAGATTTTTAATGCCAACTTGTTTAACAACCGGCATAAAATGGTCGTTCTAATCACTTAAGAAAACTCATAATAATGTGTTTTGTAAGTCGGTTATTAGTGGAAAAACCAGCATTAAGACATTTTTATAAATAATACATTTTTTCAATTTCTCGGTTCAACAACCACTAATGGAAAAAATGCTTTTCATATCGGTTAAAATTGACATTTCATATCGGTTCCCGAACCGATGCCGAAAAAGGAGATATAAAAAATAGGGACATTTCATATCGGTTCTTGAACCGTTATGAAAAGTTGTTTTTATATCGGTTGCCCCTAGAACCGATATGAAAAGTCTCTTTTTTAAAAAAAAAATAATTTTTAACATCGGTTTTATATGAGAACCGATATGAAAAGTCTCTTTTTTTTTTTTTAAAAAAATGATTTTTAACATCGGTTTTCTTTGGGAACCGATATGAAAAGTCTCTTTTTTGTTAAAAAAAAGTGAGGTTGTCTTCCATCAACTCTAGATCCTTCTGTAATAATTCTTTTACGGACCATGTATATTGTTTGAAAATATAAACACCAATATTAAAAATGTAGGTTATATATCTTACATAAAAATTATGTAGGTTATCTTACATTTCAATCACATACAACTTACAATAGCAGTAATATACTGTAAGGAATAACAGAAAATCTAACAATGAACTACTCAGCAAAACGACAACATATGTAGACACTAGCTCAAAGATCCATGCAGTCACAACCAAGGAGGTTTAGTTAAACCAAGTCAAACAGAATATATAAACTGCATTTAGTTAAACCAACACTGTCCTCACCAAGGAGGTTTCTAATCCTGTCAGCAACGAATTCATATTTGTCTATTATGATAACAAGGAAACAGCTTCAGCTTCATCCTGGGAGGAACCATTTGCTTGCAGATGCTTCTTGCCAATCTTAAAAGAGTGATCACCGCCATCAACAACATGCAGCTCATTGAGCGCTTTCATCTTATTTCGAGTAGCTTCTAACTTCTCAAGGGAACAGAGAGCATCCTTGATGCCCTGCACACCACACACAAAAACACAAGATTAGCATTAGGAGAGATAATAGCACAATACAAAAATGTTTTGCAATAATATCTTGATAGAACTTGAAAGAAATTTTTAGTGTTGATTCAATAGATTAACAGGGCATGAAACTAGAGAATTATGAGTATGGGACTATACCACACTACAATGACAAACAGGAAAAGAAAAAACTACCTGAACAAAAATTGTAGGAACTGTTAGCTGTAATAGTGTTTCATCTCTAACCGCACCCTTGATTCCCTGGAACATTGACAACGAAATTGATGTAATTCGTAGCTATATTATTTAAAATCTGTACTTCAGTACTAATACTAATGAAAACCTCTGATTTGCCAAAACACCCCAGAAAACCACTACACAAATCATAATGTGTGAAGTATGGCATGCTAACAATTGCTCAAACAGAAAACTGAGAGTATCACAACTGCAAATGATAGAGCAGCTCAAGAAGCAATTAAAAGGACAACATCAATCAAGTTGGCAAATGAAGATAGCTACTGTAAGACCAGACTGACCTATGAAGTGAAATGCTAGAGAAAAGTGGATTAACAACTAATAATTGGAAGGAAATCACAAATAGGACAAGTGAGTTTACCCTAAGGCCTAAATATAAACAGATAGTTTGAAAAATCCTTCAGTAAAGTAAAAAGACATGCAATTAGTTGGCATGAAATGAACAAAAAGAATATCAAACCTTTAATGGGTAGCCCAAGCATACTACAGCAGAAACATTAATGTCTTCCATGGTAGCCACCATACATCCAACTCTGAAGTCATGTCCGGATCTGCAGTCACAATCTACTTTTCAGCAGGCAAATATTTGTTCTGCTTGAATTCCGTATCTCCTGTAATAGAAAGAGATCCATCACAAATACTCAAGACTGGTGAAGGAAATACAAAAATCTGAATACATCAATTATAAATATTTCAGGAGATTAATAAACTCAACACTTTGCTTTGCTTTAAGAGTTTATGAGCAAAAAACTTACCAATTGCTCTAGACAAGTTCAAACTTCCATTGACTCGTCCAACTTGAATGAAACCACCAGCTCCCGGAATCCTATCTTTCTCAAGCTCAAGGTCAGGCTTGTGATCTTTAGACAAATTGTGTTCCTGCAAATAGAACCTCATGAAATAATAATGCATAGAAATCTTGCCAAAGAGTAGTTGTGACAGGCAGTCAAGGCATCAATTGAAGCATGTGCAATTTTATCAGAATTTCTGAAATAGCACCCTTTATCATCAAGTATCTGCACACTCATTACAAGCTGCACCATACCTATAGCCTATATTACACGCCTACTAAAACTAGTGAAGATTTCAAAACTGAAAGAGGAATGGAAGTACCTGCCCCTTCCTTGATAATAACCTGCAGTAAAATCATAAAGTTATTAGCAAAAGAATATGTTGATTATTTAGAAGGGCTAATCAAAGGTAACTTGAATCAACATACATATGCATAGTCACAATCAAATTTTGATGGACAGTATCCTCAAGCTTGAAATCCAAAAAAGTAGCAAATGACATTGAATTTCTCTCCCTTGTATGTATCTTTTTCTGTCATGGGAGCAACCAAATATCTTTTTGTTAAAATATATTCATAATAAAAAACTAAAAGGGTGAGTGTAATTCTAAATAACCATTTTGTAAATTGTCTCAACAAGCTATAGTGGAGAGATTAGAAAAACAAGTTGAAATAAGCTCAAGAACATGTAAGCTGATTTTATAAGGCTTTCCTAATACAAATTCATCTAAGTAAGCTGTTCCAATAAGCTGTTCTAAATCAATTCATCTAAATAAGCTGATTAAACCGTATTCAAGTAATTGCTCACCAATCCCCTGTTCTCACCATAATCATCAATAGCCCATGATATTTTGATTGATTCAAATCAAACCAATGTGCCAAATGGTTATCCAAATTTGAATGAGCTGTAAAATGCAAGATATCAGACATTAATTCAAAAAATAAGCAAGGTAATTAATTAAACATCTCTTCTACAATGAGAGTGGTCTATAGATAAAGTATGAGTAAAATAAATTATAGAATAGATTTAGAAATACCTTTTAAATTAAGGTTAGAATGTGTTGAATAGATTTAGACATACAGTTTCAGCTAGATTAGATAAGTACCTTTAGCATGTCAATGCACATTTTCATCTTTGGGCGAGCAATTCGTGGAAAATCTGTCAATATACTAGACAAAAAAAGAAGAACACAAACTAGCATAAGATTAGATTATAAAAACAACACCTATTTCCCTTGGAAAAACACACACACACACAGGCAATGGAGAAATAACAAAAATAAATAAAACTAGTTCTAAGGGAGGTTCAGCCATAGTTTCAAGACCATTTTTGCTGACCTAATCTGTTCACATGTTTCCTCAAATTCATCTAAATAAGCTGTTCCAAATGCCTAAAATCAACTCATAACTACTTCCCCATCATTTTCCCTCTTTTAAGTTACAACTAATCATACACTCAAGAAGATAACCAGCATAACAGATTCATTAAAATAGCATCTCTTAGGTAATTTTACCAGCAACATGAAATTTCACATAACTCAGCTCATGAATAGAGATAAACAACCCAGAAAAAATCATGTAAAATCGTAGAGATTGAAGAAACTTACGTAACTGAGATGGTTCGCATAAATGCTTAGCCGTTTGTAGTTCGTAGAGATTCTTCACAGTTCTTTCAGTTCACACTTCAGAGTTCGTTCCTGATTTCTTCAGATTAGGGCTCAAAATCGTAGAGAAGGACAGGATTAGGGTTCGCAATCAAGAGAGGAATGAGATTAGGGTTCGTAATCAAGAAAGGAATGGTATTAGGGTTCTTAGTTTGGTTCGCAGAGAGGAAAATTTTGGTTCAGAGAGTGAGATTTAGTTCGCACTTCGCAGAGAACAAAACTAAGAAATCAATGGAAACCAAAGAAAAAACCTAAATCAATTGCATAAGAGGAAAAAACATAATAAAACCCTAAAGCGTGAAATTGAGAGAGAAATCTGAAAGGAACCCAAACAGTGTAGAGAAATAGATGGAAATCGTTCACGACAGATCCGGAGAAGCAATGGAAAGAACAACGAGTATACTTTAACTGATCGGTGGGAAATCGGTGCGAAGAGGCTATAGCAGCGGTGGCGTCTCATGGTGGGAAATCAGTGCGAAGAGGCTACAGTAGTGATAGCGAGGTTGCATCAGTGGCATCGTGGTGAGCTCGTTGCATCGGTGGGAAAAGGGCTTTGTGTTCTCTGGAGCGAGAGAAATGAAGAAGAGGGTTTTGTGAGTTGAAGAGGAGGAGTAGTGTGCGCCGTGGAACGCGTGGAAGAGATAAGGGAGAGAGCGAACAAAATGAGAGTACCGAGAGAGGGAGCGTATGTGAAAAACCAATTTTTTAGTTTCTATAACGGGTGGTGTTTTGACCCGTTATGGAAGCCCCACTTCCTATAACGGTTATGCAATGGAACCGATATGAAAGATGATTTTTGCACTTTCTATATCAGTTCCTGTGGCAACCGATATAAAAGTTGTAATTTTAATTACAAAACTGCCACCGCGTCACTTTTAATATCAAGCCGTTTTTAACCAATATAAATAGCTGTTATAAAATGCATTTTTTCCACTAGTGAACAATTTTAGAATCAAATGTACGCCCACAAGTTTTAAGAACAAGAATATTGCAAGTGATAAAAAAGTAGAACTCAATATGAAGAAACAAGTTTATTGCCGAGAGTTCTCATAATATACATATGTCGGTTTACAATATAAAAGTACCGAATACATTACAATGAGAAAAATATATGTAACATCCCCGATTTAGCTAATTTCATTTATTGAAATTAGCAAGAGGTCACAAGATAATTAATTAGCTAAATTGAGAATAATAGCATAATTTAGTTATTTTGAGATGATTGTCATGAGTTAAATAAATAAATTGTATAATTGTCTACTAAATTATGTTGATTACAAGAATTAGAGATTTAAGTGTTTTGTTACAATTAGAATAACTGGAATGAGAGGAGGGGTATATTAGTCTTTTCCTTCTTAAAATTTCTTCAGCTCACACATGCCACATGACCTCACCTCATTAAAATAACAACACATTCATATGAGTGCTGAAGGAGAGGAAAGACAAAACAGTAGCTGGTTGAAAATAAAACAGAAAATAGATTGAGAGAGAGAGAGAGAGTGTGAGGTTACGAGAGTGAGAGAGGAAGAAGAAGGGAGGGCAGCTTCCCCAAACCTTGATGCATTTCCCTCATTTTAGGTTCATTAGATTCAGCTCTTCATCCTCTTCCTACTGATACCAACATTTCCATCCACACCCTTCTCCATCACAAATCACCATTGTCACACCCACATGCTTGAAAAATGAGATATGGAGTTTTGACACTGCAAGAAAATCGTTCATTTGCGACGGCAATTTCCGTCGCAAATGGGCCTTTTTCCGTGGCAAATGTGCCTTTGCGACGGACTTTGCGACGGACGAAGATTCGTCGCAAAACAGCTCGTCGCAAAACAGCTCATCGCAAATCCTTTGCGACGAAACTCCCCGTCGCAAATATTCCGTGGCAAACTCGTCGCAAATCCGTCGCAAATGTTCCGTGGCAAACTCGACGCAAAGCCATCGCAAATCTTCCGTGGCAAACTCGTCGCAAAGCCATCGCACATTTCCGTGGCAAAGTCGTCGCAACTCTAACGTCTTTCTGTCGCAAATTTGTGGCAAATCCGTGGTAAATTGTTTGAAAATTCCGTCGCAAATTGTAATAATTCCGTGGCAAATTCAGTAACTACCAAAAAAAATTCCGTCGCAAATTCCGTCGCAAAGAAAAATATAAATAATTCTACCAAAATTTGACATTTACATTGTCATTTCTGTTAGCAATATTCCCTGCCAATTTAATTCAGACTCCAATCCACCAATTCAAGCATAAATAAACATCACTATTATCAAAAGTATCAATCCAAACCATCAACTTAGTTATACATAAACTACACTCTTGTTAAAAGTGTCAACTCAATCCACCAAATTAGTTAAAAGTGACGAACATACCACTAGTTTACTCAAATATATCAAAACATGGCACTAGTTTATCAAAATATACCAATATACCTAACAAATCAAAAACGATAATGTCCAATAAACTCAAAAAATTCTGACGAAGCATCTTCAAGTCCAGCTCTGAACAATATATATACCTAACAAATCAAAAACGATAATGATTACTAATTAATTCATAAAACTAATATATTTTGCACATTTATTAAAACATAGATTACCTAGATCTCGTCAATAACCCTTCTCATAAACTTGGTCTCCGTGATCTCCACAGTCTCCATCATCTACATACTACAAAAAAACTAGTGATTAGCAACGGAATTTAGCGACGGATCTAAATTCCGTCGCAAATAAAAACATTAGCGACGGAATTTTACAACATTAGCGATGGACCGGGTTTTATAAATTTAGCGACGGAACTCTGCTTATTTAGCGACGGATTGGACAAGGCGCGCAGAAACGAAAAATTTGAATTTTATTAGCGACGGATTTCCGTCGCTAATAATCCGTCACTAATCATAGTAAATTGCGCAACTGACCGTTTCAGTTCAATTGACGCGTGGCACAATTTTCAAAGCTTAGCGACAGATTTCCGTCGCTAATAATCCGTCGCTAAGCTTTGAAAATTGTGCCACTGTCCGTTACATTTTAATTTGACACGTGGGCCAAAGTTAGCGACGGAAATCCGTCGCTAATTCCGTCGCTAAGTGTTAAAAAAAATTTAAAGCCGGATCCCTCCCCCTTTTCTCTCTTTCTTTCCTCTTCTCCACTCTTTCTGTCTCCACGCCACCGAATCGTCTCCCTCTTCCTCTCCGTCCACCGGCCACGCCACCGCCACCGTCCACGCCGCACCGCCCCCTTTTCTCTCCATTCTTTCCTCTTCTCCATTCTTTCTCTCAGACTCACCCTCTCCGAACCGTCCACCGTCCACGCCATCGCCACCGTCTACGCCACCGCCACCGCACCACCACCGTTCACGCCACCGCACCACCACCATCCACGTTACCAAGTTTGTTTCTTTTCTGGCTCCACGAATTTTCTCTCTATTTTTCACTAATTTGGTTTCTGCCTCTCTATTTCGCAAGTCACCGGACAACCACCTCACCGGACAACCACCGCACCGGACAGCCACCACACCGGACAGCCACCACACCGGACAGCCACCACAGTCACAGTCACGGTCACGGTTAGTTTTTTTTATTTTTTATTTTCGAATTGATTTTTTGTTCCGTTGTTATAGGATAAAATTTTATTGTTAGAAATATTAAGATTAGTATTTATGATTGTGAAATTTGGAAGGTTTATGTATGTGTTTAAGATAGTGTTTAGAATTGTAGAATAAAATTGTTGTTGTTGTTAATTAGAAAGTTGTAATTGAATGAAGTAATTGGAATTGAATTGAAATTGAAAAATGTAATTGAATAGTGTATGTGTTTAAGATAGTGTAATTGTAAGTGTATGAAATGTGTATGTTGTTGGAGATAGTGTATGTTAATTTTGAAATGTGTATGTTGTTAATTGAAAAATGTGTAATGGTAATGTGTATGTCGTTTGAGATGTTAAATTGTTGTTTTGATGTTTGATGAACCCTAGGTTAGATGACTATTTGATGTTGTTATTGTGTGTTGTTGATGGAAAATGGTGAGGTTTTATTGGTTTTATATTGGGAATGTTATGAGAATGTAAAACATTTTTTTAAATGCCTGTAGATGAATTGGAGTCAATTGAATCGTGGTTGGGTGTATGATCGGTTATATCCGGGAAGAGCGTTTTTAAAGGAAACTTTTGTAAATGGGGTTGAAGAATTTATTAGGGTAGCATGGCAACATGATTTAACTAAAGAGGAAGGGGGGATTAGATGTCCATGCCTTAAATGCAAGGGTGTACCTATTAGTACTGATGATGAAGTCAGGGAGCACTTGTATCGTCTTGGGTTTATGCCTAATTATTGGATTTGGGTGGATCATGGAGAAGTACTTCCGAATTTTCACGTAGGGGCTTCAAGCAATTCTGGTGGTGTTGTTCCATCTAATGAACAATTTGAGTCGATGGAAAACATGATTTGTGATGGCCTCAGGGTGAATGTGCCATTTGATGAACCTCAGTATGACGATCATGATGAACTTCCAAATGAAGAAGCACAGAGATTCTATAATTTGTTAAGGGAGTCAAACAAACCGTTGTTTGAAGGCTCGCCAGAGTCAAAATTATCTATTTCTGTGAAGCTTTTAGCTCTCAAGTCCATGAGTAATATTTCTGAGTTGGGTTTAGATTATGTGACTAAAATGATGATCGATGCGACACCTAATAAGGATAATTTGCCAAAAAATTATTATGAAGCAAAAATGTTAGTTTCGAAACTGGGATTGGAATGTAAGAAGATTGATTGTTGTGTGGATGGGAACATGTTGTTTTACAATAACGAATTTGGTAAAAACGATGGTGCACTATTGGAATGCAAATTCTGTGGAAAGCCGAGGTATCATGTTCGTAAAGGGGGAAAACGTAATTATAAACCCATCCCTGTAAAGTCGATGTTCTATTTGTCTATAATTCCAAGGTTGCAAAGAATGTTTGCATCGGCTGAAATTGCGAAGAAAATGACGTGGCATTATGAGAATAGGCGTACCTCAGACATTTTACGCCACCCATCTGACGGTGAAGCGTGGAAACACTTTGATCAAGTGCATTCAGATTTTGCCTCAGACCCACGAAATGTTCGACTTGGCTTGTGCTCTGATGGATTTACTCCATATATCCAAGCATCAGCGTCGCCCTATTCCTGTTGGCCAGTCATTGTTACCCCTTACAATCTTCCTCCTGAGATGTGCATGACTAAACCTTATATGTTTTTGACTTGTATGATACCTGGTCCAACCAATCCAAAAGCTAACATTGATATCTTTTTGGAACCCCTAATTGATGATCTCAAGAGATTGTGGGGTGGTGTTTTGACATATGATGCAGCACAAAAAAATAATTTTATGATGAGAGCGTCATTGATGTGGACAATAAATGACTTCCCTGCTTATGGTATGTTGTCTGGTTGGGGGACTCACGGTAGATTGGCATGTCCCCACTGCATGGAACACACAAAAGCGTTTACGTTGAAATACGGGGGGAAGAGTTCTTGGTTTGATTCGCATCGTAGATTCTTACCGTCGGGTCATGAATTTAGAAAGAACAAGAAGGCCTTCAAGGATGGGGTAGTCGAAAGAGATAGACCACCGCCTTTGTTGACATCAGGTGAAATCTGGATGAGAGTTATCGATTTTCCACAAGCCAGAGGTAGGTGAGCTCTCCCGATTGAACGGTTATGGACGACTGCATAACTGGACAAAAAGAAGCATATTTTGGAATCTCCCATATTGGAAAGATAATCAATTGAGACACAATCTTGATGTTTTGCACATCGAGAAGAATTTATTTGACAACATATTTTACACTGTGATGAATGTGAAAGATAGAACCAAAGACAATAATAAAGCTAGAATGGATTCTGCTCTTTACTGTAGCAAACATCGATCCAATTTGAATTTGGTGCAAATGACTAATGGCAAGATGTTAAAACCTAAAACTAATTATTGTCTAACACCCGAAGAAGCAACTGATGTTTGTCGATGGTTGAAGGGATTGAGGATGCCAGATGGTTATTCTTCTAACCTTGCAAGATGTGCGGATGTGAACACTGGGAAGATGTATGGGATGAAAAGTCATGATTGCCATGTATTTATGGAGTGTTTGCTTCCCATTGCTTTTGGTTCATTACCAAAGAGTGTTTTGGAACCACTTACTGAAGTGAGTCAATTTTTTAAGAATATGTGCTCTTCAACAATGAGAAAGGATGATCTTATTAAGATGGAGCAGAATATTCCTTTCATTATCTGTAAGTTGGAGAGAATACTTCCTCCTGGTTTCTTTGATTCCATGGAGCATCTCCCGGTTCACCTTCCATATGAAGCAAGACTTGGTGGGCCAGTTCACTATAGGTGGATGTATCCATTTGAGAGGTAATTGTCTATTTTCGCATTTTAATTACAGTGGCCTTTAGTATGACTATTTGTTTAATCAAGCGTTCTTCTTTCATATATAGATTAATGGGTGATTATAAACAATCTGTGAAGAATAAAGCTAGAGTTGAAGGATCGATCTGCGCAGCATACTTACACCGTGAAACAATTTATTTTTGTTCTCATTATTTCAACAACTTTATGTTGTCAAGAAATAATAGAAACGAAATGGAGGTTGAAGAAGAAAGACACGCACTCACTTTATCTGTGTTTACCAAACCTGGTCGCCCCTCGGGAAAGAAGTCGACCAACTGGTTATCGGATAAAGAGTATGCATCAGCACATGTTCATGTCTTGATCAATTGCACCGAAGTTAAACCATATCTTGAGTAAGTATGCTTCAATTCAATTTTTAATCTGTATACAACATTAAAGTATGAAGCTAAATCATGTCTTGATCAATTCAATTCAGTGCATTCTTACGAAGTGAGGGAATATGCGCTGAAGAATCTTCTGTTCGTATACATGAAAGTTTTCTATCATGGTTTACTGCTAGAGTAAGTAAATAAAATTAATGTTTTAATGTCAAACGTTTAAAGTAGATTATATTATAAGACATGACATATTTTTTTTCATATGTGATTACTTAGGTTTATGAAGCCGAACCAACTCCCTTAATCCGACACTTGAGGAACTTAGCCGATGGTCCTTTTCGTGAGGTGACTGAGTGGCACACGTACCTCGTTAACAGTTACAAATTTGACACACAATCATGGAGTGAGGGAAAACAAACAATTAATAGTGGTGTATATGTTAAAGGGGAAACAGAAGGAGGTCAAGGTGACTACTATGGTGTGATCCAACAAATATATGAACTTGAATACCCATATTTGGACTATCAAAAGAGAATAGTTTTATTTTATTGTAGTTGGTTTGATCCATCGGTTAGAGGAACGAAATTGAATACAAAATGCAATACCGTGGACATTCGAATGGATAGAAGGTATAAACTTTATGACCCGTTTATCATGCCAGAAAATGTGAGACAGGTGTATTATGTTTCATATCCATCAACTAAGAGGGGCTGGTGTGTTGCAATTAAGACAAAACCACGGGGTCGCATTGAAGCAACTGATGCGGAGGATGAGGTTCCTTATCAAGTGGATGAAATGTCGGGAGTTAATGAGGTACTTGAAGTTGAACCAATTGATACCTTACGTGATGATCGACTCTCCGTTGAAGAAGTTGAACCATGTGAACCAGTACCAGAAGTGACTGAAGAGGAAGAAGAGACTAGAGATGAAGAGGAGGAAGAATATACTGAAGATGAAGAAGACGAAGAATATGAATATTTAGAGTAGTCTTATTAGTATTAATGTTGTTATCATTATTACATTAATGTTCTAATTATCGTCGTTATATTAGTATTAATGTTGTTATCATTATTAGATTATGTTGTTATCATTATTACATTAATGTTGAAATTATCGTGATTATATTATTGTTCTTGTTATCATTATTATTAGAGTCTTGTTATTGTTCATAGATATGCATCCAGGAGAAAGTTCGGACCCATCGAGACATGGGAAGAGGCATCATCGTCGTAGACAACGTGAGGTGACATTAGTTAATATTGGGAATAACTCATTTATTGCAACGCCTCAGACCACCTCTCCAATTGCCCCACCGGTGGTTCAGCCTTCGTCTCCACCAGTTGGGTATATGCCTACACCAGGGGGTATATGCCTACACCAGGGTTGCATACACCAGGGTATACGCCTATACCACCTGGGTATATGCGTATACCACCTGGGTATATGCCTACACCAGGGTTATCGATGCCTACACCAGCTGAGCCCCATGGTGATGCGTATACTGATGAGCCCCATGTTGGTGTTACTGATTCAGATTCATCGACTGATGAAGAGGATGTGCAGGTAGTTGTCGGCAATGATGGTATCAAACGCAAAGTCATCTATCCCTATGGTAACGCGTAAGTATTGTTTGAATTTTTTAGTTTAAATTAATTATGCAATGACTTATATATATATATATATATATATATATATATATATATATATATATATATATACATGTGTGTGTGTTTTATTGTTTGATATATATGTTTTGTTATGCAGGTTGCTTCCTGCGAAGGCCGCTTCATCGCATATCACATATGTCATTCAGAAAATGTATTTTAAAACTTATCATGAAAAGTGGACAAAAGTCAATGATGAGGAAAGGGGAAAACTTTTGGATTTGTTTAAGGTAATTGTTAGTTAATTATGTCATTACATATATTGTTAATTTTAATTTTTTTATGTTATATATAATAATACATATTTTTGTTTTGCTTAATACAGTCTAAGTTGACGTGGCTGCCGGAACATGATGTAGCTGTGCAGAAGCTTTTTTTCAAAAGAATGGGCAAGCAATTGTCGGATTTGCTTTACAAACTGCGTTGTAAAGATAAGCAGCCAAAATACATCCCTGACCGTGTTTGGAATGCCTACAAGGAACTTTGGGCTACTGAGAGCTACAAAGAAAAAGCTGAAAAGGCCAAGCAGAATAGAAATTCTGAAAAGGGTGGCTCGCTTCACTGTTGCGGTTCCGTCAACCAGGCTCAGCATGCTGTCAGATTGGTAAATTATTTTAAGTATGTGTTATTTTAGTTTATTTAAGGTGATTAGCAATAATTAAAAATGTGTTTCATTATTACAGAGTAAGAAGGCTGGACGCGATATCACTATTCCTGAGCTTCACAGGGCAACACATTTGAGGAAGGGTACTACAGAGTATGTTGATGAGCGCTCTAGGAAAACTCAGGTATATACAACTTGTTTTGTATTAAATAATTTTGTTTTCTTAAAATGGAACGTTAATTATGCTATGTTATCTGGTTATGGAAAACAGGAGGATGTTAGTGAGACGATGGTTGAGCCGACTCAGGGGACCTGGAACCCTGGCTCACTTGGTCCACTTCCCCCTGAGATCATAGCTCTGGCGAATCGCAATTGGAAGATGGCGGTAGGCGGGCCGAATAAGGGTCGCCTGTATGGTTCGGGGCCCTTGGCGCCGTTATTGGACTCTGGGGTTGATCACTTCGACACTAGTGGGCCTTCTGGCAGTGGACCTCCTCCTCCTCCTCCTCCTCCTGCTACAGCTGACGAGACCGCGCAACTTAGGCAGCAGGTGCAGGCTCAGGCACAGGTCATTCAGGATCAGGAGCAGCGGCTGCAGACTCATGAACAGGTGCAGACAACCTTGCAGGAAGACTTCTTGAATTTTACCCGTGCGCAAGCGAAGATATTGAAGTATTATAACCGCAAACATCCAAATGGGTCTGAGTCTGAGGGGTCTGATGATAATCCCTATTAGGACTTTGTTATTTGGGAGAGATGCGGGACTTTGTTTATTTTGATTCGGATTTGTTTGAACTTGTTTATTTTGATTCGGATTTGTTTGAACTTGTTTATTTTGATTCGGATTTTGTTTTTATTTGGGATTGTATTGTTTGATTTCGATTTCGACTTTATTGTTAATTCAGATTTTCGCATTTATCTTAATTATAGTGTTTATAATAGACAGGGTTTTGCGCAATAGACAGGTTGTTCGCATTTCGATTTTAAAAAGCAGGTTTTTCAAAAATTAAAAGCCAGGTTTTCCAAAAAAATTTTAAAAAAATTCAGGGGTCATTAGCGACGGCATTAGTGGCGGAATTCCGTCGCTAATATTGCTAACCAGACACAACCACGTGGCATCAATTAGCGACGGTATTAGTGACGGAAATCCGTCGCTAATTGGCTCATTCGTAGGGTAACACGTGGCAGTCATTAGCGACGGCATTAGTGACGGAAATCCGTCGCTAATACTGCTCAATCGTAGGCTAACACGTGGCAGTAATTAGCGACGGAATTAGCGACGGATTAATCCGTCGCTACGTAGCGACGGAACCAAATCCGTCGCTAATAATTAGCGACAAGCTTCTTAGCGAAGGATAAAATCCGTCGCTAATTCCGTCGCTAAATGTTGTTAGCGAGGGAAAAAGTGGTATTAGCGACGGAAAAATCCGTTGCTGGGCGGGCTGACCCTGTTGGGCGGGCTGACCTTGCTGGGCGGGAAGGTCTTGCTCGGGAGGCTGCCAATCAGGTGGAGGTGTTGGAAGTCCAGAATGGTTAAATACGTACTCAATTAGTTGTTGCTGTCGTGCAAACCGCTCTTCAAATTGTTGTGGTTATGTTGTATCAGTGGTCATGTTGTAATGGATTGTAATGGTTTATGTTCTTGAATTGGGCTGGGCCGGAATGGCCCATGGGCTTTGGGCTGGCCCGATTTCTTTTTGGTCTTGTTTTTTAAATACAATTTATCTTAGAGAAGCACACACAGCAATATGAAACTTACCTAAATGCTATTACAATATATATGCTACTGTCACTAGCATAAAATCAGTACTCAAAAGAAAGGTACAAAGAAAACTAAGGCTAAGCTTCCAAATGGAGAGATAAAATATTCCACAGACAATCATTCCCTATTGATTTCTTTCTTTACGGTTACAACAGCAGTGTTGCTGGTTTGGGATGCAATTTGTGATATATCTGTTACTTACAGAACCGCACAAACACAAAACATGCAAAATAACCAGCATTTTCCTATTTATTTGCACCCAAAATTCGTGATCCAAATTATTACTACTTTCTCTTCCTAACTCTAATGGCTTTATTTTCTCTCTTTCTCCTTATACTTCCTTTCTTAATATCATGTTCTCTTAGCTAACTTGAAGGTATGTTTTATTTCCTTTTAGTTGATTACAACACAGAAAGTTATGCAAACTGCACTTATTGGAACCGAAAGAATTAACACAAGGAACATAGTAATAGTGACAACAGAATTCCCACCAGTAAAAGTGATGCAAACTGCAGTTATTGGAACAAAAGGGTTACTTAGTTATAGACTAAACTTAGAAGACTTTCTTGGGAATGCTAGAGCTTATGCATATTTCGCAGAGATTGAATATTTTGCTCAGAATGAAGATTCTACTAAAGGACCTCTTCTTAATGCTACGGAAATCAGCAAATATGAACAAATTGCTTCAAACCAGCAACTGTTATGCAGGTTATTATGCACAACATGAGGCACAAAATGATGCACAAAATCGATGCATTTCTAAACCAGAATTAATAAACCAGGATACATTAAACCAGCAGCTGTTATTTATTTCCTTTTAATAATGAAATAAATAAGCCTATTTTTTATACCAGGATGCATTAAGCCTATTTTTTATACCTGAGTAATGCGAGCGCGGTCCTCTACAAACTCGCCTGTGCCCTTCCTAACGTGAGTGTGGCGATGAAGCTAGTCTACATGTGGTTTCCTCCCCATCTTCTTGGCCTATTATTAATAACTTAAGTTTGTAAATGGTAAATTATAATTAATTATATTGACATTAGGAGAATATACGCTTAAGAATATACCATTCTCTCTGAATGCTGCAACATGGAGACAGAACCTCCAGTATGCAAGATTCCACATTTTTCTGATGCTCTGTTCTTCTTATTCCGCTCACTCCTTGGCTTTGTCTTGATTGCGACACACCAACCTCGCTTGTCTCTTCGAGTTGATGGATAAGGAACATAGTACACTTGTCTCACATTCTCTGCCATTATAAATGGATCAAACGCCAGATATCTTTTGTCCATTCGTATGTCCACTCTATTATACTTTGGATCCATTTTGGTGCCTATAGCTGACGGATCAAACCAGTCACAATAAAACAACACTACAGTTTTAGCGTAGTCTAACTCACTGAACTCTAGTTCATAAATGTGCCGGATTACACCGTAATAATCAACTTCACCTCCTTCATTGACCCCTTTTACATAAACTCTGCTGTTAATTGTTGCTTTATTTTTCGTCCATGAGTGGGTATGAAACTTGTAGCCATTCACGAAAAATGTGTGATACTCTTTCACTTTTGAATAAGGACCATCAGATAAGTTTCTCAAGTGTTGATTGATTGGAGTTGGTTCCTCGGAGTAAACCTATGTACGTGACATACAAACAAGTTAGAAACTCATCCTTTTTCCCAAGTGTTGCAGTCAAGTAGTGCAGCATCCTTTTTCCCAAACTCATTGTCATAATACAACATGTGACCTTCCGGACAGCAATCGATCCTTCTAGCTTCCAATCCCAACTTAGAAACTAACCTCTTAGCCTCGTAAAAATTCTTTGGCAAATTTTCATTCATAGGTGTCACGCCTGACATCATATCACATATCAAGTCCATTCCCACCTCAGATGTATTACTCAACGATTTGAGAGCTAAAAGCTTCGCACAAATCGATAACTTTGAGTTTGATGACCCTTCAAACAATGGTTTGTTTGCATCTAACAACTTATTATAGAATCTCTGTGCTTGCTCATTCGGAAGCTCTTCCAAGTTATCATATTGCTCCTCCTCGAATGACACATTCACCCCAAGACCGTCACAAACCATATTCTGCATCAAGTTGATTTGTTCACCACATCCTATATCCGCGGAATTACTAGTAGCACCCCTACAATTTTTCCCAACCAATGGGACGACATCAAACCCTTTCTCACCATTACTCGTCCAAATCCAATAATTAGGCCTAAACCCAACTCTCTTCAAGTGATCAATGACCTCCGATGGATTCCTAATTTTTCCACATTTGCATTTGACGCACGGACATCGAATCCCCCCTACAACTCCAAATTGTTCTTGTGTCATTGCAAAAAGAATAAACTCCCACACGCCATCTACAAAAGATTGTTTCAAACCCGCTCTTTTGGGAAACAACCTATCATACATCCAAAGGCGGCGCGAAGGAGGAAATTCCATTCTGCACATTTAAAATTGTCAATATATAAAAAAGAGAGAGAGAGAGAGAGAGAGAGAGAGAGAGAGAGAGAGAGAGAGAGAGAGAGCAAGACAAGAATGTAAACGATGGATGCCCATCGAGAGAGAGAAATTGCATGTTTTATTGACATGCAATCCAATTCACAATTTGTTCATCAAAAAGGATAAAGAATTTAGAAATCTGATATGTATTTGAAGTAAAAACTTGGCCTTACTAAACTTGTAGCATAGTTTTCAAAGAATGTAAACGATGGATGCCCATCGAGAGAGAGAAATTGCATGTTTTATTGACATGCAATCCAATTCACAATCTGACTGTGCTTTTAGATTTTCAAGACAATGAGTCAATTAGTACAGTTTTCAAAAACAAACAGATTGGTTCTCAAGTTGGACAGTTTCTGTCTTTCAACTTCAAGCAGCCTTAAATTGACCAAAACTCAACCAAATGGCTCGGGACCTGAGCTAAAACTGAAGAGAATTATGTCTACTTTACAAAGAAACAAGAATTATGCAAAAAGGAATTCATTTGCAAACGATATGCTCAAAACACCGGACCTGTGTCCAGTTTGTTTCCAGAATTTTTACCCTAACTTGTGAGGCTCATATCTTGAGCTACAGAAGTCCAAATGCAACCAAACCAAAGCCAAAATGTCAAGCATCAAGTCTAGTTTTTAGAAAGGTAAACTATAAAATTTTTGGATACCTATATCATTCCCAGTTACCCAGAAACCGAAACACATACATAGTATTCATCAACAGTGAATTCAACATGATTTTAGGCATCAATTGGGCACCAAAAACAGTATATCCTACGTGCTATAATAGTGGAAATTGGCAAACGATAAATTAGTTGAGAAGAATATGAAATGCACAAGTTGATTGAAAAGGGAGATTTATTGTTGTGCAGATATTGCCTATGGATAATGAGAAATGCAACAACTTTGATGAACAGCAAATCAGTGTGGAGAAAGTTGGTTGTTGATGCTAACAAAAGAAACTGTTTCCATAATGCTACTGATGACAAGAAATTGGCTCAGGCTATTGAAGGTGCTTGGCTTGAGGTTGAACTACTAGATGAATCTGCATTGCAATTTGAGAAACTAAGCCTAAAGGACAACTCAGAAACAAAAGCTACTTTCTCTAGGTAAGTGAAGCCATAGAATCTTTTTATATCTACATATTAAAATAACTGTATAAGGAGCACAGCATCAAGTTCTTCTAAATTGTACACAGAATTAAATTCTAAATTATACACAGAATTGTACACAAATTGCAAGAGGTCGTGATTGTACAATTCTAAATTGTACACAAAAATAGAAATGTAACATATTCTAAATTGCACACAGAATTGTAGACAAAAATGCTAAAGGAGAGTTGATTGTTGGTATTACCTCAAAGATCTTTACTCACTCCGCCTTGGTTGCTGAAGCTCTAGCTTTGCGAGAGGTCGTATCCTTTGCAGTGAACTTGAAACCTGCTTGGATGCTCTTTGAACTGGATTGCATGTATTTAATTGAGACATGTAGAGGCAATATTATTAGAAGAGAAATTACAATAATTGTTCAAGACATTCTGATGATGAAAACCAACATTACCTTAGTGGGTTTTCTCTGGGTTAATCGACAAGGCAATGGAGCTACTGATCTTGTTGCTAAGCTTGTTGCTACGGGAGGAAAGCAAAGATTAAAGGAAAGCAAAGATTAAAGGAAAGCAAGTTAAAGCTTGGGAAAACAAGGTATTCTTCAGAAGTTGAAGATCCAACTAGAATGTGATAAAAAAAGAAAACTACAAGTGAATAATGCATGTGTAAATCAACAGCTTGTCGCTACAATGCAACAACTTGGTACATAATTGTCGCTACAATGCATCCAATAAATCAGAAGGAAAATAAAAATACATTATAGGAACTGTCAAACAAAAGCAAATTTCAATTTTCAAACAATAACATGCAATATCAGGCATAACATTGACTTATTCAATAAGGACTAACTTTGTTTTAATGATTCACAATTTAAGACATGAAAGGATTCACCATTTCAAGGATACATTACACAAAATCAAATTTCAAGCATCAACACCAGCACAAATTAAACTGATTCTGCATTATTAAGAGCAAGAAAATGAATTATACACATGCATGACAACATACTACTGTCATTTACTCTAATATTAATTCGGACTATTCAGTTAACCCAGTGAGTTGGGAATTTCTGATTTAACAATTCGTAGACCATGATATATAAACCACACCTTTTGAGCTTATCTATTTGAAACCAATGAAAACCTTAAATGAGATTGAAGCATGAATTTGGTCAATATTAAATTAAGTTTAATAGCACCTCGTCTTCCATAAACAAAATTAAAACCTTTTTCCAATGATGAGATAGTCAAATAGATTTGAAAAAATAATTAAAATATAAACTGTTTCCTGATATTTCTAATTTCTTAATTCAATTTCTTGGTTTGCCTACAAGATTGTTGAATATGCTTCAAGTTTGGCATGTTTCATGGCACCCCATATATATAACTCCATGAATGACTTTGGCCGATCTCAAAAAATACCAAAGCAACTAAAGGGAAACTAAACAACACTCAAACCAAAATAATCCAAAAAATCAAATGCCCTTTGTAGAATCCAAACCACTTTTTGCAGCTTCACACATAAAAAAACTCTGCAAGAAACTTATTAGTAATTTGATTATATGTCCTACAAACTTATCCAAAAGAGACACTCTAAAACAACAGAAGTGCCTTTGGCTAAATACCAACATGTGTGAATGCATTAGAAGTGATTTAATTCAATGGAAGACGAGGTGTTATACTATTATCTAAATCCTTCTACTATGGGGGACTCTGTGTGAATGCATTAGAAGTGATTTAATTCGATGGTTTAGCAGAAAACATGCCGACAGATTTATACTTGTAAACATGAAAAGATAACCTCAGAGCATCATTTAGTCACATACCACTCAAATTTTAACACATTTACAAACACCATTACACTTTTTAATGAAATTTCATCTACAAACACCAAAATATGCCTCGAATCAACTCCAAATTTAACCAAATTCTGAATTCTCATTCAACACTAACATATCAACATATATAAATCACATGGTAATAAAAATTAGGCATTAAAACTCAGCAAAAAATTTAATGCAGAACTGTATCTAGTAGGAGCCCAGAATTGCTTCCATTTTGGCGTTAATCGTGTTATAACACAAAGGAGTTCAATCCCTGCTTGAAATCCCCATAACCTGCTAACTATTATATGTATCATTCGCACATTCGAAAATCAAATAAAAAGTAAGTTATGGATTAGAGTAATTGGACAGCAACAGCAGTACTTAAGGTATCTATATAGCACCTAAAACGATTTGGACAGCAATAGCAGGATTCCACCCCCAGATTACACCCTCTCAAGGTTGGCTTCACAACAATAATAATGGGTTCCACACACTCATGAGAAATGATTTGGACAAAATTAAAAAATGATTTGAATCCCTAAAATGCATAAATCAAAAACCCTAAAACGCATCATAAAACAGAAATCAAAAACTTTCAAAACCCTAAAATGCATCACATGAACCAACCGAAGAAAAGGGAAGGTGATTTACCTGGTGGAGTGGAGTGGTGCGACGAAACTGTGAGCCGGCCGAAGAAGAGATGCGCGACGGAGGGTGGAGTGGTGCGACGAAACTGTGAGCCACGACCGAAGAAGAGACGCGCGCCGGAGGGTGGGGTGGTGGTGATGAGTTCGTGAACGGAGTGCACGGCTGCGAATGACGTGAGAACGCCAGAGGAGTGAGGCGGGGCGGAGAACGCGAGAGGAGTGGTGGAGAGTGTTCTGTGTTTGTTGTCTGAGAGAGAAGAAATAATAGGGTTCGCGTGGTTAAAAATTACAATTAAAATTTGCGGCGGGCTTGCGACGAACCATCCGTCGCAAATTTGCAACGAACATCCTCTTTCGTCGCAAATTAGCGACCAACTTGCCTTCGCGTCGCAAATTATGAGCGGGATTTTTACCGCCAATGCACAATCTCACTCGTCGTCGCAAAGCCGTCGCAAATTAGCGACAGACAGTTCTCCGTGGGAACCGTTGGTAGCAATATAGGCTTATTCTTGTAGTGTGAGAGTATAGGAAGCTTTGCATGTCACTACTGGAACTAGACCAAGCCATTTCAGAAGCCATATTACAGATTGAAATCGTTTGGGAGCAATAGAGCCAAGGTCAGGTTCTGTTCTGGGTGTTTTAGAGTGGAGAGTTCGAGTTTGGGAACTATTGGGTTGCTAGGAGCTCATTTCGTGAAGTTACGGTTTTCGGTCCGAGAAACTTCAGTATTGTGTGCGATTTTCATCGCAAGAGGTGAGTTCTATACTCTCTTAGGGATATTTTGTTGATACCGAGTGTGCATGTTTCTGAATCAAGGTGCTTCGCGTTTTATTTCGAAAAGAATCGAGTCAAAAACCGTATTTGTGAAAATTAAGTTTCGGTATGAATGTTTGATCGGTTGATTGTTTGATGATATTATGATTGTGTGGAACTGGTTATGTTGCTGTTTTGGGCTGAATTAATGTATGATGAAATTCGGGAATTGATCGGAACGGGTATTGGAACGATTGGAACGGCCAAGTTTTCGCGAAAAATCACAATTCTGGGCTACTGATGAACACGCACGGATCGTGCGCCCCAGTGGCACGGACCGTGTGTTTTGTTCGCAGGTTTCCTGTAAAATTTTAAAAACATGGGACGGATCGTGTGCCCCTAGGGCACGGACCGTGCGTGACCTTCGTGCTCGTATTCAAAAATTTGTGAAAACGCGCATAGGTCGTGCGCGTCATGAGCACGGACCGTGCGTAGGCTTCTGTTACCCAACTTCAAAACATGTCTTAGGCCAATCCGAACGGTTCCAATTGTGTTCTAATCCCTTCCCCAACCCTATGTATTGACAAATAAACCGTAATTCGCGTAAATAAGCGTAGGTATGAATGAGTTATTGGAAATTGTCCAAGTATGTTAAATGTACAATAACCAGTTAGGGTTACGAGTGAGAAAACAAAAGTATATGTTAATACAATGGACTAAAGGTCCAATGAGGTTTTGGTAACCACTAAGATGACTTGATATTGTATCAAGGTATGTTAAATAATGATATGATAAAGAATTACTTGATTTTATTCAATGTATGATAATGAACTACTTGAGGAAAGGATCAAGGTATGATAAAGGGGTGACGACCCTATGATAGTACACTAGGGGAGGGAAGTCACGAGCCCATAACCTAGGCCCCTTTTATGTTTGCCCACTGATGAAAGGATTAGTGGATTGGGTTCACCAAAAGCCAAAGAAATAACTGGATAAGGTAGGCTTGAGGTGTTGTGCTAAGTCAAAGAAAAGATAAGACATAATACGTAGTCGCTTATTAGGGCTACAAGAAGTAAAGAAATATATGTCCACATGGTCGCTTCTTAGGGCCATGATGTTCAAGTAAAAGCATAATGAACCGCTAGAGTTAGTAAGGGGTCTCGATAGGACTCACTGAGATAATGTTTATCTCACCCTTTATTATTGTGGTTTTTACAGAGAAACAGGGAAAGACAAAGGCGGAGAAGCACGACTAGACGGTGTGCTTTATGGAGCTGTTATTGAAGAATTAGTTTTATGACTATGCCATTCCCCCTTTGTTATCTTCGTAGTTCCGATTGTATAACTATTATTCGCTAACAGTTGTAAATCGTTTCCGCTACTTACGTTTTGGATATTGAACACCAAGTTGTATAAGTTTTAAGTCATAAAACTTAAGTACTTTATGTTAAGTTAATGAGGTTCATGGAACCGTATGATAATTACTTATCGAGGTTTTTAGTTGTGTTCAATATTCCAGGCATACAAGTAAACTCTGATGCATGTCATGTTGTGCGTTTTGGTATTTCTACAAGTTAGAAATACTGGGGTGTTACATTATATATCAACGTCAGAAGTAGGATTGATGTTGAAGAAGTTTTAAACCATGAATTTGTATACCGTTGTATTTTGGCATGAATTTTATTGTTAGAATCAACACGAGAATATACATATAGATATTATAAGTGTCAAGTGACAGACGTTCAATTCCTTAAATCCCTTCCTTCTGTCGATGGATTATAAAATTCATGCCAAAATATAACAGTATATAAATTCATGTTTTAGAACTTTTTCAGCGCCAATCTATTTTGTGGGCTTGTTTTGGAAGAAACACAAGTAAAGATCAGTTAGGTGGGGATAAAGAAAGCACACTAATCTAATTGGGTTGATTGGGTGGTACTAGTTTATTGGATTTATTAATCCTAGCGGGATCGATGGAAGATTGTGTCGCTCTCAGAAATTGCACAAGCAGCTTAAGAAGACCAGGTTCACAAAGAACTGCAAATGCAGCACGTACAACTTAAGTAGACCATGCACACAAGCAGCCTTAGGTTGTAGCCTTGACATTCTTCTATGAATAGTGTGCAACAACTGCTGCAAAAAGGGACAATATTTAAATTGAAACACATAAAATAGATTCAGCATAAATATGAAGAAGTTCTAAATCAAACAACTAACTTGCAAAGAAGAGTGTAGCACAAGTGGGTAGTAACATGGCACATAGATACATTATTTTATATTCATTTGTAAGTAGGAAGATGAAACGTATAAAAGAATGCATCTATGTGTCATGTCAGTGCCCTATGAGCACTCAGGCCACTTGTACCGATTTGGTACATCAAGCTGAGTAAACAACATTAGATAACAATCTACAACGCATAATTGCACTGCACTCGTAATAATATTAAAAGTTAAAACATAAATCAAATAGACACAACATAAAAATAAATCGAATACATTAAACTTAAAACATAAAAAAGATGTAACATCCTCAAAAATAATTAACCGAATTATTTGGATGTTGACCCAAATTAATTATTTTTAGTACTTGATTGGTGTATTTGTCGAGTGCTAAAGTTAATTAATTGGATGTCTCAGGAACGATAAACTGATAAAACGGAATAAGGGTGATTTGGGGGAGAAATAAGAGATTAAGGGTAATATGGTCATTTAACCATATTACCACTTAATAGAAGAAAGAAGAGAAGTCAAAGAAAGAAAAGAAAGAATCGAAGGAAGAGAAGAGAAGAAAGGAGAAGAAGAAAAGAAGAAGAGGAAAGAAGAAGAGAAAGGAAGAAGAAGAAGTGAAGATCCAGCCCCAAAATTCATCATCATCATCATCCCTCCTCCACCATCAAAACCCAATAGTTTGGTAAATTTCTCTCCATTTTTCCCCCTTGCTTATTGACTTCGAAAATTGAGGGTTTGTGGGGAAAATTTGTTGAAATCATGGATTGTTAGGTTGTGTTGATGATTGAGTTATGTTTAGGATCGAAGCTAGGAGCGGATTGATCGCGTGGTGGAGCTCGAAGCGAAGTTTGAAGCGGTTTGGTGATATAGGGTTCCGTTCGGGCATTCTCAAGTCTCGGCAAATTCGGTTCGGTATCGGGTCTCGCGTCAAGGGTGAGTTTTACTCACGTTTAGGTTTATTCCGTTTTGGTATAATTTGTGCGTCGATTGGTTCCGAGAAAATTTGGGTCAAAAACCGTTATTTCGAAAAATAGCGCTTTTGGATAAAATTCGTTTAGATTGAGTTTTGATTGGATTGAGTGATTGTGTGGCTTTGATTGGGTCTGTTTTGTTGATTGTTTGATCTGTTTTCGATCGGAACGAGAATCGGAATTGAGCGGAATAGCGGATTTCACGAAAATCGCAAAATCTGCACTAGACAAGTCCCCATCGCGTCGCGACCCGCAGGGCATCGCGCCGCGACCAAGTGTGTTTTTGCAACGCAAATGTTTCTGACACTTTTCGCGTCGCGACGGTTTGCAGATTTTCAGCATCGATACACTGATTTTCTTTTCGTGATAGCTTTTTATCCGGGAACCCGATTGAGGTGTTCTAAGATGCGTTTGAAAGCTTATTCAGAGGCCTAACTGAATATTCTATTTTCAGGTAAAATGAACTGTTTTTGGAAATGTAAAATGTGTTGAAAGGTGATGAGTTAGTATGCGAGAGAGAATGTGGATTTAAATTGTAATGTTTAATTGATTGTCTGAGGTAATGGACCCTGAGTTCTTGTGTCTGTAGATATATTTATTATATCGAGTTGGGTGACGACCCATGTTAACATACTAGGCTGAGAAGTCATGATCCCTTACCCTAGGCCCGCATACCATTAGGGAAAGTACTATTGGTAAGGGGGTTCACCGGGATTTAGCACAGGATTGCAGTCGGTGTTATGTTGAAAGTTTTGTTTTACGATACACCGGGATTTAGCACAGGATTGCAGTCGGTGCCGTACTGAGTCTTAACACGTTCACCGGAATTTAGCACTGGATTGCAGTCGGTGTCGTGTTGAATTAAAATGCAGTGGTTAAATTAAACCACGAATGAAAGAAAGTCCTATAATACGGTTCACCGGGATTTAGCACAGGATTGCAGTCGGTGTCGTGTTAAGTTAAATAGGATTCATAATTGAACCGAGAGTGTAGATAGGGGTCTCGGTAGAACACACTGAGATTGTATCTCATTGTTTATATGTTGTTGTTTTACAGAGAAACAGGGACAGAAGAAACCACAGAGGCACGAGTAGGTGGCCCGGGGAGATGGATGATGACTTAGATTTACGTTTAAGTTTATGTTCCTTCTATTGTCTATGTATTATGACACCATGACATTAGTGTTATGTTTATCTTTCATTCCGCTTTCTTGTATGACTCTGACTACCATAGTTGCTGACAGTTTATGGTTTGAGCACCGTATGGTCTTATTTGTGTATAAGACGGTTATGTTATATTTCAGCAAAAATTTTATAGTGGTATTCAGTGTCTGAGCAGGAAATATTATCTCTGATGTGTTATTGATGTGCACTTGGGTATTTTTAACAAATAAAAATACTGGGCTGTTACAGTTGGTATCAGAGCGGTTCGACCTAGTCGGACTTAGCTTTTAGGATCTTTGCTTTCTTCAGTCGTGATTTTCTTAGTATGCTATTAGACATTGAGCTTGATCAACTTAATACTTTGTGCATATTTCGCAGAATCATGGCCAGAAGAGGTAGAGGCGTCCCTCCTCCTGTTGATCCACATCTCGAATGGATGCAGAATGTGGTTGAGAACCAACAGAAAATGATGCAGGATATGTTGCAGATGCAACACGACCATATGGGTTTGCAGCAGCCTAACACTCAACCTCATGAAGAAGATCCTGATAGGACATATTTCCGATTTCAAAAGATGAAGCCCCCGACTTTCAAGGGCGGACCAGACCCAATGGTTGCTTATTATTGGATAGACTCAATGGAGAAGATCTTTCAAACCCTACAATGTGGAGAAGAGGAAAAGGTAGTATGTGCAGCTAATGTACTCAATGAAGATGCCCACACCTGGTGGTGTAATGCAAGGCGAATGATGGAACTCCAAGAAACTCCCCTCACTTGGGACAACTTCAAGGAGATATTTTTGAAACAATATTTTCCTTCAGTGAAGAAGTTAAGCAAACAAGCTGAATTTGTGAATCTTAAGCAATGTGACCTGTCAGTGGGGGAGTATGCTGCTAGATTTGAAAGATTGTCTCAGTTTTATGAATTGGGAAAGTATGCCCCAAACGATATGTGGAAGATGCAGATGTTTAAAGAAGGTCTTCGTGCTGATATAAGTCAAGGACTTAGTTCTTATACTTTAATTAATTATCCTGCCTTAGTGCAACAAGCATATGTTGCTGAGGAGGATCTGAGGAAAATGTATGCTGAAAGGAAAGATTATTGGAAGGGTAAGAAGAAGGTTGCTGAATCCTCTACTCCAAGCAGACAATTCAAGGGAAACAACTATAAAGGGAAGCAGGTTCAATCGTTCGATTCATCAAATTTGAGGAATTGTAGGAGTTGCGGAAGGTATCACTGTGGTGATTGTCAGCAAAGATCCAATCGATGCTATGTCTGTAATGAAGAAGGTCACTATGCAAATCAATGCCCAGCAAAGAAAAGCTTTCAAGGAGCACCAAATGCTCCTAGGCAGGGGCGAATCAACACTCTGGATGCTCGGACCATCACACGTACTGATAATCTTCTGAGGGGTACGGGATCTCTTTTTAATAACTCAGTCAGTATTTTATATGGTTCCGGTGCAACTCACTATTTTATTTCCCAAGCATGTGTAGATCGGTTGGAACTAGCATTGTCTGAGCTATCTAGGAATGTCAACGGGGCGGGGCGGGCACGGGTATCTCACTACCCGGACCCGCCCCGTTTATTATAAATAGGCCCCGGACCCGTCGATAAGCTCCAATTTAGTACATTTTTAGAGACACTTTTGAGTTATTTTTAGAGCTATTATTATTATCTAAATAAATAAGTGACTCAAATTGCTATTTATTTTGTAGAAAAGAAGATAGATAAAGAAGTTGTTTCAATGAGTTGTTTGAAGCAAAATGGGGGTGTCATTAACAAAAGAAGCATGTGGCCCAAGTGTGGAAAAATAAAGTCCAAATCCAATTCCAAACAAACCTAAGTGTGAACAGTAAGAAAAGGAATGAAAAGAGCTTTGAATTAAAATAGATGTATATATACATTAGCCGCACAATTGAATTGGGGAACAACAACAATAGGAGATCTTGGATAATCAATTCAAGGAATTCAAGGAAACAGTGACGCCGAAGAAAAAAAAAGAACGCACAACAGTAGCGCCGGACAGTGGAGAGAGGGAGTTTTGGGTACCCGTTCTTGACATCGTGAGAGAGCTCTGGAGCAGAAAAAGGAGACTAAATTTTCAGGATCAGAAATTTCTCTATTCCGGGTTATTTTTATCTTTGTAATTTATGACTCCTAATTTTATTTTATTGTTCTCGAACACTATGGATAGCTAAATCCTCTTCTAGGGTCTAGGTGGATCTTGCTTGATTAGAAACCTTTTTATGTTCTAATTTCTGGTTTGAATTCCTGTTTTTATTTTAATTAATATTGTCCTATTGTTTTTATCACGTGATTAGGATTAGCTACCCTTTGCATGTTTATAATCAATTAGTTGATCAGCGACCGTACTGCAATTAGTTGGTGGACCTATAGGATAATTGGGGCTATAATTAGGGCATGACCAAACCATAATTTAGTCTCCCAATCATTCAACCTTTTTGCTCTTTATGCTTTTCCTGAATTTAAATTCTTGCATGACCAAACGAGGGTTAATTTAGGAAAAAGTATATTAATCGCGAATGACCAACCGGATTAATAGTTTTAGTAAAGGGATTGGTAATTAAGTAAAATAAGGGAATTCAGGTAGGATTAGACATAGGGGGAATCGAAGCTTGCAAGTGAAACTGTGATCCTAGGCCTCTCTCCATCGATTAAATCTAGTATTTTAATTCTAGTTATTTAGTTATTTTTATTTTGTTTCTATAATCATCAAACTATTGGTTCGTCTAAACAATAAATAATCTCGACTAGTTTGGTACTTGTTAATTAGTCCCTATGGATACGATAATCTTTTATACTACTTCTGCGAAAGAGTACACTTGCTCTAAGTGTGTTTTTAACGCAACAAGTTTTTGGCGCCGTTGCCGGGGATTAATTTAATAATATTAAACGAAAAAGATTTTTTATTGCTTTAGACATTTATTTTAATTCTTGTTTTAATTTAATAAAAAGAAAAAAAAATTATATTTAGTTTTATTTTATTAGTTAGTTTTATTTTATTTTTTTTATCTTATTGAAAAAAAAATACAAAAAAAAAGGCTGCTAATACTTTCCCAAGAGACCGCTGCAGTTCACCTTTTTTGCAGATAAAAGTTTAAATCATGGTTAAGACAATTGGAGATTATATTAGAGATGCAGAGGCACAAAGGAATTTAGAGAAGTCATATTGGTATATGTCTCAATGTCAGATGCAAATTTCTCCTCCTCCTTATGAACCTTATTCAGACTATTGGGATGACTATGAGCCACCTCCTTATTCCTCCCACTGGGATAATTATGAGTCACTACAAGTGCAAAGGCAAGAGGAGGAAAAGTCGGATGTCAATGAGGTCTTGGCCAAATTTATGCAGCAGACACTTGAAAATTTTGAAAGCCTGAATGGTCAAATCTCAAGTCTCATTGCTTTGTTATCTCAAGAGGCCCAAGAAACTCCTTCACAAACTAAGTCGACCCAAAATAAAGAAGCTGAGCAATACAAAAAAAGTATTCCTACGAGAGATGAAGTTGTCTCCATGGAATATAATTTGGATGAAGAAGCTCTCAAGAAAGATGAGGAGACTCCTACTGAAGGGAGTCAAATCAAAATAGTAGCTCCTACTGAAGGGAGTCATATTGAAACAAAAGATCCTATTAATAAGAGCGGTTGTGAGGAGAATGAGAAAGATCCATTGGTTCTGGATTTGGATAAAGAGGAGAAAGCGCCCATTTTTGGGCAAATTGTTTTAACCATTGGTGATGCTGTGATTGAGGTTCACCGGGGAAAGGTAACTTTAAGGAGTGGTAAAGAAGATGATGTTAGTAAAGCTTTAAATTCCAATAAAATTTTCTCTTCTTTAACTTCTCCTTATTTTGATGATGTGGTTGAAACTAACATTTTTAGTGAATTAAAGATGCAGGACCTTTGGGAAAAAAATCTAATTTTGCAGGATCCTAGCATAATGGTGGATGGAGATAAAATAAAAATTTCACCATCCTTTGAAGTTCATCCACCACGTGGAAAAAGAAAGAATAATGTGAACCACATTGTTAGAAAGCTAAGAAGGTGTACTGCGTTAGATGTAAAATTTGCTCTTGGAGAGCCCCCCCGGACCCGTGACGGGTACCCGTTTAACGGGTTTTAAACGAATATTTTTTTAAACGGGTGCCCGCGGGTATTTGTAAATTAATAAATAAAAAACTTTTAAAAATAAAATTTGAAATACCATAGAAAATTAGTTTTTTAACACTATTTTTTTGATTCATTTATATAAAAAAAATTACGCATTTTGATATGCATTTATCGTATCAACTATTTATTAATATATAATTGTTAATGAAATATATATATATATATATATATATATATATATATATATATATATATATATATATATATATATAATTGTTAATGAATTGAGATAAAAAAACTAAAATTAAGATAATAGAAACTTGAAAAATAACAACTAAACATTATCCAAAATATTAGGATAAAAGATACAACAAAATGTGAATAAACATCCACTTAAACAACAACAACAATAGATGATAAAAAAAAGGAAGAAACAACAGAATTTTCAACGGGTACGGGTACCCGCGGGTTCGGTACCCCGCTACCCGGACCCTCCCCGTTTATTGACGGGTAGCCAAAATACCCGTTTATTTGGCCCGCGGGTCCCCATTTAACTACCCGCCCCGGACCCGTGACGGGTTTTACCCGCGGGTACCCGCGGGTCCGGGTTTTTTTGACACCCCTAGAGCTATCCGAACCGATAACTATCTTTACTGCTGCCAAGGATCGTGTCCAGACCCAATCAATGTGTGAAAATTGCCTACTTGTCATAGGGGACAGACATTTTGTTGTGAAATTTATTTGCCTACCTATGAGAAGTATGGATATCGTTCTAGGTATGAATTGGATGGCTGCCAATCAAGTAACCATCAAATGCGCCGATCGAACCATCAGCTTCGCCTCAGAATCCGTGGGATTGACACAGGCAGATTCCGAAGCAACGATCTCTTTCACCGAAGCAAGCCAGTCATTATTCCAAGGTGCGGAAACTATTCTTATTATGTTGTCTGCGTCTACTGAAACGGGTTTAGATTTATCATCTGTGCAAGTGGTAAATGAATTTCTAGATGTCTTTCCAAAAGAAGTTTCATCCTTACCTCCTGACCGAGAGGTAGAGTTTTCTATAGAGTTGGTTCCTGGCACAGGATCAATATCTATTGCTCCTTATAGAATGTCTCCTTTAGAATTGAAAGAATTGAAGTCTCAACTTGAAGGATTAATATCAAAGAGGTTCATCCGACCGAGTGCTTCTCCATGGGGTGCTCCGGTGTTGCTAGTTAAGAAGAAGGACGGAAGCATGAGATTGTGTATTGACTACCGTCAACTCAACAAGGTGACGATTAAGAACAAATATCCATTGCCAAGGATAGACGATTTGCTTGACCAACTTCGAGGTGCTGTGGTATTTTCAAAAATTGATCTGAGGTCGGGCTATCATCAAATAAAGGTAAGAGCCTTAGATATTCCGAAGACAGCTTTCCGTACTAGGTATGGACATTACGAGTTCGTAGTGATGCCCTTCGGTTTGACTAATGCTCCGGCAGTATTCATGGATTACATGAACCGAGTTTTCCACACTTACCTGGATCAGTTTGTTGTAGTCTTCATTGATGATATCTTGGTGTACTCTAAGACCATTGAGGATCATGTTCAACATCTCCGCATTGTTCTGAATGTACTCCGAGAGAAGAAATTGTATGCAAAGCCGTCGAAGTGTGACTTCTGGATGCCTGAAGTAAAGTTTTTGGGACATGTGATTTCTGTAACACCCTAAATATTTAATTAATTTATTTAATTAAGTATTTAGGAATTTATTTAATTTATTGGGTATAATTTAATTAATTAAAATTATATTAATTTTTTGATGGTATTAGGAAAAGGAGGCGCCACTTGGGTGAGCTGGGCTTAAGTGAAAAAGCCCAAGCCCATGATCCAAGTGACATGCGAAGTAGTGAGACCTTGTGAGGCTAGGGTTTTGGTGTTGGCATTTGCGAAAAATTGAGAATAGAGAGAGAAGAAAGAAGTAGAGAGCCGTAGGGAGAAGAGGAGGAGGAGAAGAAGTCGCAAGCTCCAAGGAGAAAAGAGGAACGTGATCTTGTTGCTGGGTTCTGTTCGTGACTATCTCTAGGGCTTCTACTCTTCAAATTCGAGGTAAGGGGAGTTCTATTAATTTATATAATAATTCGTATGATAGGTTTTAGGTAGTGATAGCTTAGATCTATCCATGATTATGAATTTGTGTGTAATCTCATGTTTGGTTAGTGATATATATGTGATCATCATGATTTGTGGCTAAAAATCCATTTTTGGTTGTGGCATCGGCGCCTAGGGCGCCATATGTTTGATGTTGAGTTGCTGAAACTGTTGCTGAATTTTTCTGTTGCTGGAAGTGTTGCTTGGGTGAGCATATGGGGTGTGTTGGGTGCAATTTCAAATTCTGGGCATATTTTACCGTGCCATCTTTTGTATTTGCCTGCCCAAATTCAATTTTAAACATTTTGGCTCGAGTGGTTTTATTTTTGCACGTGTCATTTTGGAGTTGTCTCGGTGGGTGTTGCTTAGGTGCGCCAATGTTGCTGCCTGCGCCAGTATCTGTGTTGCTGCCTGTGTCGAAGTGCTGAGACAGAAGCTGTCGAAGTGCTGAGACAGAAGCTGTCGAAGTGCTGAGACAGAAGCTGTCGAAGTGCTGAGACAAGCTGTCGAATTTGCTGAGACAGAAGCTGTCGAATTTGTTGAGACAGAAGCTGTCGAAGTACTGAGACAGAAGCTGTCGAATTTGTTGAGACAGAAGCTGTCGAAGTACTGAGACAGAAGCTGTCGAATTTGTTGAGACAGAAGCTGTCGAATTTGTTGAGACAGAAGCTGTCGAATTTGTTGAGACAGAAGCTGTCGAATTTGTTGGGACAGAAGCTGTCGAATTTGTCTCATTTTCCCCCTATTCTGTTTTTGACGTATCTTTTGACTCGGGCATCCGTTTTGAACGTTTCAAAAAGTGTTGGGAAGCTTTTCCAGTTGTCTACCTCTGTGTCTTATTTTTAAAATAAAAACTTATTATTTTCTGGTGGTTTCTGGGCGCCCAAGTGGCTGTCCCCGGTGGTCATTACAGTGACGTTGTAAAGCCATATTGAGTCCTTTAAAAATCCTTTTTGCGTATAACCAACAGTTTTAACGCTTTAGTGTCAAAATGGGTGATTATGACGATGATGCCCTTAGTGGCTAGTTAAATGACCTTTTTGCCCTTAGTGGCCAATGTTGTTGATAATGACGTGTAAATGACGATGATGCCCTTGGTGGCTAGTAAATGACGTTTTTGCCCTCAGTGGCTATTGTTTGAGTTGATGATGTTTATGAATAAGTGACGATGAAAATAAGTGACGTTGAGGCCCAAAAGGCTAAGTGATGATAAGGCCATAAAGGCTAAGTGACGTTGTTGTGTGTAAATTGTGAATTGACAGGTGCTGTGCCTCTTATTTGGCAAATTGGTAAGTGACGGGTCATATAGTTGACTGTGATTGTGTGTTTGTGCGTGGTGCATGTCATAGTGTCTCATGCCTCCCATATGCATAAACCCAGTGACGTTTTGAGGCCCAAGAGGCTAAGTGACGATGATGCCATAAAGGCTAAGCGACGTTTATGAAAAGGTACCTCATGCATATGCCCGCGAGTGGGTTGCAATTCATATGCCTACATGACATAGTGATGAGTTATTGTAGTGATGTAAATGATGATTGTGGTGTGATTACTCTAGAGCTGCGACTTGACTTATTATTTATCATATGATTTATTATATGGATTGAATTGGACTCACCCTTCTGTTTGAATGTTACCCCTATGCGGTAACGTGCAGGTGATCGCGAGTGAAGGACTAGGTACCTTCACTATTTCGAGTCGAGTCGTCACGCTCTGATACGTAGCACTCAGGGGGGACGAACTTAATGTTTATGAATGATTTCGGTTGTTATGTCTTTGTTGACAATTCTGTTTTATTTTGTTATTCCGCTGCGTAGTTGTTTTAATTGACGTTAAGTCTCATTTGCGATGATAACTGTGGTTTGAGGCTCTCCTTGTAGTGACGTGCTACGTGATGCATGATTATTGTGTTTGAGCTGTTTTATTGAGAAGCGTTGTTTTACTGAAGTAAGTGTAACATTCCTCGTGCGAAATAAATTTTTGAAAACTCTGTTTTTTATAAACAAATTAACGGGAAGAAAAGGGGTGTTACAATTTCCCAAACGGGGGTTGCGGTAGATCCCAGTAAAGTGGAAGCGGTGTTGAACTGGGAACGACCAACATCAGTCACTGAAATAAGAAGTTTCTTGGGTCTAGCTGGTTACTACAGGAGGTTTATTCAAGGTTTTTCACAATTGGTTCTTCCACTTACTCGGTTAACTCGTAAGGCTCAATCGTTTATATGGGATGCCGATTGCGAGGAATGTTTTCAAGAGTTGAAGGTTAGGTTGACTTCTGCTCCAATCCTAATTCTTCCAAATCCGTCTTTGGAATTCCAAATTTACAGCGATGCTTCTGGAAAGGGTTTGGGATGTGTTCTCATGCAGAACCAACAAGTTGTAGCTTATGCCTCCAGACAGTTGAAGACTCATGAAGAGAATTATCCGACTCATGATTTGGAGTTGGCGGCTATTGTGTACGCACTGAAGATTTGGAGACATTACCTATATGGGTCTCGTATCGAAGTCTTTATTGATCATAAAAGTTTGAGATATTTGTTTGATCAGAAGGAGTTGAATAACAAGCAGAGAAGGTGGGTGGAATTTCTGAAGGATTATGACTTCGAATTGAAGTATCATCCAGGAAAGGCTAATGTTGTAGCTGATGCACTAAGTACGAAATCCATTCACATAGCAGAGTTTATGATGCATGAAATGAAATTGTTGGAGTCCTTTAGAGACTTAAATTTGAATGCAAGATCAAGGAAGAACCGGTTAGTGTTGAGCCATATGAGGATCTCTAGTTCATTAAGGGATTCTATTCGCTTAGCACAGGAAATTGATGTGAAGCTACAATCACAAAAAGTGTTGCCAGACTTTACCGAAGATAGTGATGGAGTTATTTGTTTCAACGGTAGGATCTGTGTGCCCGATAATGAAGATATTAAAAAGCAAGTGCTAGAGGAAGCACACCGAAGTTTATTTTCTGTACATCCTGGATCCACCAAGATGTATAGAGATTTAAAGCAGATGTATTGGTGGCATGGAATGAAGTTAGAAATTGCTGAATTCGTATCTCAATGCTTAACTTGCCAAAGAGTTAAGATAGAACATCAGAAGCCTGCTGGTTTGTTACGGCCACTAGACGTGCCAGTGTGGAAATGGGAAGACATTTCTATGGATTTTGTAATGGCGTTGCCAAGGTCTCAAGCCGGTAACGACTCCATTTGGGTAGTTGTGGATCGGTTAACCAAATCAGCTCATTTTATTCCAGTTCGTTCGAGCAGTAAAGTATCCAAGTTAGCCGAGGTGTATCTGAAGAACGTAGTAAGGTTACATGGGGTTCCTACGAGTATTGTGTCGGATCGAGATCCGAAGTTCACTTTTAGATTTTGGAAGGCTTTGAATGAAGCATTGGGGACTAAAGTGTTCCTTAGTACCGCTTACCATCCGCAGACAGATGGCCAGACAGAGAGGACTATCCAGACATTAGAGGATATGCTTAGGGCTTCTGTGCTCGATAACGAAAAGAAGTGGGAGGATCACCTTCCATTGATGGAATTCGCTTACAACAACAGCTATCATTCCAGCATAGGAATGGCACCATATGAAGCGTTGTATGGGAGGAAATGTAGAACTCCATTGTGTTGGTGGGAAGTCGGCGAGAATCGATTGTTAGGACCAGAGATGATTCATGAAACTACTGAGAAGATCCGCCAGATCAGGGAAAGAATGAAAACTGCTCAAAGTAGGCAAAAGAGTTATGCCGACAAGAGAAGAAGGCCGTTGGAATTTGAGTCGGGCGATCATGCGTTTTTGATATTATCACCGACGATTGGTACGGGCAGGGAATTACAGGTGAAGAAACTCAGTCATCGGTATATTGGACCTTTCCAAATTATCGAGCGAGTTAGGCCACTGGCATACCGTATTGCTTTGCCTCCACCATTGTCAAATCTAAATGATGTATTCCATGTGTCTCAGTTACGGAAGTACATTCCCGATCCAAGTCAACCGTTAGACTTTGAGACGATTGACCTTCGACCAGACTTGTCTTTCCAACCTCATCCAAATTACATCATGGAACGTGGCGAGAGGACACTGCGGACGACGTCAATTCCCATAGTCAAGGTGGTTTGGGATGGTTTTTCCGCTGAGGAAGCTGCGTGGGAGTTGGAGGATGATATGCGGACTCGCTATCCGTATTTGTTTTCATGAAGTACGTTGTGTTAAATTTTGAGGACAAAATTCTTTAAAATTGGGGAGAATGTAACATCCTCAAAAATAATTAATCGAATTATTTGGATGTTGACCCAAATTAATTATTTTTAGTACTTGATTGGTGTATTTGTCGAGTGCTAAAGTTAATTAATTGGATGTCTCAGGAACGATAAACTGATAAAACAGAATAAGGGTGATTTGGGGGAGAAATAAGAGATTAAGGGTAATATGGTCATTTAACCATATTAACACTTAATAGAAGAAAGAAGAGAAGTCAAATAAATAAAAGAAAGAATCGAAGGAAAGAAGAGAAGAGAAGAAAGGAGAAGAAGAAAAGAAGAAGAGGAAAGAAGAAGAGAAAGGAAGAAGAAGAAGTGAAGATCCAGCCCCAAAATTCGTCATCATCATCATCATCCCTCCTCCACCATCAAAACCCAATAGTTTGGTAAATTTCTCTCCATTTTCCCCCCTTGCTTATTGACTTCGAAAATTGAGGGTTTGTGGGGAAAATTTGTTGAAATCATGGATTGTTAGGTTGTGTTGATGATTGAGTTATCTTTAGGATCGAAGCTAGGAGCGGATTGATCGCGTGGTGGAGCTCGAATCGAAGTTTGAAGCGGTTTGGTGATATAGGGTTCCGTTCGGGCATTCTCAAGTCTCGGCAAATTCGGTTCGGTATCGGGTCTCGCGTCAAGGGTGAGTTTTACTCACGTTTATTGGTTCCGAGAAATTTTGGGTCAAAAACCGTTATTTCGAAAAATAGCGCTTTTGGATAAAATTTGTTTAGATGGAGTTTTGATTGGAATGAGTGATTGTGTGGCTTTGATTGGGTCTGTTTTGTTGATTGTTTGATCTATTTTCGATCGGAACGAGAATCGGAATTGAGCAGAATAGCGGATTTCGCGAAAATCGCAAAATCTGCACTAGACAGGTACCCATCGCGTCGCGACCCGCAGGGCATCGCGTCGCGACCAAGTTTGTTTTTGCAACGCAAATGTTTCTGACGCTTTTCGCGTCGCGACGGCAGCAGTTCGCATCGCGACGGTTTGTAGATTTTCAGCATCGATACACTGATTTTGTTTTCGCGATAACTTTTTATCCGGGAACCCGATTGAGGTGTTCTAAGATGCGTTTGAAAGCTTATTCAGAGGCCTAACTGAATATTCTATTTTTAAGGCAAAATGAACTGTTTTTGGAGACGTAAATGTGTTGAAAGGTGATGAGTTAGTATGCGAGAGAGAATGTGGATTTATATTGTAATGTTTAATTGATTGTCTGAGGTAATGAACCCTGAGTTCATGTGTCTGTAGATATATTTATTATATCGAGTTGGGTGACGACCCATGTTAACATACTAGGCGGGGAAGTCATGATCCCTTACCCTAGGCCCGCATACCATTAGGGAAAGTACTATTGGTAAGGGGGTTCACCGGGATTTAGCACAGGATTGCAGTCGGTGTTATGTTGAAAGTTTTGCTGTACGATACACCAGGATTTAGCACAGGATTGCAGTCGGTGTCGTACTGAGTCTTAACACGTTCACCGGGATTTAGCACTGGATTGCAGTCGGTGTCGTGTTGAATTAAAATGCAGTGGTTAAATTAAACCACGAATGAAAGAAAGTCTTATAATACGGTTCACCGGGATTTAGCACAGGATTGCAGTCGGTGTCATGTTAAGTTAAATAGGATTCATAATTGAACCGAGAGTGTAGATAGGGGTCTCGGTAGAACTCACTGAGATTGTATCTCATTGTTTATATGTTGTTGTTTTACAGAGAAACAGGGACAGAAGAAACCACAGAGGCACGAGTAGGTGGCCCGGGGAGATGGATGATGACTTAGATTTACGTTTAAGTTTATGTTCCTTCTGTTGTCTATGTATTATGACACCATGACATTAGTGTTATGTTTATCTTTCATTTCGCTTTCTTGTATGACTCTGACTACCATAGTTGCTGACAGTTTATGGTCTGAGCACCGTATGGTCTTATTTGTGTATAAGACGGTTATGTTATATTTCAGCAAAAATTTTATAGTGGTATTCAGTGTCTGAGCAGGAAATATTATCTCTCATGTGTTATTGATGTGCACTTGGGTATTTTTAACAAATAAAAATACCGGGGTGTTACAGTTGGTGTCAGAGCGGTTCGACCTAGTCGAACTTAGCTTTTAGGGTCTTTGCTTTCTTCAGTCGTGATTTTCTTAGTATGCTATTAGACATTGAGCTTGATCAACTTAATACTTTGTGCATATTTCGCAGAATCATGGCCAGAAGAGGTAGAGGCGTCCCTCCTCCTGTTGATCCACATCTCGAATGGATGCAGAATGTGGTTGAGAACCAACAGAAAATGATGCAGGATATGTTGCAGATGCAGCATGACCATATGGGTTTGCAGCAGCCTAACATTCAACCTCATCAAGAAAATCCTAATAGGACATATTTCCGATTTCAAAAGATGAAGCCCCCAACTTTCAAGGGCGGACCAGACCCAATGGTTGCTTATTATTGGATAGACTCAATGGAGAAGATCGTTCAAACCCTACAATGTGGAGAAGAGGAAAAGGTAATATGTGCAGCTAATGTACTCAATGAAGATGCCCACACCTGGTGGTGTAATGCAAGGCGAATGATGGAACTCCAAGAAACTCCCCTCACTTGGGACAACTTCAAGGAGATATTTTTGAAACAATATTTTCCTTCAGTGAAGAAGTTAAGCAAACAAGCTGAATTTGTGAATCTTAAGCAATGTGACCTGTCAGTGGGGGAGTATGCTGCTAGATTTGAAAGATTGTCTCAGTTTTATGAATTGGGAAAGTATGCCCCAAACGATATGTGGAAGATGCAGATGTTTAAAGAAGGTCTTCGTGCTGATATAAGTCAAGGACTCAGTTCTTATACTTTAATTAATTATCCTGCCTTAGTGCAACAAGCATATGTTGCTGAGGAGGATCTGAGGAAAATGTATGCTGAAAGGAAAGATTATTGGAAGGGTAAGAAGAAGGTTGCTGAATCCTCTACTCCAAGCAGACAATTCAAGGGAAACAACTATAAAGGGAAGCAGGTTCAATAGTTCGATTCATCAAATTTGAGGAATTGTAGGAGTTGCGAAAGGTATCACAGTGGTGATTGTCAGCAAAGATCCAATCGATGATATGTCTGTAATGAAGAAGGTCACTATGCAAATCAATGCCCAGCAAAGAAAAGCTTTCAAGGAGCACCAAATGCTCCTAGGCAGGGGCGAATCAACACTCTGGATGCTCGGACCATCACACCTACTGATAATCTTCTGAGGGGTACGGGATCTCTTTTTAATAACTCAGTCAGTATTTTATATGATTCCGGTGCAACTCACTATTTTATTTCCCAAGCATGTGTAGATCGGTTGGGACTAGCATTGTCTGAGCTATCCGAACCGATAACTATCTTTACTGCTGCCAAGGGTCGTGTCCAGACCCAATCATTGTGTGAAAATTGCCTACTTGTCATAGGGGACAGACATTTTGTTGTGAAATTTATTTGCCTACCTATTAAATATTTGGTGCAAAATATTCAGTGTTTATACCTTTAAAATTTTGTTTAATGAATCCACATCGGGTGTTAGGGACCACCGACGTGGAAAGGTAAGTGTTTTAAACGTGTTAAAATTGTAATATATCCACGACGATCATTTACTAACATTTGGCATTGTATTTGATGCTTGTAACGCCCTAAAACGATATATAGTGGTCGCTTTAGAAATTACAATGGTCCAAATAAAAAAAGATTTAAAAATGGCAATGGGGCAGAGCAGGGACAGGGAGTACTCCTCGTTCCCCATCTCGGCTCCCCAAACTTCTCCCCATCCTCAATCCTCGCCATTCTTGAGTTCCCGAAAAAGTTGGTGTAACTTATATATTTGCTTTTCTCTAATTGCAGCATTTATCAGATGTATTAACAAAGTATTTGCGTTGTATTAATTACTTCTACTACTCCTTGTATGCTCATCTAATAGCTCAAAATGAGGTGCTTGTTGCCGAGTTCTAAACACCAAAGCTTGCTACAGACATCCTTCCCACTGCTTGATTTCCCAACAATTTCGTATGTTCCAGCACCAACCTCCTCCTACATCCAAACATAACATTTATCTTCAATAACAACAACACGGACATTGGCAATAGCAGTATAATGGTAGTGCCCACTCACACTGCTTTAAAGCATCAATTGACAACATTATTGAGGAACATGAGTGGTCGTGCAGGTAGCACCGGTGCAACTATTTTTCTTCAACTTCTTCAAGATAAAGTAAATGTTTATAGAACAAAAAAATCTATAGCCAGGAAAAATAGTTGCATAAGATCAAACAATTTCCTATCATAGTTGTGATTCACCTAAACTCTTTTTGAATTAATAAATAATGTAGCTGGCCAAAGACATATTTAAGCACCACTTTCGTGGCAATAACCTAAAATTATTGGTTCAATCGTCATTTTTTTAAAGGCAAACATAATGAGATATATAAATAGCCGAACACAAGGGGTACTTACCCATATACAGTTCCAATCGTCATCTTCCCTATCATACTTTACAATGTCATTCCTCAAAGTTTGGAATATCATAGCCCATAGGTGCCAGACCTGCAGTGATAGTGTCATTAGTAGAACACATTTGATTAAATATATGTCATTTCAAAAAAAAATTGTTTCCAAGATTTAGTTATCACGCTGAGTTAGAATACAAATAAAAGCGAGTTAACAGAAAAATAAAAAACGAATGGGCATGTATGGCTGATCTTCAAATGAAATTACCTTTATTGTTTGATTCAAACTTCTGTTCAAAGCAAATAGTGGTATGATTTGGCAGGCTTCCAAAATTAGGGAAGTCTCTCCATGAATTTTTTGCATTAAACAAATGGGCCTCACTACAAAAAAAAAATTAATAGCGAGGGAATTAGCGAGGGAACTTTTAGTCCCTCGCTAGTTCTATCATTAGCGACGGATTTTTAGGTCCCTCGCTAATTAGCGACGGATTTTTCAGTCTCTCGCTAATTCCCTCGCTAATTTCTGACAGCTTCTAGATGATAGGACTTCGTGCAGGTGATTAGCGACGACATTGTCAGTCCCTCGCTAATTCCCTCGCTAATTTCTGACAGCTTTTAGATGATAGGACTTCGTGCAGGTGATTAGCGACGGAATTGTCAGTCCCTCGCTAATTCCCTCGCTAATTTCTGACTTTTCAGCTTATTTATCCTCTCACACACACTCTTCTCTCCTACTCTCCTCACACTCTTCTCTCTTTTTCTCTCCTCACACTCTTCTTCTCTCTTCACTCTTCCACTACCACACCACCACCTCCTCTCACACTCTTCTTCTCTCTTCACTCTTCCACCATCACACCACCACCTCCTCTCACACTCTTCTTCTCTCTTCACTCTTCCACCACCACCACACCAACACCACCACCTCCTCACACTCTTCTCTCACTCTATCTTCTCTCTCTACCCTAATACCTTTCACCACCACCACCACCACCACTCGTTTCTCTCTCCCTCTCTCTCTTTCTCTCCTTCTCCCTTACTATTCTCCTTCTCTCTACCATAATACCCTTCACCACCACCACCACAACCACGACCACCACCACCACCACCACACCCCCACATAGCTCATTTCTCTCTCTCTCTCTCTCTCTCTCTCTCTCTCTCTCTCTCTCTCTCTCTCTCTCTCTCTCTCTCTCCTTCTCTCTCTACCCTAATACCCTTCCCCACCACCACCACCACCACACCATAATAATAATAATAATAATAATAATAATAATAATAATAATAATAATAACTATATAAAAAAATAGGCTGATATAAAAAAACGTGGCTGTCAGAGTTAACGACGGAATTTTCCCTCGCTAATTAGCGAGAGAATTAGCGACGGAATGTTCCCTCGCTAATTAGCGAGGGATTCAAATTCCCTTGCTAATTACCACTAGCGAGGAGCAGTTCAGCGAAGGACTGATTCCGTCGCTAATTCCTTCGCAAATGGGAATTAGCGACGGATTTGGGGCATTTAGCGCGGGAAAAATCCCTCGCTAATGGGCAATGTTTTTGTAGTGCCTGTAATGATTTTTCTTATTTGTCCACAAATCATATATGTAAAGAAATAAACCCAACGAAACATGGAAAGTTAAATCTCCGGACAACTAAAACGAAGGCATGCCTAATCATCTATATTATCATTAGAAATAGAATATCCGATTTTAAAAAAATGAACACGATGAAGAAGGCGACAACACTTTTTTAATCCTGAAGTTGTTACTTCAGCCTGAATAACAATAGTAATATACAATTGGAAGTTTAAAGAATGCAATAAAAATATATGATTAATATTATAGAGATATTTAAGATAGATTATCGTAATTCTTATGCATGTTATTCAGAATTTACCTTCGAAACTATCGGGTTAAAGCATTGGGGCCTTTAAAGGAACATGCTACCCATGGTGTAGATTGTACTCCTATTTCAATCACAAAAAGTAATTAGTATGCAGAAACTGTCAAAAAAAAGTCATGGGTTAGGAAACATCCTATTTCACTCGTTGTACTCTTGCATTTACATGATAAAAACAGTTAGTGAACATAAAAACTAATGTTTTGAAGAGGAACAAAAACATAGTAAAAAGGTTTTATCAAGTTTAGCCAATGAGTTTAAGAAAGAGATTAATGGTAAAAAGGGTAGATGACATGGGTCTTTACCTGTATATTGCAATTTAGGATTAAAAAATAAGAAGGGCAAAAAAGATAATTACATAGACATGAGAGTACGCAGAATCCTTAAAAGTAAGACAATTTTTATCCATCACTTTAATTATCCACGCCATGAGACGAAGCTAATATGGCAATGGTTCCAAACAATGATAACATGGATACTGGTGGTACGCAGTTAGAGAACGGTGAAATATTGAATGAAAAATTTAAGAATGTATGAGGAATGAATTTTTTTGTGGAGTTTGGGGGAAGAATTCGAATCTTTATGACTGTCGGCAACAAAAATAAAAGCATATTTTGGGTGTAATAAAAACAAACCGAAATTTTGTGCCATTATATTAATACTGATTAAGACATATTTCATGTGTAATAAAATCATACTGAGATTTTTAAGAAAGGCCAAAGGTTTCCTTTTATAGTCGATGTGAGTGGAAACATTAAAAATAACTCTCTATTCGAAAATTACCAGCTAATACAAATTCAAATGGTTGGAAAAATTTAAATAAATTTTTTTGTTACATAAATTTAAATAAATTTATTTTAGCATCAGTTGTGAATTGTGAAAGAACAAAATGTTTCCTAATCTAGCATTAATTCTTATCCCTAAATAACGCAATTGACAATTGCACAAATTCTTATTAATGCGCTCATGGAAATTAAGGTCCGAATATACATGGAAATACCATTTAAATGTGTCTTTAAGTTTTGAAATTCAAATTTTTATTAAAAAATTTCTACAAATTCGGAATTGTTATAAATTTGGCCGTAATTTTTGAACTTGGACAATTTAAAATTTTAAAACCTGATTAACGGATAATAAATGTATGGCTAAAATTATAGTATAGTATTCATGATTGAGTATAGTATAGATAGATATAGATATAGATATAGATATAGATATAGATATAGATAGATAACTAGAGTATTAAAAAAGCCATAACAAATATCATTTGTAGAATTCCGTTCTTGCTCATTTCTCTCTATTTCTCTCATCTGGGTCATGGCTAGAAAGAAGGTGAAACTTGCATACATAGTCCAAAACTCAAAGAGGAACTTAGTATTCAGAAAACGGAAAAAATGGTCAGAGACTAGCTATGCTTAATTTATTCAACGAATCTATTACTTTTGCATATCATTTATATTTCACCAGTATGAAAATTATATATTTGGATGAATACTTACAAATTTTATTTTGATGTTTTTTTTTCATTTTTATATGTCAAAAAATGAACTATTTTTTCCCCTGCACAAATTCATAATTTAGCTATTTGTATCAAGTAGATCAAGACCCTCTTTACCATTTAGTATAATTATCTAGTTTTCCCATTTCTCACATTTCTCTTCATTGTTGTTATGGCTCTTCTTACGTTTTTCATCAGGTTTAATCAAGAAGGTTAACGTAATTAGCATCCTTTGTGGGTCCCACTATGGTAAAATATTTTTAATTGCTATCATTTGTTAATCTTAAGGCAAAATTAAGCAACATTGGTGATATATAAAATTAATTTCGTGATAAAATACGTAAAGTGCGGTGCTAAGCAATGTGTTTTGGGGTACTTTATGGTTCAGAAAAATTTTAACTGTTCAAATATGCAAAGTATGTTCCTCGATAATCAGTTTTGTGAACAAAATTAATTTCGTGATAAAATATGCAAAGTGTGACGCTAAACAGTGTGTTTTGTGGTTTAGGGTTCGAAAAAATTTAAGATGTTCAAATACGCGAAGTTCGTTCGTCACTTACCGAGTTGGTGGAAAAAAATAATTTCGTGAGAAAATAAGTAAAATGAAATGCTTAGCAGTGTATGATGAGGTGTACTTTAGAGTCCAAAATTCTTTTATATGTTTAAAATTTAAATACACGAAGTTCGTTCCTCAAGACCTAGTTTGGTGTCAAAAAATAATTTCTAGACAAAAGACTAAAGTGCAACCATAAGCAGAGTGTTTTGAGGTACTTTAAGGTTCGAAAAAAACTTCTAACTATTTAAATACGCAAAGTTTGTTCCTTGATAACTGGTTTTGTAAAAAAAATAATTCTGCGACAAAATATGTAAAGTGCGACGCTAAGCAATATGTTTTGGGGTATTTTAGGGTTTGGACAAAATTTTAACTGTTCAAATATACCAAGTTTGATCCTCAATAACCTACTTACACGAAGGAAAATTAATTTCATGATAAAACACGTAAAGTGCGACACTTATCAATGTGTTTTGTGTACTTTAGGGTCTGGGAAAAAGAAATTAAGTACCCATCACAAACTCGTTCGTCTTCAGTAAACCTCCACGTGCTTCAGAAGACCATCACAAATTCTCAACAGAAAAGTTGTTAAAACAATAGGGTAATACTTATAGAGTTGAATTTAAAAAAGTTAGGTGATTCTAAATAATAATTTTAATTTTTTCCTTGAAAAAATATATTTTTTTAAAATTTTTAACTGAAATTGCTTAAGTGACCATTTTTTTCATTTTAAAATGTAAACTCGATATATGTCACTAATTTGTTTCAGCACATAACTTTATCTATAAGTTAGATTTGTTTTTTTACATAAAATTCTCCAATAATATATACTGCCTATCAAATAATTCAAGTACGTAACAAATCAAAATATGCATAATACTACCTATTATTTTATAAGGATATCATGTGCATCACACAGTGGTAAGGTCTAGTTTTTATGGTTTGGAAGAGGGGAGAGAGAGAGAGAGAGAGAGAGAGAGAGAGAGAGAGAGAGAGAGAGAGAGAGAGAGAGAGATCTTATGGGATGGGACCCACCTAAAAAATTTCTTGCCTCAAGAGGTGAGACTTTGTGTAGAAATGCTACAACTATATATCCTGTTTACCCTAACTCAATTATACCCTTACCCCGTGTCACTTTATCTCCCACGTTGAGATATACGGCGGTTACAACTTGTGTGCAACATTCATTAGCAACCACTACTAGAAAAACAGTTTTTAGCGTTGGCCAAAAGCCCACGCTAAAAGGCCAAAAGCGGACGCTAATAGTGAATTAGCGTCGGAGTAGCGTCCATGTCGTGTCGACGCTAAAATGCTCGAAGCTAAATCGTAGCGTCCCATAAATTTAGGCCGACACTAAATTAGAGTCGGCCAAGCCTACGCTAATTCTGACGCTAATGTCAAGGCGGACGCTATAGTCAACTTTTTGGAAGTCAACTTTTTAAAGGGTAACGTCGGATAGGCCGGCGCTAAAGTCAACAACAGGATAGTCAACTAAAAGCATAGAGTGGGTTTAGGCCGACACTAATCAATTTTTTTTTTTTTTAAAAATAAACCTACTTTTCATTTCTACACCTACTCCTATGAGCAATGCCAAATATGTTGCGGAAGAAAACCAATATTAGAGAAATTTCAAATTATAATTAATCTTAGGAGATAGTAAAAAGGCCGATATTGTAGTGTCTTTCAGAATATATTACAAGCTTTTACTGATATCAGATTCATTGTCATCAACAACTAACTAAGCAATGGACAACACCAAAAATATAGAGAATTATTCTTAAGAAAAATCTACAATGGTTTGATGAATTGTACGATAATACCTCTCATGCTCATTGAGTGGACCCAGTTGATATATCTCTTCTGCTCCACCACGACCAAGACGAACCTTGGTTGCAAAGAAAGGAAGTTCTGTGACCTGTTGAAGACATGAGCTTGGTACTGTTAAATGAAATATGAAAGGGAAGATAAAGAACATGCACAAGGTAAAGAAGGATATGGAAATGGGACCTGAGAATCAACCCCGGCTTCTCAGGCTTCTGCTTTCAAGCCACGGAAGCATGCATTAGCAAATTTGGTAGCTGCATATGCCTACACAATCAGAAGTGGTTTTTCAAGTTAGTCCATTTATTGTGACTCAATTGGCACCAATTGATTGATATTGCTTGCTGCCTTGCAACTATAGAAATATTAAAGATAAACTATGAACCATTGATAGCGTTGCAGACCCAGCCCCAAGTTTTACCTGTAACATGCAAGAAGATTATTAGATTATGATGATTCAGTCACACCCAGAAAAAATAAATAAGAAGGAAGGCAGTTGAGTGTAAATTATCAGTGCATTAATAAGCAAGGAATCTTGTAAAATTATCCCTCTTCTAATCCAATCATATATTTAGCTGATATATCTATATGACATTACCTCAACAACTTCTGTTTCAACATTTTGGATGCGGTTTGTCAGGTATCCAGCTTCTTCTGCAGTGAAGCTACTGGGAGGCTTAACCTATGAAAACTAAGTTTGAAAAAGTTTTGATGACCAGTTCTATAACATAATATTGTCTTTTTTTGTTAAGTAAGAAGTATTCTCCATTAAACCTGGGACAAAAGAGGCAATTTTGTGATTCCTGCATGACCTCCCACCACTGGCACATCAACCTCTCTTGGATCAACTCCAAGTACCTCTGCCTGCATGAAAACACATACACTATTAGTGTAGTATATATCAATCTCACAATATGGATATATCTGCTTTGTACAACCCATTATAATTATGTCAAATATTTTGCAAAACAAATTGAGTAAACTAATTTGATCAAACATATAAAGACTTGATTATAATTTTAGCTTTAGTTGTGCAACAAGTAGGAAGGAAATTTAATTATGAGGCATAGTCTTACCACAAAAGTGTTTGCCCTCACAACATCAAGGGTTGTAACTCCTAATAGTCGCTTTGGATCATATATACCAGCTTTCTTGAAAACTTCTGCAGCAATTGGCACCGTGGAATTAACTTGATTGGTAATCAAGTTGACAACTGCATTGGGACGACACTTGGCAATTCCTTCACAAGGGAGGCATAAGAAGAAAAAAAGAGAAGAAACCACACTAAACGCTTGTGTCTTGGAATGAATCTCAGCCCAAGCATTTTATTTTCTCCACCCCTTCCAATCCACATACCTGAAAAGCCACCAACACCAGAGCTATTCAAACAATTCATAGAACAGAAAGATAATAGTTCCTAACTCCAGATCCTTTGGTAAAAACAAAGTACAAATAACTCCATCTTATAGAAGTTAGTTTCTTATTGTTGGCCTATCTATTCATTAAAAACACCAATTCATTTCCAAAAGAAAGAACAACCCCATTTAAGAAAAACCAAGGCACAAAAGGAAACACCAACATCTCACCTCGTTATTCTAGAGCCTATATTGGTTAGAACAAAGAAGCAACCTGGGAACTCATCTCATACTTTCTCTACAATGGATGTTTCATGCAAGATTCTGAGAAGGTCTATTCATAGTTTTCTTCAAAACTATCATTATTTTACCTCAACAGCAGCTTTTCTTGTTTTTCCCTTCTCAGCTTCAATTCTTCTCTCACAAGCTTTAGTTCCTGCTCTTTCATCTCTCTTGTCTCAAATCTACAATCGTTTGAGGACTCTCTTTGATGCTGCAGGTTTTCCTTCTTCTTCAGGATAAGAAGACATAATATGATAACTCTATCTAACTTAATCCTGTGATTTATCTTATCATGTCTCTCTAGTTAAAATTTTATCCCGAGTTTGAATTGGGTTAGAAACTATTTTATCCTGAGTTTGAGCTGAGTTAGAAACCAGTATGATAGAATAAGAAAATAATTTATTTATTTACTTTTGTAAAATATATTTTAAAATATAAAAGTATGAAATCTATTAAAAACAAATATATATTAAAAAAAAACAAATAAACAAATGATGTTAAATTAAAAATTAAAATATTAGTACTTAATTTAAAATGTAAAATAAAGTACTTAATTTAAAATGATTTTATGATAACGGCAAAATGATAACATTAAGCATCTGCTAGTACTAGATTTAAAATGATTTTATGATAACGGTAATTTTGTCTTTTTAGAATGTAAAATTTAAAAATCTATTGAAATTTTAAAAATTAAAAATAAATCTATCATCAAAAAATTATAAAAATAGAAAATTAATTTAATTTTTCAACAAATAAAATATAGTTGTCACGAGGGTAGTTTTGTCATTAACATATAATATATATCATATCATTATTTATTAGCTTATCTAACAAAATATAATAGAATAGCATGTTATCTTTGTGCCTAAAAAGGGAATAATATATTTTTTTTTACAATTGGGAATAATATATATTATCTTATATCTTATTGTGTGTTGCATGCCTAAGGCTGGATTCAAACCCAGGATCTTGGTTAAGCTGGAAGAGACCTCTACCATTTCATTCACGTGCTCTTGGTACTTATGTCATTTTATTTGTTTGACAAGACGCAACTTTATTATTGTTTTTCTTCTTTTTGACCAAAAGGAAAAATATATGTTACTGACTTTTTTTACGAGAAATAAATTAAACGTATGTCACTTTAATTGAATGTTTTTTTTTATTTTCCTAGTTTTTCAATCTTAATTTTTGTTCTCTAATTTCTAGAAAATAAAAATCATCGTCAATTTTTGAGAGAAACTTAATGTTAAATTGTAATAAAGAAAAATATGTGAGATCGTCATTAACAAATTAAAATTGGTTTAAGTATTTTTTTTTGACCAAAATTTAAATATCTTTTTTGTCTATGCAAATATCGATGTTTTTCAAATAAGTACTTGTAAAATTATTTTTTTTAAATATATCATTTTGTTATTAAGACATTACAAAAAAAACTGATGTATCTAACAGAGTACTGAGGTGTTGTTTCTTTTTCATTTTTAATTTTTTTAAAATCAATTTGGCTTGCCATATAGGATCTTTTTTAAAAAAAAAAAACCTAAATCCCCCGTCCTTCCCTTCATCAACAGCAACATGTGAGACTTTGAGCTCCAAATCAAACCTAAAAATTCAGGTTCTTCAAATTCATGTGGCAATCCTATTTCAATCAAAATTCAGAAAAGTTAAGGAAGAAGCGAATTGGTGGGATGAACTTTAATCTCTCTTATATGCTCTCTCATTTACTCTCTCTCTCTCTCTCTCTCTCTCTCTCTCTCTCTCTCTCCACCACACCCCCTCACCACCTTCGAATCTTTTGTCTCGTTTCTCTCTTCCAATGTCGTCGCCGTCGTCGAAAGAAGAAATGATGATGTTTGATGAACAGGAGAGGAAGATGGATTTGAGGTTCGTAAGAGGGGAGAGATCTGGAATGGGTCTGAATAACGAGTCGTTACCAAGACTCATGACTCTGAGTTGGTCAAGACGAATTGCATGTAGGCCGAAGTGTACGACTCTGCCTTGTGAACATTTAACACCTTGTTGTTTTGGTCTGCGTTTCTCAAACAACATCTCAAGATGTTTCCCTTGGTTTTCAATTTGAATCTGCAATTTCCTTTGAATCTGCATAACAGTTACAATATCAGAACATATAATAACTTTAACTTCCTTTCTTTGATGGATTGCCACCTCGCTTTCTTTCTCAGATGCACCTCTCTTTCTGTTTTTGATTCTTGACTTCTGGGTCGAATTGTCGTTTGATTTCTTTCTCAGATGCTTGTTGATTGTGTGAGGAAGGGTTGGTGTTGGTGGGTGGCGAAGGAGTGGGAAAAGAAGAAGAAGAAGAAGAAGAAAACCGTAATTTAATTTGGAGATTGATTTTTTTTTGCCAATTTTATCCAACCCAGCATATTATAAAAAAAGAAACCAATGGAATGTAAATGCCTACATAGATCTCTATCAGCACAGAGACTTAACAGAACGACATATTCAAAAAAAATGGGAGGGATTTATTTTTAAAAAAATACAGGGACTTATTTGAAAAACAACTATATTTGCAAGATAAAAAAACATATTTAAACCATTTAAATTCTGGTATACGAATAAACTTGTCTTCTACTATTTATAATTATCTCTTTTCTGCTCATATTTCCACTCATCCAAAGAAGAGAAAATAAGTTTTAGTATTTCTCTCTTTGCTAAACACTATAGAATTTCTCTTCTATCTCACCTCTATTTCTCTTCTCTCCTATCCCTCTCTTTTATATTTCTCTCTTTCCTGTTTCTTCCTGCATCCAAACAAGCGTAAAAGATTGGGCCCATGTAGCATAAAATATGAAGCCCAAATGGTAATAGTTGTGAGGAGCCCATGACTAATTAGTGACCAGTGAGACACAACATGGAGAAATCTTAATAATGTAGTAATATTTCTTTAAGTAATATTTGTGATTTGGTTTGGGTGGCGGAAAAACTGTCAACTGAACCGAACCAGACCGTTCGGTTGGTTGACAAAACAGTCCAAATAGATTTGATAAATATCCATTTGGTTGCATTCTTTATGCGGATTAGGTCGGTTTGCAATTTTCTATTGAGTTGGTTTGGATTTGAACCGGTTTTAAAAACCCGGCTCGGACCGTCCCCCACAGGGACTCAGCACCTTGGGCGGGTACTGGTGAAATGCAGGCGAACCAAATCGGATTATAGACACCACAACGGATTTGTTAATTTTATTAATGCTGGCCAAAATTCAATGGGGGAGTCAAAATTGTCTGTAAAAGTAATGGATAAAGGAGAAGCAACACTCCGGGAAGGTGCAGTGTGTATTCCTCGTATTACTTAATGGGACCTAGGCTGTGTATGCATCTTCTATGAACACCGGAAAAGTCATCTTTAGTGTGTTCTCTTCTCATGTGAACAAATACTTTTTTTTTGGTCAACTTTTTGGTCAACATGTGAACAAATACTTAAAGATGGTCAAACGAAGAAAAAAGGTTCCGCATTGAATTGCTTTAAAGAAATAGCCATGTTATTTAGTCAAAATGTTACTGTAAAAAATAGCTAAAAACCAATTTACAATACCAATTAATCAAGTTTTATAAGCTATTGACTAAAAACTGTGAAAAAGTAGGTTGGTTAATTGCCCATAAAATTTGGTTAATTGATGTTGTAACTTATTTTTGGCTATTTTTTGTTAGAATATTTTGGCTAAATAATAAAGGAAGCGGAAATGGAATAACACGGAACCAAATTTTTCGTCTCTGACTTTGTCAAATAATCCGTCTTCTAAGCAAGATCTATATATATTATAGGCTTAAAGGTACTTTTAGTCCCTGCAATTGTCAAGAAAATCCAGTTTAGTCCCTGCAATTCCAAAACTTTTAAAATAGTCCCTGCAATTACCAAACGTTATTAAGTTAAGTCCCTGCTGTTATATTAGTGTTAACACCGTTATGTTTTGATGATGTGGCAGAATTTGTAGGTGATGTGTCATTACACGTATGCAGACACGTGTTTTTTATTTATGCAATTGCTTACTCATTATTTAATTTAATTAATTTTTTTTGTCATCTGAGTTTCTTCAACCCAGAAACATGCATCTCTTCATCTTTCTCTTCTACCCACAAACACATCTCTTCATCTTCTCTCTTCAACCCATAATCTCTGCTCTTCATCTTCTCTCCGTCTTCAACCCATTTTTTCTTCAGATTTCTTCAGATTCCATTACAGATTTTGTTCCATTTTTGTTTACAGTTTCATCTTTGATTCCATTTTTTCTTCGATTTCATCTTCGCTTCTCTTCATCGCAACCGCTCGCGTTTTCGTTTCAGATTAAAACGTTGATCTGGGTTTTTGATCCGTTTGGCTTTTGATTCGTTTTTGCCCAAATCTGGGTTTTTCAGTTTCCGTTTTCAGTTCACTTCGCTTCGTTTAGGTTTCGATCTGGGAACGAGGAAAAGGAAGGATCTGGAAAATGAGAGAAAAGGAAGATGAAGTAGGATCTGGAAACAGAGAGAAAAGGAAGGATTTGTAAACGAAAAGGAAGGATCTGGAAACGTAAAGAAAGAAGATGAAGTAGGATCTGGTGGAAGAAAGGAACGAAGCCATTGAAATCGAAAATCGAAAATGAAATCTGAAATTAAAAATGAAAATGAAAAGGAAGCCATGGAGTTGAAGAGGCGAGGGAGGAAGCCATGAGGATTTCAGTGAAGAGGCGAGGGAGTAATGACACATCACCAAAGTAGATGGAAGAAGAATTGTTACTCCTTTAAGCCTTCCCCAGAAAAGAGTAATGACACATCGCATGGCTTCAGTGAACAATTTTATGGAAGAGCAAGAAAGAAGATGGAAGAAGAAGAGAGAAGGCTTGAAGATGGAAGAAGATGGAACCAAGGTTGAAGATGAAGATCCTAATTGGCTGCCACATCATCAAAACATAACGGTGTTAACACTAATATAACAGCAGGGACTTAACTTAATAACGTTTGGTAATTGCAGGGACTATTTTAAAAGTTTTGGAATTGCAGGGACTAAACTGAATTTTCTTGACAATTGCAGGGACTAAAAGTACCTTTAAGCCTATATTATATGCTATTTGTGTCATGATTCTCATCAGAAATACAAATTAGGTTGGAAAGATGTCTTACTTATCCGTGCAACTTGTATTCGTTGGAGTTATCATCTTCACCACAGGCATGGGGATTTCCGAGTCTGTGCCACCAACAAGTGATTCACCAAAACCTCCGCCATCAGGTGGACCCAAATCATCTGGACCCAACCCTATCTCCATCCCAGGAGTGCCACACATACTGAATCCCAGGCAACAAAGGCCAGTTCGGCCGCCTCCTACGATATAAAACTATATATATATATATATATATATATATATATATATATATATATATATATATATATATATATATATATATATTCAAAAAGGCACCACTCTACAAGCCCCTAGAACAAGAAGACTAGTAGTATATTATATCAGACTCAAATGTTCCATCAATGAAAGGAAAATTGGAACCTTTTGAAATATCTTACACTTGTAGTTACTCCTTTATATCTATGTATATGTGAATTTCAAATGTATTTTTGGGTGTTTGTTATCTTTAGTTTATAAATATTCTGTGTACCTTTTATCCAGAATGATTTTAATGCGAAAGTTTATACGCATTTGCATAATTTCTTCAATTAGGATCGCACCTCTCTTCTGATACTTTATTTTTGAATGAGAACATCAATTCACCACTCTTATTCTAATGACCACTTACCAGTTATCGGTTTTGCTTGTTTAAATGACCAAAATACTCATCTATATATTTTTGCATACTAGAGAAGATGCATGGAATTTTTATTGGAAGCCAAAGCCTCTTACAAAATAGAAAATAGAAGAAGGGTATGTGTTATTTTATTGAGAGGATCGAGGTGATAGTGTCTAACAGGGTTTCAAATTGCGGACCGCATCACGTGATGCGGCCGCAATATTGCCGTTGCGGCAGCGGCCGCAATATTGCCGTTGCGGCAGCGCCCGCAACCGCATCAGCCCGCAATTGTGTTGTGATCTCAAATCACAGAAAAATCCGCATTGCAACGCCGCATCGGCCGCAACGCAGTGGTGCAACGGCCGCATCAGGCCGCATCAGACCGTAATTGACTGTAAAGTGGTCGCACGAATTGTTTTTCTATCTTCATATGTCTTTATATCATACATTTAGAGGTATTTTAACGGATTAAAGATATTATAAAGTGATGAAGAGTTGATAATGAAATATATATGAATTTTTAGAGAGGAAATAGAAAGCATGTGAACTATAAGATAACTAGTAAATTATAATATTTGATGCTAACAAAAAATAAAATCACGCCGCAACGACCGCAATACGCATCGCAACAGCCGCAATGCCCGCAATCGCAACACCCGCAACCGCGACCGCATCCGCAACCACAACCGCAATTTAAAACCATGGTGTCTAATGGGTTTGTTGACTATTCTTTTAAGGGCGCCAACCATAAGACAGCTACATGAGGTTGATCTTCCTGTTCAAATTTACAGAAACAAAGTGTTGTATAGACGAAGAGATAAACCTGCAAAACAAATAGAATATCATAATAACATAAGAATCTAAGGTTTATGCTAGAATGTCCTTAGACAAAACACTTAGGTGTGGTTCTATAGGTATCGTTGGTGTTATTTTCCCATTACAATCATGACATGTGATATCGAAGAGGCATGGAATAACTTAAAAAACACACACTGAAATAGGGAGAATGTAGAAGAGGTGAAAATAACCACGACAATTGTCAAAAAAAAATTTACCCACTAACAAAAATCCCAAAATAATTATTTTTTAAATAATAAAGGAACTTAATTAAAAATATTAAATCTGATATAATTATATCTAGTTTAAATCTAATATATGTCATATAAAAAAAACATTGGCAACGAGGAGCGAGAACGACAACGGGAGTGGTAATGAGTGCGCCCTACTGCAGAAAAGGCTTTTGGAACCGGTTGTTTGGCATATTTGGAATCAGTTAGTTATTGGCCGATTCGAATACTCCCGATTCTATAGGTGAGGACATTTCGAATCGGTTAAATAACCAATGCAAAACGGAACCTTCAGAATCGATTGTTGTAAAACCCGATTTCCAAATGCTATCTTTCAGTTCATAATAAATACTTCTATCAAACTTGTTAGCCAATCATATATTTCCTGCTGGACGAATCTTCATATAAAATTCAGCCCAAAGCTTGCGGACCTCTAAAATTTCCTTATGAGTGTATGCCTTTGGGTTATCAAATACCTACAAAGGTCCATAAAAAACTCAGCACAATGAGAACCAAAAGACACCAATATGTTTTAAGGTGATATGCTAGAGTTCATTCGAAGAAAGAATACAATTGAAATAAATTTGTTCTACTTCATGCAAAATTGTTAGTATAAAACTCACTCATTTAATAACCTCTAACTAACTCATAAAATAGACAATATATGTTCAATAGCTAATGGTTAACACCAACATGGACGAATATGTTAAACATAAATAAAATGTACTTTAAAACTATTATATACCACCTCCCAGCTATTTATGATACCGGCATTCACAATCGTCATCATATACTTCATCACAAAGTGATACCTACTTTTCTTGTCGTGCCACCTACACATATACAAAGAAGACAATCAGTTGCCAATGGTCTCTGTAGTATTAAGATAATAAGATGAAAAGAAACAAACAAAGGAAAAATGTATTATCAATTTGTTCAAATATGCAATTACGTACTGTTAACACCCAAAAATAATTAGGTCATAGGCCGAGGGCTGAGTGAAGAAGGGGTAGAACTGGAGTGTTGAGGCAGGCCACTAGACAATTGCCTGAGAAAATGATCAAGGGAAGCCCTCGGGGCATATCAACAGACAACTCCCTGAGGAAGGGTTTAGCCCGAGGAGCAATGAGCAAGACTGAGGGAGAGTACAGCCTCAACCTATATACACTACAAGAATAATTGATTTTTCCGGCTAGGACTTTCCGGCGGATATGGATCCGCCGCAAATTTTCCGGCGGAATCTAGGCATTTCCGGCGGATTTTATCCGCCGCAAAGTTACCGGCGGAATAATTGGCGTTTGCGGTGGATCAATATTAGACTTGGTTTTTCCGGCGGATTTATAGGTTTTTGCGGCGGATTTGAGATTACAAAAAATTATTTTTTTACAAGATTTTAACAATCCGCCGCAAAGACCCACAATCCGCCGCAAATCCCCGTTTAAAAAATAAGCGCGGATATTTAATTTCAAATATCCGCCGCAAAGACCCAAAATCCGCCGCAAAGACCCGTTTTAAAATAGGTGCGGTGTTTTAAATTCAAAATCCGCCGCAAGAACCACATATCCGCCGCAAATCCCCTATTCTGACCGTTGGCTTTGTTTTGCTATATATATTCCTTCCCCACTTCTCATTCTTCACACTTCTAACAATCCTCTCATTCTCTTCTTAAAATTTCTCTTTTACTCTCTCCAAATTCTCTCCTTCTCTACTAAATCTCTTCTTGAAACTCCTCACTTCATCCCTACGAATTGTCTTCTCCTCTCATTGGGAAATTTCTTCAAGGTATGTTTTTGATATGAGTTAATAGTTTTAGTTTTTAATTTTTTTATATTAGTTTTTAAATTATTTTATAATAATATGAGTTTGTTACTAATTGTGTTGTTATTTGTTTAAATAAAACGTTTTTTTTAAAAAATTATATTTATTTTTTTTAAATAAAACAGGTACTTTGCGGCGGATAACGGGTACTTTGCGGCGGATATTGGCCACTTTTTGGCGGATATTTTGCGGCAAATATTTGTGCCTTTTCCGGCGGATTATCCGCCGCAAAGTTCCGGCAGATTTTGCGACGCCACTAAATCCGCCGCAAAGCGTTTGCTTCGAGCTGGCTACCGGCGGCAAAATTCCGCCGCAAAGTCCAAATATCCGCCGTAAATTTGGCTTTTGCGGCGGATTTTGCTCGCCGCAAAGTCCAATTTTTCTTGTAGTGATATATAGTGCCACGGCCAGGGTATGTTCGGGTGCCTGAGTTACCGTCCGAGGACGAAGGCTAGCTGAGTAAGCCAAGTGGCTGAGGTAAGGCGGTTTTACTTGGAAGGCACGTAAAAGAGATGCACGAAGATATATAGAACGTGCGAGCAGTTGAAGATCAAGCGAAGGAGCGAAGCCTTGAAGAGCGGAGTGAGGGAGTTCACCTCACTAACCGTGCTAGTGAGATCGTGGGTGGTTACTCCACACCCTTTAGGGCTTAGGAACAGTGATAGTCGTTGATCTTAGATTGATCCAACAATAGGCAAATGTTGACTGTGTTAGTGGCCGACGATGGCCTATGTATATAAATAGGAGAGCAATTGTACAGAATAGACACATATCAATCAAACCAAAACTCTACGTTTATTTTTATCTACCTTCTTTATCGCATTCCTGTCTTTATTTTATGCATTAGCCAGTAGTATAATCCAACCCTCGCAGTCTCACCTAACCTGGCCCTTTCTAGAGGAGTCCGGATACCCACAGTCAAGGAGCAGAGTTCCCTCCTTGGCGCAATCGCTTGAAGAACAGAGGAATCCACGGCTAGGACCTAAGAGTTTGAACCAAGGAACAACACGTACTCATTGCAAAACTGAGCCAAATATACTTTCTTATGATTGCTGGCCATTTTGTTTTGAATATAGGTAGAAACCTTGCTTGAGGAAGAGCTCTTAAAGGTAATATTATATGGACACATAAATCCATATAAGTCACCAACACTCCTTTCAGCACACAGGCGATGTAGATATCTATTACAACGTAAAACAGTTTTATCAGATTAATATATATATATAGAAACACGAGAAATTTAATTATGAAATAAATTATACTACTTACGTGCACCATATAGCCACATTGGATAACTCAAGCACCTATCACTGGAAGCCATGTCGCTGAGCTCTCCGAAAGAGATAAAGCAATAATGCTCTTCATGCTCCAACATTATTTGGACGTTCCCCTCATCATAACCCTTCAAGACTATCTCTCTCAGCCAATCGGACGTTTTGGCCAGCTCCTCCACATGAGATGGGGAGCAGCTACCTTTAGATTCAATAGTGCTTATGTGAGAGGGAACCTGGACAGTTGCATTTTGACCGCAATTGCCCTTAGCAGCCATTTGCTGTACATCAGTTCCAAATTCAAATCAGTTTCTTTATCATGTATCTCATAATAATAATATAACAGAGTCAACAAAAATAATGGTTCCAATTTGCACCACATTATTCAAGCACCTAATAATAATAATAATAATAATAATAATAATAATAATAATAATAATAATAATAATAATAATAACAATAATAATATAATATATACCTTTGCCACCTTCCTTGCTAACTCGTTCTTCCATTTTCTTCTCAATCAATTGCTCCATTTGTTTCATCATCTGTGTTGGATCAAATTGTGAACTACTCGAGCTCGGACGTGCAACACCTCCAAAGTATTTTTTTTAGCCCAACTCCTCTTCCAGCTGTTCGAACACGACCGGGGTGGTCAGGTTTTCCGATGGTGTCATACCCCAATTTTGTCCGACTAATTGAAAAGTCCCAAATTTTATTGCTTCGCATATCGTTCTAAACGCGGGTGCCTTTGGCACTCTCGTGCAGCGATTTTGTTTGTCGCTCGTTATTTTCAAAAAAAAAAAAAGAATCCGAAAATAAATAATAAAAATAATAATAAATAACGCGAGCGCGCGTTTCGTCTCGAGTCGTGTGAGTAACTGCGTCGGTGCGCGTTTATTTTTACCGTTTTCTTTTTAGAGAAGTAAGGATAAAATGAGATCAGTTTTAATAATTTACGCGTGTGCGCATTAAATCAGTTACGTGTTCATAGTCTTAACGCGAGTGCGTGTTGGTTGCGAATCGTGCGCGAGGGGTTGCGTCGGTTCGTGTTGTTTTTACCGCTTCTTTTAAGTATTATTAGTAAAAATAATAGTAATAAGATAAAACCAGTTTTTTTATTAGCTGTCCCTTTTTTTAATATGTAGACAAAAAAATTAAAAAAAGCAGAATAGTACAAAAAAGAAAGTCAGCTGTTTTATTTAGATGTAGACAAGAAATTTAATTACAAATAATACAAAAATCAAAATACAAACAAAAATTAAATACAAAAGTACAAAAAATAAAAGAATAAAAAAAAGGGGACAGCTCAAGTCGCTGCTGCCCCTGTTTGTTGCTGTGGCTGAAAAACATTTTGAGCTTCAAACTCAAACTCCTTTCATCTTGCCCTTTGCTTTTTCCATTTTCAGCAAAAACATTGCTGCAGTGGCAGCAACCCTGCTGCCATCCCCTTGCTGCTCCACTGCTCCAACAGCTTGGTCTCCTATGAGCTTTGATCCCCTGCATTAGCATCCACACCTACACCACATTTTTGCCTATAAATGCAATAAACAGAAACAGTGTTGGAGGAGACAATAGCAAACACAGCAATACACACAGTAACAGAAAAATAGGCAATCAGTCACTGAGATGTAGAAAAATTCGCACACAAACACAGCACACTCGGATACACAGAAAGTGAGACACAAACAGAGGTAAAGATACAGAGCAAAATAGGGTTTTACATTGAGCGCCTAACCACATAGCATCAAATTTTTTTAAAACAAGCACAGCAGCAGCAACAAGGGTACGCAGCAGGCAACAGAAGCAGTCAGAACAACATAGCAGCAGTCTCAAAAAAGGTCCTGAGTTTTTTTTGTTTTAAGCATATATCAGTATTTAGATTGGATGAGTTTTTTTAAAATAAGGTAGTCCAATGTCCCTGTTAGTTGGAAAATAGATTTGAAACAGAACATAAAAATTTAGGGTTCATAGTTTATTGGCTCTAAAAAACGAAATCAGTACCTAATAGTCTGATAGTTGGAAAAATGGATGGCTTACGGGTTCAGTTTAGAAGATTTTTAGGATAACCAATAAGTAGTCTCTCCCTTCAGAATCAGTAGAGGAAATAAAAGAAAGAGAAGAAAAAAAAAGGGGCTCGGAACTTACCTTTACCTCCGGCCACCGCCCACGGTGGCCACCGCCGTAGCCCCACCGTAGCCTCGTCGTATCCTCGCCGTGCGCCACCATCAAACCGAACCACCTCCTCCAAACCGCAGCCCAACCATCACCGAACCACCCCTAACAACCCCTTTTCAAAACTTAGATCGCGCCACCGAGCCCCGCCACTGTCACCGTCGTAGAACCAGCCGTACTACCACACAGCCCCACCAAACACCAAACACAGCGCCTCCTTTCACACCACCAACAGAATCGAGACACCCTTCAAATCGCCCCCAGCCCCAACCGAACCAGCCACCACTTTCCATCCCTATCCTCGCACAACAACAGTAGCCACCACCCAAACGACCACCTCCGTAACCCACATCGCACCCAATCGACGCCAATACACCCCCCCTGTGGCCGTCGTTCGCATAGGACTTCGTGAGAGGGAGAGGAGGATAAGGCGGCGGGTCTACGGCTAGGGGAGGAAACATGGCGCCGTGAGAGAGAGTTTGGTGGTGGAGGGGGGAAAAAAAGCGAAAATGGGTTTAAGAAGGAGGGGTTCGATCTACCAAGGTTAAGAGAGGAGAAAATCGAAGCTAGGGAATGAGGGGAGTGGGGATCGACCGCTGCAAGGAGAGGGAGAGGAAAATTTTAGGGTTTGACATTTTAGGTTGTGGAGGCGCCGTGGAGAGGAAAGAGAGGAAATTAGGGTTTCTAAATTTGGGTTTTGCTTTTATATTAGGAAAGCAAGGGCAGTTTTGTCTTTTCACCTTTTTTTTTTCAGATTCTTATTCGCACCTCCCTGTTTACTTCGCGCGCCTCCCCCTCGCAAGCCCATGGTTTCCAAAACGCCCAGCCCAGTTCTAAAATAAACCGGGCTCGCTGATTACACCCCCTTTTAATAATACAGCCCTCCTTTTATTTACACCCTTATTTTACTACTACGCCCCCTGTTTCTTTTTTTTTTTTAAATTTCGTTTCTTTTCCCTTAGCGAACTTATTTTTTTTTCACAAACCCTTTTTTTTTTCAAATGATGGATAAATGTTTCCCCGAACAAAATTAATCAAATTGCGAAAACTCTTCAAAATCAAAAACTTTGTTAGTAGTCTTGCGAAGCCTCTGCTTGCATGATTATTAACAATGGAGTGCTAGTGATAATCACCCATAACCTTTGTTAGTTTGATTATCATGAATGCTTTCAATTTCAAAAGATATTTTTCCAAGCATCAAAAATCATGGCAAGTGTTAGTAATGATCACCCATAACCCTTGTTAGTTTGGTCATTATGAGCACCCTCCACTTTTCAAAACCTAAACAAAAAGACTTTCACTTTCGAGGCTCGTTAGAACTACGTCGCTTTGATTCCCGTTTGGGATACGTAGGAGCGAGTCACATTCTCGTCAAGCGCAACCATAAAAAAGTTTAGCATTTGCATAATAAAAAGAAAAGAGTTATTTTCATAACAAAAAGAATCACTTTTGCAAACCAAGATCATTTTCAGAAAAAAAACCTTTTCCTTTCTAAAATCATTTTCAACCCATTGTCGCTAGTGGCTAACCAGAACCTTTGTTCGTCTAGCCATTGGCGGCGATGTCTTTTTCCCAAAAGAATAATAAATGATGATCCATCATAACCTTTGTTAGTTTGATCATCGTGCAAATCAATCTCTTTCGAAAATCACTTTCAAAAAAGATAATAAAAACGAGTTGTTATTGATAGTCCATCAGAACCTTTGTTCGTTTGACTAGCGGTACAACTCTCTTTTTGAGTATTTAGTGGTGATTCATCATAGCCTCTGCTAGTTTAATCATTCGCTAATGCTCGTCCTATTTCGAAAACTCACTAAAAAAGATAAAAAACAAAAACTTTTCAAAAAGACAAAGAAGAACTACGTAGCTTTGAGTTCTCCATCGCACCGGGAGATACGTAGGAGCGGGCCATGTCCCGTCAAGCGTTTTTTTCTAAAAACCGATTTTTCCCCCGTTTTCATAATAAATAAAGGTTTTCATTAAGAATTTTTCAATAAGAAGTAGAGAGGCAAAATTAAGTATTTTCAAGTCAACACACTAAAACCACACATTTAATTAAAGGTTCCCTCTCAGTAGAGAGGACGTGTGGGGTGCTAACACCTTCCCTGCGCGTAACTGACCCCCGAACCCTATTCTCTAGTTTCGCAAGACCAATCACTTTCCAAAAAAGGTTTTCCTAATATTTTCCTTAATAAATATTGGTGGCGGCTTCATTGTCTTAGGAAAAGTTGTAAACGAGGAAGGTTCTCCCTCGGGGACTTTTTCAGGCGCAACAGCTGGCGACTTCACTGGGGACTAAAAAACATTTTTTTCAAAAGTGGGTGGTTTGTGTGATTGATTTGAACATCTTGCTTTGCCTCTATTCTTCTTCTTTTTCATAAGCATGTTGCATCCATATGCATTCTTCTTCTATGTTTGCTTTTGTTTAAAATAGTAGATAGTTACTTCTTTGCTTAAATGCTTAGTTCCCTCATGCATATTTCCCCTCTCTTGTCATGTCCCCTTATTCTTTACTCGCTTTCTTGAGTTAAGTAGGGCATTATTGTCGGCACCCTAGATTAGTTGTATTTGATTGGTATTGAACCCTAGGGTAGACGACATGTTATTGCTTTCTATTGTCTGGACTGTTCTGGATTTTCATTTGCAGGTGGGGTAATTTTTTAAGGAAATGCCCTTCGCACACACACACTTGTACCTTGAGGCTATATGATTAGAGAAAGAGACCATAACCCAGGTCCATTAGGATACCATAGGATGAGTGGATTCGAGTAGCGGGAGCCCATCAGGACCTTTGTCCGTTTGGCTACTCGCGAAAGTTTCAATCAGAGTTGTGCTCTTTTATGATGCTTCGTACCTAGCAGTTTGCTGCATTTACGGGGATTTTCATGAGAGGGACTGTGGCTCTGATGGCCTTTGTGAGGGTGTGAATAGAGCTACATGAGAAGATTATCCCTAAAGTGCCTTAGATCATAGGTTCTACCCCCTTTTAGGTCACAAGGGCTTCCCAAATTGTGTGCTGCATTGTTGCTTTTCGTCCAGTTATTTTTTTCCTCAAAGATTTTCAAAAATAAAAAAAAAGATATGATTTTCCCTTAAACACCTATATGAGGTGGCATATAGTGTGAAAGTTTTCTAAATTCCGCCTGTGAATACCCTCCTTATGCAGAAACCTCAAAAAAAAAGTATCTTGCATCCTGCATCATTGCATCATTGCATCATTATCTCATTGCGTCATTAAATAAAGTTCCAATTTTGAAAAAAATTATTCATCTTGCATAAAAATGAAAAAACAATTATCATCTTCATAGCTTAAGCATTTCGTTTATAATCAAAAAAGAGGAAAAGCTCCTCGCCAAGTTCAGCCAAAACATGGCATTCATGCATAAGCATTATTTCAAAAAAAAGACCCACTAGAACTACGTAAGCTTTGATTCCTCATTACAATGGGGATACGTAGGAGCGGGTCATACCCCGTCAAGCACCTTTTTCTAAAGCCTTTTTTTCCAGTAAATCATATGCATCTCCAAATAATTTTCAAAACCATGTTCCAAAACTAAAAATGAAAAAAATGAAAAGTTTCCAATGCATGCATCTTCTCTAAACAAAAAAAAAAATAGAAAAGCTCTTCATGTAAAAGCTCAATGAGTAAAAGTGCACCTTCGAATGACGAAGGGTAATATCTCAAATTTGTTTGTGCACTACAAATTTGAGATGTTACTCTACGATATCGGGGCACTTTGACCCTATCAAGTGAGGTTTGTTTTCGAATAAGAGAATAAGTTTGAGTTAACCAAATGTCGAAGTATTTCAGTATATTGCGTGAAGTATTGAGTCAGGATCCACTCAATGTTTCATGCAAGTTACTCAGAGTAACGACAATTGGTTGCCTCACATCATCATTTGCATACATCCTTGCATTATATAAAAGCAAAACTTTCAAAAAATCATCATAGTCTTTTCTCTTAACGGGCTATATGAGGTGATGTTCCCAAAATTTCAGTCACCAAACCCAAAAAAAAAAACGTTTTCATCTTATTTTTTCACATGCATGTCAAGTCGCATTATCGCCGTCATTTTCATATAAAGACATCATTTGCATTGCATAAAACAAAAACTTGATAAAATTCATACATGCATTTTTCTCTATCTCATTTAGGTTTGTCAGGAGTGCATTCTCCGCACGTGTGCGTTTCCATTCACTAAGGCTTTTTTTTTCTTCTAATTTTTCTCGAAAAATCCAAAAATCGTGTCTTATTAGAAGCGCGTCTCATGCATTATTGTTGTCCTTTTTCACACATCATGAAAAAATAATACATTAACCTATCATCTTGCATGCATTTCCATTCAATAAAAATCACGTCTTCCCACGAATTTTAAAAAAAAAAAAAAATTGTGAGTATCATGCATTTCATTGCACCAAAAAAAATGAAAACAAGAAAGCATCTCATTCATAATCATGAACAAAAGTCATCATCAAATTTATTCAAAATGTAGCATTCGTGCATCATTTCATTAACCTCATCACTTTAGTTCAAATACATCATTCCCCCATACATGCATCTTTCAAAAAAAGGAAGGGGCATTGGCATTTCATACCTTGTCTTGCCTCTAAAAAATCATCATTTAGAAAAAAAGCATCATTCCTGCATCTTTCATCATTCGAAAGAAAAAGGGGGCATCGGCATTTCTTATCTTGTCTTGCCTCTATAAAAATCATTTTGAAAAGAAGCACCATTCTTGCATCATTCATCATCCAAAGATGCACTGGCATTTCATATTTCGTCTTGCATAAAAAGAAAGCATCAAAAAAAAACTTTTAGAATAATCACACTTCTCAAGTGAATATGCTTTCATACATTTCATTTTCATCAGGTATACATCATAATGTTTTCATCCATGCATGGCATACAACAAAAATGTTGTGATGTTCTTGCAAAGTAATCTTTCCTTTTTGGAAAAGTTTACCCTCACTCATTTGCAAACTCAAGGTGTTCCAAGGCACTCAGTTTTTCACATCAATAGCTCATTTGTATTTCCTTCAAAAAAGGGCATTACATCTCATCCATTCCATGATAAAAGACTGAAACAGTTCATCAAAAAAAAAAGTTTTCACCAATATTAACTTTCTGTGAAGCGTTCTTCTAGTGAGCATGCATGCCACATGCAGTTTCTCTTGTTTGAGTCAGTCAATCCCCATCCAAGTCTAACCCCGCCCCGTCCACCCATAAAGCGCATATTCCCTCCTATCAGTGCATACTTGACTTTTTGGTTCATTCTCACTAACACTTTAAGTCCTCCATGCTGGGGCAATTCTGTGATCACTAATTTTCCTTGTCGGTATCATATTCCTTTTGTGCAAGTCTTTCTAAAAAATATATAATAAATAAAAAAGATAAAATAAGCTCGCTAGGTTGAAAACCCGCAAAGGGTGGCCTAGGCAAAAAAGAGCGCCCGGTGGATTGAAAACTCGCAAAGAGCGGTCCAGGCAAAAATTAGGGTAAAAAAAAAGAGCATGCACATGAAAAAGAGCACCCGGTGGATTGAAAACTCCTAAAGTTAAGTCTTACAGAGATAAGCAATCGGGATCTGAAATGAAGTTTGGCCATCTCTCCACACCCTCAAAAAACCTAAAATCCCAGAAAGTCCATTTCCTACCCCTCTTAAGCCAAAGATTCAAAATCACAAAAATACCCTTTGTTACCCATCTTAAGCCAAGAAAAGCCCAAGATATCCCCATCACTCTGGACGAGGGTTAATTCCACATCAAAGATGGTATATCATTCTCACCCAAGTCAAAAGGAAAGGAAATCCACAAAAGGAGGGGAATAACAAAGTTTCAAGAAGGAGAATCCCAAAACAAAGAAAGGAAAGGGAGTATAAGTTAAGAGTCAATACATTTTGTCATGAAGCATAAGAGCTCCCCTTCAAAGAGGCCCTCAGATTCAATGGGTTCAATCACTTCCCCTTTCAAAAAAGCCCTCAATTCATTGGGTTTAGCAATCTCTTCTTTCATAAAACCTTCAAACACCTCATGGGGTACGACCACCCCCAAACACCTCATCAAACTTAATAACCATCTCCTTCACCAATCATTGACCATCGGCCAACACCGAATAAGACCCATCCTCCCCATCAACCCCAAACACTTCATTAAGCTCAATCATCCCCTTCTCCACATCACAGCCCTAAAAAGTCCATTCCGATCAATGACTAATTGCCTTCGTTTTCTCAAGTTTTAATTTTAGGACAAATAAGTTTATCTATTTGCGACGTGTTTGCTCAAAAGAAAAAAACAAACAAGCAGAAAAAAGGAAAGCTGCTCAAAAAGAAAAAACAAACAATCAAAAAAGGAAAGTTGGTAAAAAAGAAGAAGGACTTGCACTCCAAGATGCATTCGTGTTGCATTAAAACAAAGTCTAGTGGTCACCAAGTGGAGCCTCTCATCATACTAAAAAGTCAAAACTTTCATTGCATTTGAGTTGCTCTTAAAGAAAACCAAAAGTGTGTACTATGGGGCATTCCCTTCACCTCTCACTCCACTCAACTTTGGGGAGGTTTGTTCATTGCCCACCCCATTCATATATCACCCTCTGTTCATAACCATCACCATAACTCTGTCGCCTTTCACAACCTCACTCAAAGAAACCATTTGAAATGTCATTCGAAAGTGGGGCAGGTGCGTTCCCATTCCTTCACCTCATTCGTTCCTATAAAACCTCACCGGGGCAATCTCTCAACTCACTATCCTAAACAAGGCCTTGTCATTCCAATTGGGGCAGTTTCGTCCTTGTTATGACTAGGGCAACATCAAACTTTATGGGTTGAGACAAAATCTCTTTTGCTCCACCTTTCATCTCAAAAGCCGAAGCATTCCCAATTCATCATCTTCTACACCCCTAGTTGTTGTCACCACCAGACAGGGGCAAGTTATTCACTCATCAAAGACCTGAATTGGGGCAATCTTGTCTCTCTTGATCCCTCATGAGCTTCGGCAATAACCATGTCTGTCATTCCTTCGCTTGCCATAAAAGTCCATGCCCTAAACCAATTCCAAGTTAACTAACTCATTCATTCACATTTGCACTCCTATGCATGCTTACTAGACAATGCTTCAAAAGAGAGAGCACAAGTTGTTTACGTGATATCTAAAATTCAGTCATCATGGAAAGAAAGAAAACAAGTGAGGTTGTTTGTAAATAAAAACCTTGAGAACACCGGAGTTTGAATTAAATTCAATTTTTCAACAGAATGGTCAATAATCATCTCAATTCCTTGCATCCAAAGTCTCGCATCTCATCATCACAAAAATGTTTACCTCATGCATCTAGGCATTCCAATCTATTCATTATAGCATATGCATCAAAGCATTACATTTGCATCTTCACATTTTGTGCATTCATCACATAGCAAAAAGAAAAAACGTTCCACGCCAGTTGCACCATATTAATACTTGCATTTCATAGAGGAAAATAGTAAAGAAGAAAAGGCAGAAATCTTTTCATTGCATTGGCATCATATTAATGTTCGCACTTCATAAAAAGGAAAAGAACAAAATCATTGCATGTCATTCATCACTAGAGCATTACATTTTGCATCAGATATTTCATAGAAAAAGCAAAGAAAGCAAAAAGAAAACAAAGAAAAGAAACCACAAAAGCAACACAAAAGCATTCCATGTCATTCACCATTCCACAAGATACTAATCATTGCATGCGCCATTGCATCATCAAAATTCTTCAGACCATTAGATCAATACAGACATATGTTGACCCATAAACCAGACCTTTGTGTCCATAATTCAAAGCTACTCCCTTGATCCCAGGCGATCCTCATTTCATGTCTTCTCATTCATTGCTTTTTCATTAGCACATCCAGTGTTGACTCTCACTTGCAAACTCCAAACAAGCAACAAAAAGAACAGAAACATTCCCTGTCATCCAGCATTCCATATCATTCATCATTTCATAAGTATTCCTTTGTCATTCAAATCCTCAAACATTAAAGCGGTGCATTCGCATCATATTAACGTTAGCATTTCCATAAAAGAAAAAGAACAAAAATCATTGCATCAAACATCAGAGCATCGCATCATATTAATGTTTGCATTTCATAGAAGAAGCAAAAAAAGAAACAAACAGAAGTTAGAACAGGAGCATTCCATTCATCAAAGCATCAATCACCGCATACACTTGCATTCAAACATCCAAGCATTATGTTGATATTTGCAAAGAAGAAGCAACTACAAAAGAACAAAAGCATTCCATAATATTCAAGACATCAATCATGGCATATGTTTGCATTACATGTGTCATTCATTGCATTGCTAAGCAAAATGCGGACGAACACAAGATGTTAATCCTCATGCCTAGTTCCAAGAATCAGCACTTCAAGTGTCAGTCTTCAATCTAATTCTCAAGTCAGTCATCCTGGAATTGTCAGTCTCAAAATCTCATTCCCAGTCGCTCCTTCAGTTCGGAGTTCGAATACCCTCGGGTCCCAAGTGGTTCATTAAAAGCACGCTAAGTGTTCATCCTCATTTACTGCTTTCTCATCAGCACGCCAAGTGTTCATTTACTGCTTTCTTTCTAGCAAACCAAGCATTCATCATCATTGCATCAGACATCAAATCAACTTTCAAAATACAAAATCATTTTCAATAAATAGGAGACTAAGTCGAATGTACATTCGAAATAGTCATCACGATAGGACACTTGAATTGATCACTCAAGAATCCTAAAGTCCCTATGCAAAAAAAAAAAAAACAGAAACATTCAGTGTCGTCTACATCATAGTAATGTTTGCATTCCATAAAACAAAAAGAACTAAAAATTCATCATCCCATTAAACATCAAAGCAATACAGTTGCATCACATCAATGCTTGCATCTCATAGAAGAAAAGAAAGCTAAAACATCCCATGTCATTCATCATTTCATAGCAATATTCACATTTCATAGAAAAAAGGCAAGGAAGGAAAAGTTTTCCATTGCATGTCATCTGCCATTTCATCAAAACACAAGAGCATTACATATCATCAAACACCAAAATTTTGCATTCGCATACCTGCACTTCATAAAAAGAGCAAAACAGAAAAGGGAAATTCAGATGTTTGCATTACATTCATCATAAGAAAAAGAAAATGGCAATCATGGCATTTGCATTGCATGCATTGGTTCATTTTTCAGCTGCAGGCAAGTGAGAGAGGATAAACACCGCAGTGTTAATGCTCGCCTTCAGATTCCAGAAAATGCTCCCCAAGTTGGGAGTTCAGAAAAAAGAAAAAAGAAAAGAGAGAAACGAAAAAAGAAAAGAAAAAGAAAAGAGAGAAACAGAAAAGAAAAGAAAGAAAGAAAAGAAAAGAGAGCGCTCAGGCGCGCATTGCGGATTGGAGCCCAGAGAGGTCATCGCTCCCTTCTGCCCAGGTCTCACATCGTGTACGAGCAACGCGATGGACCGCAGCCCCATGTGAGGTTCAATGGAATAGTTGTATCAGCCTAAGATACAGTGGACGCCGTGCATTGATCTGTATATCAGTTCCGGAGCTGATAACGATCCCCCCGGTCGCTCGAAAAGGCCAACAGGAAGAGCGTGCTCCTCAAAGCCACGTGAAAACTCGGATTCGTCAAGAGTTCATTTAAGGATTACAGGTTTTAGGCAGCCCGGGCAATTTACCGCTTTCTACACGCCAAGTGCCCATTTTACTTTTTCTGTCTGCACGCAAGTGCCTATTTTACTTTTCTGTCTGCACGCCAAGTGCCCATTTTACCTTTTCTGTCTGCACGCAAGTGCCCATTTTACCTTTTCTGTCTGCACGCAAGTACCCATTTTACCTTTTCTGTCTGCACGTCAGTGTTCATTTACTGTTTTCGCATCGACACGAAAGTGTCCATCTTTCCAAAGAAAAAAAAAAGAGAAATTCGGGTTTCTCTAAGTAGACAAAATTGGTATAATTTCTGAATTCTTTATTCCTATTTTATCTTCGAAATATGTCTCGGCCAATTCATATTTCTTGATAAAATCCGAATAAAGAGGGGCAGCTATCATACCCCAATTTTGTCCGACTAATTGAAAAGTCCCAAATTTTATTGCTTCGCAAATCGTTCTAAACGCGGGTGCCTCTGGCACTCTCGTGCAGCGATTTTGTTTGTCGCTCGTTATTTTCAAAAAAAAAAAGAATCCGAAAATAAATAATAAAAATAATAATAAATAATGCGAGCGCGCGTTCGTCTCGAGTCGTGTGAGTAACTGCGTCGGTGCGCGTTTATTTTTACCGTTTTCTTTTTAGAGAAGTAAGGATAAAATGAGATCAGTTTTAATAATTTACGCGTGTGCGCATTAAATCAGTTACGTGTTCATAGTCTTAACGCGAGTGCGTGTTGGTTGCGAATCGTGCGCGAGGGGTTGCGTCGGTTCGTGTTGTTTTTACCGCTTCTTTTAAGCATTATTAGTAAAAAATAATAGTAATAAGATAACACCAGTTTTTTTTATTATCTGTCCCTTTTTTTAATATGTAGACAAAAAAATTAAAAAAAGCAGAATAGTACAAAAAAGAAAGTCAGCTGTTTTATTTAGATGTAGACAAGAAATTTAATTACAAATAATACAAAAATCAAAATACAAACAAAAATTAAATACAAAAGTACAAAAAATAAAAGAATAAAAAAAAAGGGGACAGCTCAAGTCGCTGCTGCCCCTGTTTGTTGCTGTGGCTGAAAAACATTTTGAGCTTCAGACTCAAACTCCTTTCATCTTGCCCTTTGCTTTTTCCATTTTCAGCAAAAACATTGCTGCAGTGGCAGCAACCCTGCTGCCATCCCCTTGCTGCTCCACTGCTCCAACAGCTTGGTCTCTTATGAGCTTTGATCCCCTGCATTAGCATCCACACCTACACCACATTTTTGCCTATAAATGCAATAAACAGAAACAGTGTTGGAGGAGACAATAGCAAACACAGCAATACACACAGTAACCGAAAAATAGGCAATCAGTCACTGAGATGTAGAAAAATTCGCACACAAACACAGCACACTCGGATACACAGAAAGTGAGACACAAACAGAGGTAAAGATACAGAGCAAAATAGGGTTTTACACTGAGCGCCTAACCACATAGCATCAAATTTTTTTAAAACAAGCACAGCAGCAGCAACAAGGGTACGCAGCAGGCAACAGAAGCAGTAAGAACAACTTAGCAGCAGTCTCAAAAAAGGTCCTGAGTTTTTTTTGTTTTAAGCATATATCAGTATTTAGATTGGATGAGTTTTTTTAAAATAAGGTAGTCCAATGTCCCTGTTAGTTGGAAAATAGATTTGAAACAGAACATAAAAATTTAGGGTTCATAGTTTATTGGCTCTAAAAAACGAAATCAGTACCTAATAGTCTGATAGTTGGAAAAATGGATGGCTTACGGGTTCAGTTTAGAAGATTTTTAGGATAACCAATAAGTAGTCTCTCCCTTCAGAATCAGTAGAGGAAATAAAAAAAAGAGAAGAAAAAAAAAGGGGCTCAGAACTTACCTTTACCTCCGGCCACCGCCCACGGTGGCCACCGCCGTAGCCCCAACGTAGCCTCGTCGTATCCTCGCCGTGCGCCACCATCAAACCGAACCACCTCCTCCAAACCGCAGTCCAACCATCACCGAACCACCCCTAATAACCCCTTTTCAAAACTTAGATCGCGCCACCGAGCCCCGCCACTGTCACCGTCGTAGAACCAGCCGTACTACCACACAGCCCCATCAAACACCAAACACAGCGCCTCCTTTCACACCACCAACAGAATCGAGACACCCTTCAAATCGCCCTCAGCCCCAACCGAACCAGCCACCACTGTCCATCCCTGTCCTCGCACAACAATAGTAGCCACCACCCAAACGACCACCTCCGTAACCCACATCGCACCCAATCGACGCCAATACACCCCCCCTGTGGCCGTCGTTCGCATAGGACTTCGTGAGAGGGAAAGGAGGATAAGGCGGCGGGTCTACGGCTAGGGGAGGAAACATGGCGCTGTGAGAGAGAGTTCAGTGGTGGAAGGGGGAAGAAAAGCGAAAATGGGTTTAAGAAGGAGGGGTTCGATCTACCATGGTTAAGAGAGGAGAAAATCGAAGCTAGGGGATGAGGGGAGTGGGGATCGGCCGCTGCAAGGAGAGAGAGAGAGAGAGAGAGGAAAATTTTAGGGTTTGACATTTTAGGTTGTGGAGGCGCCGTGGAGAGGAAAGAGAGGAAATTAGGGTTTCTAAATTTGGGTTTTGCTTTTATATTAGGAAAGCAAGGGCAGTTTTGTCTTTTCACCTTTTTTTTTTCAGATTCTTATTCGCACCTCCCTGTTTACTTCGCGCGCCTCCCCCTCGCAAGCCCATGGTTTCCAAAACGCCCAGCCCAGTTCAAAAATAAACCGGGCTCGCTGATTACACCCCCCTTTTAATAATACAACCATCCTTTTATTTACACCCTTATTTTACTACTACGCCCCCTGTTTCTTTTTTTTTAAAATTTCGTTTCTTTTCCCTTATCGAACTTATTTTTTTTTCACGAACCCTTTTTTTTCCAAATGATGGATAAATGTTTCCCCGAACAAAATTAATCAAATTGCGAAAACTCTTCAAAATCAAAAACTTTGTTAGTAGTCTTGCGAAGCCTCTGCTTGCATGATTATTAACAATGGAGTGCTAGTGATAATCACCCATAACCTTTGTTAGTTTGATTATCATGAATGCTTTCAATTTCAAAAGATATTTTCCCAAGCATCAAAAATCATGGCAAGTGTTAGTAATGATCACCCATAACCCTTGTTAGTTTGGTCATTATGAGCACCCTCCACTTTTCAAAACCTAAAAAAAAGACTTTCACTTTCGAGGCTCGTTAGAACTACGTCGCTTTGATTCCCGTTTGGGATACGTAGGAGCGAGTCACATTCTCGTCAAGCGCAACCATAAAAAAGTTTAGCATTTGCATAATAAAAAGAAAAGAGTTATTTTCATAACAAAAAAGAATCACTTTTGCAAACCAAGATCATTTTCAGAACAAAAACCTTTTCCTTTCTAAAATCATTTTCAACCCATTGTCGCTAGTGGCTAACCAGAACCTTTGTTCGTCTAGCCAGTGGCGGCGATGTCTTTTTCCCAAAAGAATAATAAATGATGATCCATCATAACCTTTGTTAGTTTGATCATCGTGCAAATCAATCTCTTTCGAAAATCACTTTCAAAAAAGATAATAAAAACGAGTTGTTATTGATAGTCCATCAGAACCTTTGTTCGTTTGACTAGCGGTACAACTCTCTTTTTGAGTATTTAGTGGTGATTCATCATAGCCTCTGCTAGTTTAATCATTCGCTAATGCTCGTCCTATTTCGAAAACTCACTAAAAAAGATAAAAAACAAAAACTTTTCAAAAAGACAAAGAAGAACTACGTAGCTTTGAGTTCTCCATCGCACCGGGAGATACGTAGGAGCGGGCCATGTCCCGTCAAGCGTTTTTTTCTAAAAACCCATTTTTCCCCCTTTTTCATAATAAATAAAGGTTTTCATTAAGAATTTTTCAATAAGAAGTAGAGAGGCAAAATTAAGTATTTTCAAGTCAACACACTAAAACCACACATTTAATTAAAGGTTCCCTCTCAGTAGAGAGGACGTGTGGGGTGCTAACACCTTCCCTGCGCGTAACCGACCCCCGAACCCTATTCTCTAGTTTCGCAAGACCAATCACTTTCCAAAAAAGGATTTCCTAATATTTTCCTTAATAAATATTGGTGGCGGCTTCATTGTCTTAGGAAAAGTTGTGAACGAGGAAGGTTCTCCCTCGGGGACTTTTTCGGGCGCAACAGATGGCAGCGGCTAAAATACCATTTTTTTTCTCTCGAAACAAAGGATCCTTGGCTGCTCAAATCCACAATATCATCCTACAATAAAAGAATGTTCGCGTGTTAGGATTAAATAAATTAAAATCAGGGTCAATTGAATATGTGATTAATTGAAATTTTTACTTACAATATTAGATGCAACTGATTCTGACTCCTCAGTTACATAAGATCCCGATTTCTTTTTATGGGTAGCCTTCCACAGCTCATGTCTCTCTGGAGATGTAGGCACCACCTCTAAATAATTAGGATCACCGGACTCCTCCTGCATTTTTTGTACTTGCTCTTCCTTCATATCTTGCTTCAACTTTTTATAACTGCCCCGCCCTCACTACAAGAATAAGCCCCGTTTCCTGCGAAACGTTCCGATGAACTCTTATCCGTCGCAATTTCCGACGGATTTCCGACGAAAAAGTCGTCGCAAATGTTCAGTAGAAGAGGCGCTAAAATTCCCACTTACGTTTGCGACGAAGTTGTTTTCCGTCGCAAATTTCCGACGGATATTTTCGTCGGAAACGTCAAAAAGTCCGTCGCAAACTGTGAAACCAAATAAAAAAAAGCCCAGCTTCATCGAACCCTCTCAGTTCTCATTTTAACATATTAACATATCCTTCTCCTTCACCTCACGACTCCTCTCTTCCACGAAATGCTTCCCTCACTCTCCACCGTCCTCTTCCCTCCACTCTTTCTCTCTCACTTCACGGATCTCCTTCTTCACTTCCACCGCCGGAGACTTCCCCACCACCACACGGTTCTCCTCTTCTTCACAACCCTCTCACTCTCTCTCAGTTTGGCTACCAACACCACACCCTCACGCGGCCGCCTTCCAGCGCGAGCTCCACCTCCCTCTCAAGCTCCCTCCTTTGCGAGCACCACCTCCAGAACTCTCAAGCTCTCAAACTCTCAAGGTCAGAAATCAATTTTTTTTTTGAAAACCCTAAATCCCTAATTCTTACTCTCTTGAAATTGAATCTGTTGATTGTTGAGCGTGAATGTTAATGATTGCCTATTATTTGTCTATACACTCTTAGTAAAGCATCCTTTTTTGATGGTTGTGATTCAGGTACTCGGCTCTCAGAAATCATTTCATTCTCAACTCACGTTTCAACTGAAGCTACTCTCCGTTGCTTCTGCGTTGGGTCAGAGTATGTGTTTGGTTAGTTCTGCTAAACAAGTTTGCCCTTCATACTTCCTCACCTTCATGAAATTATTGGTGCTGATTTGTGTATTCCAACCAGTATACATACTCCATGATAGAAAGAAGTACATGCGGCAAATTGTTTTTTCTGTGTGCGTCTTATACACAATGCTTGGATTGTATGTATAATCGAATTCACTGTGGGGTGTTGGATTGTATGAAATAGTTGCTGCCAAGTGCTTACCTTTGTTGCATCTTAATTGTTTGATCATTTTCCTCAATGAGGATGAATTGCATTAGGTTCTATGTTTTGTTAGTTTTAAAGGTCAAACTGATGTGGGGTTCTCTTTTCTTTGAGGCATGCTCTGGAAATAGTTGCTTCCCTGTCTGGTTGCTGTGAGGCATGCTCTGGAAATTGTTTCCGAGGTAGCTGCAAGAGACCCTTATGCTGTTGCAATGGCCTTAGGTAACAGGACACTTCCTAATAGTAATTTTCATTCAATGGTGATTTACTACATATTCTTTTGTAATTAAATGTTAGAGAAAAAAATTCTCCGTAGTTTACTATCTTTTATCTAATGCTTCTAGGGTTTTCTTCTGCAGGGAAACATGTGCAGCCTGGAGGTATGATATTGGATCTTCATCATCTTTTGCTTCCTTCATTTCCTTTTCTTTGTTTGAAATTCGTTGTGAATGCTGTCTTCTTTATTCAGTAAAAACTAGTAATTAAGGACTAAGAACCAGTTTTCTGCTGATAAAATATATCAAAGCACCCACATTACTTATTTCGGGTATTTAATAAACCATCGAGTCCAAATACATATGGAAAATGTTTGCATACCCAATAGCCGAGTTTTACTGCTCCAACCTCTTGCTTTCATAGTAAGAAATAAAGCTTTGTGGATTTTGATTTTTATATTTATGTTGCTGCATAAAATTAGATTGTTTGGTCATGGTTTTTTGGTGTATGTTGCATGGGCTTTGCAAGATGTTCTCCACTTGCACGATGTTCTTGCTAGAGTTTCTCTAGCGAGGTTATGCAGTACAATATCAAGAGCTAGAGCTTTAGATGGTTGGTGTGTTAAAAAACTTGTTATTTAATGAAAATTGACACTTGGGAAGTTTGTGATGACTAAATTTCTATTTACATGCATGTACATAGAGACAAGATATTAGATCTCAGTTCAATTCAGTGCTCTATCAACATCTGTTGGATCCCAATGAAAGAGTCTGTTTTGAGGCCATTTTGTGTGTACTTGGAAAACTTGATAACACTGAGAGGTGTGATTTATATTAAATAATGAGTTTCTATTCTCTTCTATATAACCATACAATATTTGATTGGCTAAATTATTAATTCTGTTGAAGTTTTAATGGTCTTCTCATGCGTGGGTTGTAATCCTTTCATGTTTGCACTTTTTAGGACTGAGGAGCGTGCTGCTGGGTGGTATCGTTTGACCAGGGAGATTCTCAAGTTACCAGATGCATCATCGAAGGGGACAGTGTGAAAATCTTCCACTGTTTGCAGCTGTCTATAGATTGAGGTCTTAGATACCTGCACTCATCTTGGACTGTTTTCAGTTTTCTATAATGTAGTTATTTGCTTTTCTGATTCTACTTGATTAAAGATGAAGTCATGTACAAAAAAAGGTCCTCAGTCGAATTGAATTTTGCGCTGCGGTTAAAATTAGCGTTTTTCTGTTCAGCCATTATCTGTCTTGGCTATGGCCTCTATTATAGGGAGTTCATCTGTAATATTGTCCTATGGGGTTTTATGGTAGGGACTGAAGATGGGTTTCATTGAAATATCTGCTTTTATTCGCCATTACTTTTTTTGTTGTCCTAAATGCAACTTCCCATGTATCTGTGGGACAGGTTTTGGAGATGATTAACAATCCACACTATTTGTATCGGATGACCATTCTTCGTGCTATCTCTCTGCTTGCTCCTGTAATGGGCTCTGAGGTCACTTGTTCAAAATTTTTGCATAATCCCTCTCATGGATAATTATTTTAGTTTATGGTTCTCTTTTCCTTACTCTTCTCTGCTACTATAATTTTTATGGTGATTTTGCCCACACAATGCAGGCAGAAGAATCTGACATGGAGGAGAAAATGAAGGGTCTTCGAGATGAGGTTAATGATGCTGAGCAAGAATTCGAGATGAGTACTTATCTGTCTTTACAGACAGGAGAACGAAGGATGTCGAAATGAAGCTTTGTCGAAATGAAGCTTTGTTCTTCCTATATCATTCTTTCATTCAGTGTATAAATTGGAGGTTTAGTGGTGAAGTTATGCAGAGTAAGCTGATATATGTGATTGACCATGCAGTTACATTATCTAAGGCGGCAATTCTGGGAATTACTCTTGGAGCCTTCGTAATTCTTCTTATGATCCTACTGGCAGCTTGCTGACCACACAATCCATCTCCATTTCCTGAAGGATCACTTGAAAAACCTGGTACTTATCTGTGATTTTCTTCAAGTTTATCAAACTGTTCCAAGTAGGCTATTGTTAAAGAGAGATGATTGATTTGCTATTTGCCTCTTCACTGATTGAGTAGTTGGACTCAGATGCATGTTGAATCATGAAATTACACTTTGTTCAGCCAATTTCTTGGAGTGTCCATGTAAGGATGATGTAACACCCCATTCTACCCGGCTATTTTTCATAGAGATCAGAGTTTCAAAATTTCTTTTTGAATAGAATGCTACATATAAACTTAATCTAACAACGGTCAAATCGGTGTAAGCCTTCGTTACACATTTATAATACGCAACACCATTAAATAATTTAGGGTACACGTGACTTCACCAACAAAATCCACACATTATAATTTAGATGTCTCGCAGCGGAATTAACACAATCTCAAAATACGCCGAACAACAGACTCATCAAAAATCATTAACTCAAAGCATATAAAATTCAACGACAAATGAATAACGTAAGAATCCCTAAGTCAACCCCCTAGGTGTCACGTATCAGAGCAGACCGACTCGGGAGTGAAAGGAGTAAGCCTTCACTCAGGACTACCTGTGGTAAACAACAACAGAAGGGTGAGTCTCAACTACATAATAAAGACTATAATAAGAAGTATATTCCATCATAGCATCACACTCACACAGTCACACAGTAGCATAGTCCATACAATCACCAACTAGCATGCTTATCATGAGGATGTATGCAATACAGTTATGCATGTGGTACCATTTTCCCAGACCGCAGCCTTATCATTATAATATCAACTCAGACCGCAGCCTTATCATTTCAATTTAGAACTCAGACCGCAGCCTTATTATCATAACATAAAAACTCAGACCGCAGCCTTATGTATGCATGAGACTCCATGACAAAACCAAAATCATAACTCTTAGCAACACAATCCATACATCCTATATCACATCTTTATTAATCTTTGTTGTAGCCCCCATGGCCTCATCATCAATCAACTCATTTATTTTCTCATCATAATCACGTTTCTAGGATTAGGCTAGCACTTAGGGACCAATCTGTCACCATTAGGTCCGAAACCCAAACACAAGGCATGGGCGCCCCACTTGGCGCCCTGGGCGGCCACACTTGGCGCCCACACAACACCCAAACGCACAAACAAAGTAGGCTACCTTAAAAATTGAAACCGCTCTAGCCAAAATGTTCAAAATGGGATTTGGTCACGTGAATACAGAATTTGGCTAGGGAAAATATGTTCAGAAAATGAGATGCATCCAAGGCACCCCTAAAACAAGCCAAAGCGATGCCCAATAGGACCATTTCAAAACCACAAGTGCAAATCTGGAAATTCTTTAGCCAAAGTGTTTTAAATAACATTTGGTCAGGTCAATACAAAGTTTGGCTCGGTAAAATATGCTCAGCAAATGATGTGTGCACAAGGCACCCCTTAAACAAGCCAAAATGATGCCCAACCGGACAATTTCAAAACCACAAGTGCAAATCTGGAAATTCTTTAGCCAAAGTGTTTCAAATAACATTTGGTCAGGTCAATACAAAGTTTGGCTCGGTAAAATATGCTCAGAAAATGATGTGTGCACAAGGCACCCCTTAAACAAGCCAAAATGATGCCCAACTGGACAATAACCACAAGTGCAAATCTAGAAATTCTTTAGCCAAAGTGTTTTAAATAACATTTGGTCAGGTCAATACAAAGTTTGGCTCGGTAAAATATGCTCAGAAAATGATGTGTGCACAAGGCACCCCTTAAACAAGCCAAAATGATGCCCAACCGGACAATTTCAAAACCACAAGTGCAAATCTGGAAATTCTTTAGCCAAAGTGTTTTAAATAACATTTGGTCAGGTCAATACAAAGTTTGGCTCGGTAAAATATGCTCAGAAACTGAGTTTACCCAAAAACATGATTTATGCGCCTTGCCTAAGCATAGGCAGCAACCTGGCGCCACCCCAGGCGCCACAGGCAGCAACATAGGCGCCCTGCCCAGAACACAGACACGCCCAGCAACAGAAAACAGCGCCCAGGGCGCCAAGTCCCCCCCCCCCCCCCCCCAGCCACTAGCGCCCAGGCGCCCCAACACAACCAAAACACCAAAATTCTTAATTACTTTTCCAAACCAAATTACTACAACAATTACAAAACTCATTATGCTCAGTCCAACCACATTCAATTTCACATATATATATTAAGAACACATCAAGGCACAAAATCAACACTTGAAATCTAACATTAACATAGGGAAAATCGAATTAATCACCAATTATCAATTTCAACTAACTTAAACAAATCTAACAATTAACAAGTAAGGTCAAGTGAGATCCTATGGTTTACATACAACCTATTATACTCTCTATTATAGAGTGAGACTCCCCTAACCTTGATTATGACGACACTAGAGCTCTTCCCACCGAAGCACCGACACACCACCGCAACAAGAATTCTTCCCTTCTTCTTCCCTTATCCACGAACACGCCCTCTCTCTCCTTCTCTTGGACCATTCGCGAATTTGATCAAAATAGAAAGGGTTAGGGAAAACGAAACTTAAGCACTTGATAGAGAAAGGAAATCGAATCATAGAAGGTTAGGAACCCTTACCTAGGATCAAGGTGCACAAACCCTAACTCCAAGCTTGAAATCGCTCCTTCCTTCTCTTCTCCTCTCTTCGACTTTCTTTCTTTTCTTCTCTATTTCGATTTTCTTTCTTTCTTTTGACACTAGTGAGGCGCGACCTAGACCCCTAGTGCCTAAGGAGCGCCTAAGCCAACGGGCTTGGGCCTCTTGGGCCGTCACTTGAAATTCCGGTATTACCAACGCCATCCCCTTCAATTAAAATAAAATACTATATCATCACATAATAAAATAAAATAGTGCAACACTTTAAATAATTTAATCAATTACTTAATTAAATTATTTTAGGGTGTTACAACTCTCCCCCACTTAGGAAATTTCGTCCTCGAAATTCATACCTGAGTCAAATAGCTCTGGATAGGACTCCCGCATCCTACCCTCCAGCTCCCAAGTCACGCTCTCGCCAGTAGCTCCCAACCACACCACCTTCACTAAAACAATGCTTTTCCCTCTCAGCACCTTCACTTCTCTATCATCAATCCTCACTGGCATAGTCTCCACAGTGAGATTATCTCGCACCTCAATATCATCCATATGGATCACATGAGACGGGTCCGGAATGTACTTCCGAAGTTGCGACACGTGAAATACGTCGTGCAAGTTCGAAAGGTTAGGCGGTAAGGCCACCCTATAAGCAACCTTTCCGACCCTCTCGGTGATCTGATACGGTCCAATAAATCTAGGAGTCAACTTCTTTGCTTTAAGTGCACGCCCAACACCAGCCATAGGCGTGACCCTCAAGAAAACATGCTCTCCAGCCTGAAATTCCAAATCCTTTCTCCTTCTATCATGGTAACTCTTTTGCCGACTTTGAGACTCTTTTATTTTCTCCCTGATCATTTTTATCTTCTCTGTAGTCTCTCTCACCAATTCAGGTCCAAGAACAACACTTTCGCCAGATTCATGCCAACACAAAGGAGTTCTACACCTCCGCCCATACAGTGCCTCGAAAGGAGCCATCCCTATACTCGAATGGTAGCTGTTATTGTAAGTGAACTCAATCAACGAAAGGTGTGTATCCCACGCACCTCCCTGCTCTAAAACACACGATCTCAATAAGTCCTCCAATGACTGAATGGTTCTCTCTGTCTGCCCATCAGTCTGAGGATGGTAGGCTGAACTCAACCTCAATCTGGACCCCAATGCCTCCTGCAAGCTCCCCCAAAACTCCGAAGTAAACCTCGGATCTCTGTCAGATACAATACTCTTCGGGACACCGTGCAACTTCACAATCACTCGGATATATATCTCGGCTAATCTCGCTACCGGATACGTGATGTTGATAGGAAGGAAGTGAGCCGACTTCGTCAACCTATCCACGATCACCCAAATAGAATCAAATCCCCGAACGGTTCTTGGTAACCCAGTCACAAAATCCATGGAGATGCTATCCCATTTCCATTCCGGAACATCTAAAGGTTGCATCAACCCCGCAGGCTTCTGGTGCTCAACCTTCGACTTCTGGCAAGTCAAACAGGCATACACAAACTGTGCTACATCTTTCTTCATACCAGGCCACCAGAATAATTTCTTCAAATCATGATACATCTTTGTAGCCCCTGGGTGAATACTCAGCTTGCTCCTATGACTCTCCTCAAGGATCATCTTCTTCATCTCAATATCATCGGGAACACAGATCCTATCTCTAAATCTCAACACACCCTGGGAATCCAATCTGAAATCCCCATTCACATTCTGATCACCCGCCACTAACAAGTCAACCAGCTTCACATCTAGTTTCTGGGCGTCTCTGATACTAACCAAGAAGTCATTACCAATCCTCAGCATACCCAGCTTAACACTCCGCGGTGTCACTTCACAAACCAGACTCATATCACGGAATTGCTCAATCAACTCCAACTCTTTTACCATCATTGCTGACATATGCAAAGTCTTTCGACTTAAAGCATCAGCCACGACATTAGCTTTGCCGGGGTGATAGTTTAAGCCAAAATCATAGTCTTTCAGCAGCTCTAACCAACGCCTCTGCCTCATATTCAGCTCCTTCTGATCAAACAAGTATTTCAAACTTTTGTGGTCGCTGAATACCTCGAATCTAGTGCCATACAAATAGTGCCTCCAAATTTTTAGCGCAAACACAATAGCAGCCAATTCCAAATCATGAGTAGGATAGTTCTTCTCATGAGTCCGCAACTGTCTGGACGCATAAGCGACTACCTTCCCATCCTGCATCAATACGCCTCCTAAGCCCATTCTGGAAGCATCACAATATACCACAAACGGTTGATCCGGCACGGGCAACCCTAACACCGGAGATGTTGTCAATCTTTTCTTCAATTCTTGGAAACTCTCTTCACACTTAGCATCCCACACAAAAACTCTCCCTTTACACGTCAATTGAGTCAACGGAAGGGCTAGCTTTGAGAAACCCTCAATGAACCTCCTGTAGTAACCGGCCAGCCCCAAGAAACTCCTGATCTCAGTCGCAGACTTCGGGCTCTCCCATTGTAACACTGCATCAACCTTAGCTGGGTCTACAGCTATGCCATCACTAGAAATTATGTGACCCAAAAAGCTTACCTCACGCAGCCAGAACTCGCACTTGGACAACTTAGCATAAAGCTTCTTCTCTTTCAATACCTCGAGCACCAATCTTAAGTGCTCTGCATGCTCCTCTTCAGACTTGGAGTATACCAGAATATCATCTATAAAAACTACCACAAACCGGTCCAAGTAACTATGGAAGATACGGTTCATGTACTCCATAAACACCCCTGGTGCATTGGTGACACCAAACGGCATCACAGAGTATTCGTAATGTCCATATCTCGTTCGAAACGCTGTCTTCTGGACGTCTTCATCTTTTACTTTAATCTGGTGATACCCTGACCTCAAATCAATTTTACTAAAAACTTTAGCACCCACCAGCTGGTCCATCAGATCATCAATTCTCGGAAGAGGGTACTTATTTTTGATAGTCACTTTGTTCAACTGCCTATAATCGACACAAAGTCTCATACTTCCGTCCTTCTTTTTCACTAACAATACCGGAGCACCCCATGGTGACACACTTGGCCTTACAAATTTCTTTTCAAGTAACTCTTCCAACTGCTTCTTCAATTCAGATAACTCAGAAGCTGACATTCGGTACGGAGCCATGGACACAGGCCTAGTACCAGGCACAAGGTCAATCCCAAACTCTACTTCCCTCTCGGGTGGCACACTAGGAATCTCATCAGGGAACACTTCAGGGAATTCACACACCACCTGCAATCCTTCAACCATAGCTTGGTTTTCAGCAGACATAGACGCCATCAAAGCAAATAGTTGACCACCATCTTTCATTACCTTATGCAGCTGATCCCCAGACAACAAAACAGACTCTCCCTCCTCAGGAGGAAGGAAACTCACAGACTTGCTGAAACAGTTGATGTGCACATGGTTATCCACTAACCAGTCCATACCAAGAATAACATCCAACCCTCCCAAAGGCAAACATATAAGATCAACCAGAAAATCTCTGCCGAAGACTGACAGAGGACATTTAGCACACAATAGAGAAGTAGTCACCGAACCCTTAGCCGGAGTGTCGATAACCATTTCCCTTTTCATATCAGACAATACTAGATTTAACTTTTCAGCACAAACAGCAGCAATAAAAGAATGCGTAGCACCAGTATCAACTATAGCAACTAAAGGGGAACCATAAATAAAACAAGTACCTCGAATCTCATTGGGCCCCTCTGAGCCTGCTAGCGCGAAAACTCTTCCATTGGATTTCTCTTTCTTTGGTTTGGTGCATTTAGAACTAAAGTGACCAGCTTCACCACAATTGAAACACACTGATTCCTTACGATCACAGTTAGACGCCATATGACCTTTCTTCCCACAACGGTAACACATTACCTCTGTCTTGCAATCGAAACTTTTGTGACCCGGCTTGCCACACGTGTAACACACTATATCAGCGGGAGCACCTCCCCCACTAGGCTTCTTACCCTCAGAAAATTTCTTGCCAGCACCTGCCTTCCACTTATTTTTACCTCCAGACACATCATATGGTTTGCCCCTAAACTGAGTATTCCTCTTTTCTTTCCCAATCTTGTAAGCAGCAGAACTGTCCTCTTCATAAATTCTACTCTTGTCAACTAATCTAGCAAAATCTCGAATCTCATGATATCCAATTGCCTTCTTAATATCGGGTCGCAGGCCACTTTCAAATTTCACACATTTAGAGAACTCTGAATCAGCATCATTGGCGTAGTAAGGACAGAATTGGGCCAGCTCTTCAAATTTGGCTGCATACTCAGCCACTGTCTTATTTCCCTGTTTCAGTTCTAGAAATTCTACCTCTTTCTTGGCCCGAACGTCTTCAGGGTAGTACTTTCTTTTAAATTCCCTTGTGAAGACTTCCCAAGTAATCTCTTCACCAGCAGTGTTCAACCTGTGCAGCATCCCTAACCACCACTTGTCAGCCTCTTCTGCCAGCATGTGCGTCCCGAACTTCACTTGCTGGGCAGCAATACAATCCATAACACGGAATATCCGCTCTATCTCATTCAGCCATGACAAGGCTCCATCGGGATCATACCGACCCTTGAAGGTGGGTGGGTTTTCCCTCTGAAACGTTGCCAGGTTACGGGCATTCATATCAGCAGCATTGTGTTGATTTCCAACAGCTTGGGCTATGGCCTGCAGAGCAGCAGCCAAAGCAGCATCATCCCTTCTAGCCATATCAACCTAGCACTGCAGCATAAACGACAATTTAGAACTAAAACAAAACACCTAATTGTCATACACAATATGACAGACAGACACACTTGGTCGGACAGACCGAACTTTTGCTCTGATACCACTAATGTAACACCCCATTCTACCCGGCTATTTTTCATAGAGATCAGAGTTTCAAAATTTCTTTTTGAATAGAATGCTACATATAAACTTAATCTAACAACGGTCAAATCGGTGTAAGCCTTCGTTACACATTTATAATACGCAACACCATTAAATAATTTAGGGTACACGTGACTTCACCAACAAAATCCACACATTATAATTTAGATGTCTCGTAGAGGAATTAACACAATCTCAAAATACGCCGAACAACAGACTCATCAAAAATCATTAACTCAAAGCATATAAAATTCAACGACAAATGAATAACGTAAGAATCCCTAAGTCAACCCCCTAGGTGTCACGTATCAGAGCAGACCGACTCGGGAGTGAAAGGAGTAAGCCTTCACTCAGGACTACCTGTGGTAAACAACAACAGAAGGGTGAGTCTCAACTACATAATAAAGACTATAATAAGAAGTATATTCCATCATAGCATCACACTCACACAGTCACACAGTAGCATAGTCCATACAATCACCAACTAGCATGCTTATCATGAGGATGTATGCAATACAGTTATGCATGTGGTACCATTTTCCCAGACCGCAGCCTTATCATTATAATATCAACTCAGACCGCAGCCTTATCATTTCAATTTAGAACTCAGACCGCAGCCTTATTATCATAACATAAAAACTCAGACCGCAGCCTTATGTATGCATGAGACTCCATGACAAAACCAAAATCATAACTCTTAGCAACACAATCCATACATCCTATATCACATCTTTATTAATCTTTGTTGTAGCCCCCATGGCCTCATCATCAATCAACTCATTTATTTTCTCATCATAATCACGTTTCTAGGATTAGGCTAGCACTTAGGGACCAATCTGTCACCATTAGGTCCGAAACCCAAACACAAGGCATGGGCGCCCCACTTGGCGCCCTGGGCGGCCACACTTGGCGCCCACACAACACCCAAACGCACAAACAAAGTAGGCTACCTTAAAAATTGAAACCGCTCTAGCCAAAATGTTCAAAATGGGATTTGGTCACGTGAATACAGAATTTGGCTAGGGAAAATATGTTCAGAAAATGAGATGCATCCAAGGCACCCCTAAAACAAGCCAAAGCGATGCCCAATAGGACCATTTCAAAACCACAAGTGCAAATCTGGAAATTCTTTAGCCAAAGTGTTTTAAATAACATTTGGTCAGGTCAATACAAAGTTTGGCTCGGTAAAATATGCTCAGCAAATGATGTGTGCACAAGGCACCCCTTAAACAAGCCAAAATGATGCCCAACCGGACAATTTCAAAACCACAAGTGCAAATCTGGAAATTCTTTAGCCAAAGTGTTTTAAATAACATTTGGTCAGGTCAATACAAAGTTTGGCTCGGTAAAATATGCTCAGAAAATGATGTGTGCACAAGGCACCCCTTAAACAAGCCAAAATGATGCCCAACCGGACAATTTCAAAACCACAAGTGCAAATCTAGAAATTCTTTAGCCAAAGTGTTTTAAATAACATTTGGTCAGGTCAATACAAAGTTTGGCTCGGTAAAATATGCTCAGAAACTGAGTTTACCCAAAAACATGATTTATGCGCCTTGCCTAAGCATAGGCAGCAACCTGGCGCCACCCCAGGCGCCACAGGCAGCAACATAGGCTCCCTGCCCAGAACACAGACACGCCCAGCAACAGAAAACAGCGCCCAGGGCGCCAAGTCCCCCCCCCCCCCCAGCCACTAGCGCCCAGGCGCCCCAACACAACCAAAACACCAAAATTCTTAATTACTTTTCCAAACCAAATTACTACAACAATTACAAAACTCATTATGCTCAGTCCAACCACATTGAATTTCACATATATATATTAAGAACACATCAAGGCACAAAATCAACACTTGAAATCTAACATTAACATAGGGAAAATCGAATTAATCACCAATTATCAATTTCAACTAACTTAAACAAATCTAACAATTAACAAGTAAGGTCAAGTGAGATCCTATGGTTTACATACAACCTATTATACTCTCTATTATAGAGTGAGACTCCCCTAACCTTGATTATGACGACACTAGAGCTCTTCCCACCGAAGCACCGACACACCACCGCAACAAGAATTCTTCCCTTCTTCTTCCCTTATCCACGAACACGCCCTCTCTCTCCTTCTCTTGGACCATTCGCGAATTTGATCAAAATAGAAAGGGTTAGGGAAAACGAAACTTAAGCACTTGATAGAGAAAGGAAATCGAATCATAGAAGGTTAGGAACCCTTACCTAGGATCAAGGTGCACAAACCCTAACTCCAAGCTTGAAATCGCTCCTTCCTTCTCTTCTCCTCTCTTCGACTTTCTTTCTTTTCTTCTCTATTTCGATTTTCTTTCTTTCTTTTGACACTAGTGAGGCGCGACCTAGACCCCTAGTGCCTAAGGAGCGCCTAAGCCAACGGGCTTGGGCCTCTTGGGCCGTCACTTGAAATTCCGGTATTACCAACGCCATCCCCTTCAATTAAAATAAAATACTATATCATCACATAATAAAATAAAATAGTGCAACACTTTAAATAATTTAATCAATTACTTAATTAAATTATTTTAGGGTGTTACAGATGACACTGGCTAAATTTCCTTCAATGGACTCTTTGTCAGTGGTAATAATACTGATTGAGTTCTAAACTTTACTATTGAGTGTTGACCTCTTTTTTGTGGTTTATACAAATATATTTACTACCATTGTTAGAGGATTGGTCTTCTCAATTCATTAGTCTCGGCTCTTTGATCATGCAAATAATAGTTTTTTAATGACTGAATACTAATGTTTGGAAGTACATGTCCTATTGATCGTTGCCTATATTTGTCTGGACTCTGGACATGGATCCTATCAGTAATGCTTGCAATATTGCAAGATCTTGTCATGCCACAGTAATTGCACGTTAATACAAGAATGAATCTTTTTGCTGGTTTCTTGAGTCCAACTCAATTCAGAACTTCCATGTTATCTTTGGTTGCTCAATTTTTGTGTTAGGAATTTCTTTTACCTTTTTAAAATATCTAGGTGGGAATGAAAGAAAAGAAGAAAGAAAGAAAAGACTACAATATTGATGCAAGTTTGTTTCTTTTTCTAATGGCAGGGCAAGGAGAACTTGGAAACCTGATGACCAATTGTCACAGAATGCAAAACCCTTATAATGTATTTGTCTTTTTAGAATTTTATGAACCCTTGCAACTGAACCCTTTTGCTGAATGTATGTTCATTCCCTTGTTGTTGTTGAAATGGTTGAAATGCTTTATTATATTTATTGCATGATGGCTTATGATGTAAACATTGATTGTATATGTAAAGAATTGAATTGACGTTCAAAAGAAAATGAATTGAATTCGACGATTGAAATATATTTAATTTTGTATAATTTAATTTAATTTTTATTTTTTTTTTAAATTTCCGACGGATTTGCGACGAAAATGTGTCAGCGTTTGCGACGACTTTGCCACGGATATTTGCGACGGGTTTCCGACGACTTTGCGACGGGCAAACTTGCGACGAAAAACTCCGTCGGAAAAAAATTTGCGACGAGCAATTTTGCGACGACTTTTTGTCCGTCGGAAAGTTCGTCGGAAACGTCAATTTCCGACGAAAATCGCTTCATTTGCGACGGAAATTTCCGTCGGAAATCGTCGATTTTCTTGTAGTGCCTACTGTGTGATAGTATTTATTATTACTTTGATTTTTCTGAGCAGATTCTCTTTTCACCTGTTACAAAGAACACACACCATCACATATATAATAATAGATGAATAATATATAAGAACCAAAAATAGTTGTGGTGAAAACAATACCACAAATTCCGAAGTAAGGGGACTTTTAACAAATGCGGTCCATGTCTCAGTAGATATACTACTATACTAGTGGCGGCAACAAGAGTGCATATTTTATATTAGTTCTCAATTTACATAATTTAATTAAAAGGATTAATGTAATATTACGAGAGGGGCAACAGGAGAGGCAAAAGGAGGATAATAGGGATGCATATCTTTTATTAGATCTCATTTTCCTTTTTCCTGATTTTTACATCATTTTTAAGAATAGAAGAAAATACTGACTTTTTTTTAACTTTCTACCACACAAGTTTTTTAAGTAAGTTGAGATATAGTTTTTTTATCGAGTTTTTCTTTTTTCTTTAATTAAATTTAACAACTTTCAAAGTATTTATAGATTCATAGCAAATTATATCAAATACAGGGTCACATGTGCAGATGCACATGTAAAATAGTATAATAATAATAATAATAATAATAATAATAATATAATAAATTCATATGTTAGGAAAATGTCATTTTTAGTCTACTTATAAGCATGTCATGTGTCCAAAAATAAGGACAAATAGGCAAAATCATCACTAAACGACAAAAAATTTCTACCGTTTTCAACTTTTTTGCTAAAATACATGAAAAAATGAAAACACAATTGTGTTTCCAAGCATGGGAAAAAGGAAAACACATGAAAAAATGGTTTTTTGATCGAGTTTGGATCCCCAGAAGTACTAATGGGATAAGCTATGAGAGAGAGTGACACAAACAAAAAGATAATTATATTTATTGCATTTATTATTATATTGTATGTATCACTCTCTTTCATAATTTGTCTCACAAGTACTTGTGAGGATCTAAACTCCTTTTTCTTATACTTCAAAATTTAATTAAATATTGTTGACTTTTGAGTTAGTTTTATCTTTAATAAATCATATTTTTAAAAATAATTAATCAAAATGTTGACTTATTATTAGTGTTATTATTTGACAACTCCATTATTATTTTATTAAGTATAGAGGATTTCTTGTTATAAAGTATAGAGGAAGTTAAATAGACCACATTAAAGTGTGCTGTGTATATATACTAAAAAAAATTTTGTCCATACTAAATCATTTAATAAATAACTATTTCTTTTGACCAAATTTAATAAATAACTATTATGCACAACACTTTCCTTCTCAAAGGTATTGATCTAGTTTCTATTGGATTCTGTTTGTACTCATCCTATTTTTCTCTCTTTATATAGATCAATGGAGGCTACTCTTTTTCCTTCTATATGATTTTTTAAAGGAAAATTTTGCGTAAGAAGGTTTTAACGAGGCTCTTCTTAGTTTCCTTCTATTTGCCGAAAAAAAATCATTTAATATATAAACATTATAATTTGTACGTATTGTTTTATTGTGTTGACCTTTTTGAACTTAACAATTTTTTACTTATCATTAAACAAAATTAAATATGAATTTGTGAATGTATCTATGATATTTAATTATAAAAGGTATTAATTATAAGTGTCATTATAAAAGCTGCTATTACTTTCTCTAAATTCGATGTATAGTTGTATCTCAAATTTGTCTATATAAACAACATAACTATAGGGTATTAAGAAAGTCATAACAAATCTCATCTTTAGAATTTTGCTCTTGCTCATTTCTCTCTAGTTCTCTCATGCGGGCCATGGCTAGAAAAAAGGTGAAACTTGCCTACATAGTCCAAAACTCAAAGAGGAATTTAGTATTCAGAAAACGAAAAAAGGGTAAGAGATTAACTTTGCTTAAATTATTCAAAGAATGTATTACTTTTGCATATCTTTTATACTTCACCATTATGAAAATTATTTAGATGAATACTTGCAATTTTGATTTTGATGTTGTTTTATTTTCATTTTTTATGTCAAAAAATGAACTATTTTTTCCCTGCAATCTTACAAATTAAGAATCTAGCTATTTGTATCAAGTAGATCAAGACCCTCTTTACCAATTAGTATAAATTTTTAGTTTCTCATTTCTCATCTTTCTCTTCGTTCTTGATATGGCTTTTCTAATGTTTTTCATCAGGTTTAATCAAGAAGGTTAATGAAATCAGCATCCTTTGTGGGGTCGAAGCTTGTGCTATAATATATAGTCAAAATGATCCTCAACCAGAGGTTTGGCCATCCGAATCTGGAACCCAACATGTGTTGAATAGGTTTCAGACCACACCTCAAATAGTGCAAAGCAAGAACAAGCTGGACCAGGAAAGCTATTTGAACCAAAGGATCCTGAAAGCCCAAGAGCTTCTGGTGAAACAAAAAAATGACAACAAAAAGAAGAAGATGGAAAATATGATGGATCATTTCATGCTTAATGGCCAGATTGCTGACAATGCTGACATGACTGATCTCAATAATCTCTTATCATTCATTGATGAGAACTTGAGGGGAATCAAATTTAGGATGGAGTCAATGCAGTCCGAAGAGCACCATCAAAATGTTGGAGCACACCCTATGAATGTTGTTGGAGAGCAAATAAATATGGGTCATACACATATGGATAATGTCCAAGGAATGTTGATTGGAGAAGAGCAAGTAAATATGCGTCATACACAAGGACTAGTGAATGGAGGAGAGTTGGAGACATATACTGGTCATTCCCGAGGATTGGAGACCAACATGGGATTGGATACCAACATGGATGATATGCAAGTTGATCAAGGTTGGTCTACATACTTCACCAACAATATTGATGATCTGCTACCATTTGGAGATGTTGATGCCCCAAATGCCATTCGGCCTAATCCACATTTCCCTTGAAAAAGCTTTCTTTTGTAGTATTTGAATCATCTCTTGTTTGTTTTCTATTTATTGCCTTTATTTTTTTTCGATAGGCAAAGTGGTTAGAAATTAGTGTGTTAATTGTTGGAGGGGAGGGGGGAGTGGGGTTCGAACCCCGTTCGCCTACGTTTTTTCACCAATGATGTCTCTTTCACTCAACCATGTGAACTACCCTTCTGGGACATTATTTGCCTAATTGCCTTTATATGTGTTTATGTTTACAGGACAATCCAATGTCGTTTCTTCGTTTAAGTACTAGTCTGTATGACCCGTGCGCTGCACGAGTATACATCTTCTTTATTTAATTTAATTTGAAATTATTTTGTTGTTAAAATATATTGTAGATGTTTATAATTATCCAATTGTTATCCTAAAATCAAATTTTTACATTCAGATAAAATGAGAAAAGAATAAATAGAGGTGATAATTTCTATCCTAATCTATGTATTTTTAAATATTAAATATTGTATCATCAAAACAATGATGATGTGATACAATATAAAAAAAGTTCAAACTAAATTCTCAATTTATTGAGTCCCCAAACTATTAAAATTTGGGTATACAAATTCAAATGTAAAATTCACAACAGACTAAGGTTTTAAAAAACAACTATTGATGAAGAAGTATACCCAATGACATTTTCCGTTTTAGAAGTTGTGGCAAGAACATTGTTGTTCTGGTTTTATGAAGTTGGTCTTAATAGTTGCAATGCGTTCAGTGAATATGCAATGATAACTGAATTAGGAGATTAAATAGCTTTCTTTGAGTATATTTGTTTATTCGATTAAGTTCAGCTATGCATCTGTAAGTCCTTCTGAATATTTGTGTACTTGATTGGTTCCTCTCACTATCTCATTATAAAACTTCTCGCATGATATATGCTCCCTATATATATATATATATATATATATATATATATATATATATATATATATATATATATATATATATATATATATATATATATATATATACATACATACAAACTTTAATTTTTTGGCATTAGGTAATGATAGTTTTGATTTTCAGCTCGTGTTATAAACAATTAATATTTGATTATTTTTGTAGTAAAACGGTTAGAATACAACATAAATCAACGATAAAGAGTATGAGTGAATATTGAAATTATATTTAGAAAAGAACATAAGTGTGGTTCCATTTGTGTAGTTAGTGTTGTATTCCAGTTATATCAATGACACTTCAATACTCATGGATTAGTTTTTAAAAAATAACTAAAAAATTATGAATATTATAAATAATAAATCTACATGTCAAATATAAATAGTATTGTTTTAAAAGATTAATCTCAAAGGGGAGAACCACACGGGCAGGAAAAGCCGGAAACTCGTGGCCAGCCAGGTTCCCCGACGTAGATTAGTCACCGGTAAAGCTGGTGAAAATTACGCACTAATGTCATGGTAACTAACAAAAAAAATACTCTACATAACATTTCCTTTGTGAAAGTGGAAAGAAGTCAAAGTTTACCACTTGGTGTCTAGTTAGATCTATTACTCAATGGTGTATAATTTTTGTGTGCATTGACAGTATGACATAGCATGGGCTAAATCAAAAAAAGGTTGTGAAAATGTAACAGTGTAATAACTAAAATTCAATGCCTTTATACTTTTTGTATAGTTTTCAGATTGAACTTTAGTATTGGCAATATTTTCAATTCCCTAAAGAATCTCTTTTGTTTCCTAGTAGGAATGCTTCCATTAGAGAAGGTTGGCCACCATAATGGTATTGCTTAACACTCAAAAAGAAGAAATCATCAATTAGTGCCTCATTGTAACTGTAATAATAACAAAACCAGGCAAAGAGAGTTCAAATTAAATATGTTCGTATCATAAAAGTTTATATAGAACCACAAAGTATTTAATTAGTCTAGAAAATCAAATACACGTACATAATGCACATCAAATACACGTACATAATGCACATCTTTTGTCGGCATAACTCTTTTGCCTACTTTGAGCAGCTTTCATTCTTTCCATGATCTGGCGGATCTTTTCAGTAGTGTCATGAATCATCTCGGGTCCTAACAATCGGTTCTCACCTACTTCCCACCAACACAATGGAGTTCTACATTTCCTACCATACAAGGCTTCAAAAGGTGCCATTCCGATACTGGAATGATAGCTGTTGTTGTAAGAGAATTCCACCAATGGAAGATGATCCTCCCATTTCTTTCCGTTATCGAGTACCGAAGCCCTAAGCATATCCTCTAATGTCTGGATAGTTCTCTTGGTCTGACCATCTGTCTGTGGGTGATAAGCGGTACTAAGAAGTACTTTAGTTCCCAATGCTTCATTCAGAGCTTTCCAAAATCGAGAAGTGAATTTCGTATCTCGATCCGACACTATACTGGTAGGAACCCCATGTAACCTTACTATGTTCTTCAAATACACTTCTGCTAATTTGGATACCTTACTGCTCGAACGAACTGGAATAAAATGAGCTGATTTAGTTAACCGATCCACAACTACCCAAATGGAGTCGTTACCGGCTTGAGACCTTGGCAACGCCATTACAAAATCCATAGAAATGTCCTCCCACTTCCATACTGGAACGTCTAGTGACCGTAACAGACCAGCAGGCTTCTGATGTTCTATCTTAACTCTTTGACAAGTTAAGCATTGTGATACGAATTCAGCAATTTCTAACTTCATTCCCGGCCACCAGTACATCTGTTTTAAATCTCTATACATCTTGGTGGACCCAGGATGTACGGAAAATAAACTTCGGTGTGCTACCTCTAGCACTTGCCTTTTAATACTCTCATCGTCGGGCACACAGATCCTACCGTTGAAACAAATAACCCCATCACTATCTTCGGTAAAATCTGGCAACACTTTCTGTGATTGTAGTTTCACATCAACTTCCTGTGCTAAGCGAATAGAATCTCTTATGGAACTAGAGATCCTCATGTGGCTCAACACCAACCGGTTCCTTTTTGGCTTTGAATCCAAATTTAAGTCCCGGAAAGACTCCAACAATTCCATTTCATGCATCATTAACCCTGCTATATGAATGGATTTCCTACTTAGTGCATCAGCTACAACATTAGCCTTTCCCGGATGATACTTCAATTCGAAGTCATAATCCTTCAGAAACTCCACCCATCTTCTCTGCCTATTATTCAGCTCCTTCTGATCAAACAAATATTTCAAGCTTTTATGATCACTAAAGACTTCGAAACGAGACCCATATAGGTAGTGTCTCCAAATCTTCAGTGCGTACACAATAGCTGCCAACTCCAAATCATGAGTCGGATAATTCTCTTCATGAGTCTTCAACTGTCTGGAGGCATAAGCTACAACTTGTTGGTTCTGCATTAGAACACATCCCAAACCCTTTCCAGAAGCATCGCTGAAAATTTGAAAATCCAAAGACGGATCTGGAAGAATTAGGATTGGAGCAGAAGTCAACCTAACCTTCAACTCTTGAAAACATTCCTCACAATCGGCATTCCATATAAATGGTTGGGTCTTACGAGTCAACCGAGTAAGTGGAAGAACCAATTGTGAAAAACCTTGAATAAACCTCCTGTAGTAACCAGCTAGACCCAAGAAACTTCTTATTTCAGTGACAGATGTTGGTCGTTCCCAGTTCAACACCGCTTCTACTTTACCGGGATCCACCGCAACTCCCGATTGGGAAATCACGTGTCCCAAAAACTTCACTTCCGGCATCCAGAAGTCACACTTCGACGGCTTGGCATACAATTTCTTTTTTCGGAGTACGTTCAGAACAATGCGGAGATGTCGAACATGGTCCTCAATGGTCTTAGAGTACACCAAGATATCATCAATAAAAACTACTACAAACTGATCGAGATAAGTGTGGAACACTCGGTTCATGTAATCCATGAATACGGCTGGAGCATTAGTCAAACCGAAGGGCATTACTACGAACTCGTAATGTCCATACCTCGTACGGAAAGCTGTCTTCGGAATATCTAAGGCTCGTAACTTTATTTGATGATAGCCCGACCTCAGGTCAATTTTTGAAAATACCACGGCACCTCGAAGTTGGTCAAGCAAATCGTCTATCCTTGGCAAGGGATATTTATTCTTGATCGTCACTTTGTTAAGTTGACGGTAGTCAATACACAATCTCATGCTTCCGTCTTTCTTCTTAACTAGCAACACCGGAGCACCCCATGGAGAGGCACTCGGTCGGACTTTAATTCTTCAAGTTGGGACTTTAATTCTTCAAGTTCTTTGGTATTAATTCTTCAAGTTGGGACTTTAATTCTCTCAATTCCAAAGGAGACATTCTATAAGGAGCAATAGATATTGATCCCGCACCAGGAATCAATTCTATTGAGAATTCTACCTCTCGGTCAGGAGGTAGGGATGAAACTTCTTCTGGAAAGACATCTAGAAATTCATTTACCACTTGCACAGATGACAAGTCTAAACCCGTTTCAGTAGATGCAGACAACATAATAAGAATAGCTTCCGCACCTTGGAATAATGACTGGCTTGCTTCGGTGTAAGAGATCGTTGCTTCAGAATCTGCCTGTGTCAATCCTACGGATTCGGAGGCGAAGCTAATAGTTCGATCGGCACAGTTGATTGTTACATGATTTTCAGCCATCCAATTCATACCCAGAACAATGTCCATGCTTCTCATAGGCAAGCAAATAAATTTCACAACAAACTGTCTGTCGCCTATGACAAGTAGGCAATTTTCACATAATGATTGGGTCTGGACATGACCCTTGGCAGCAGTTAAAATAGTTATCGGTTCGGATAGCTCAGACAATGCTAGTCCCAACCGATCCACACATGCTTGCGAGATAAAACAGTGAGTTGCACCGGAATCATATAAAATATTGACTGAATTATTAAAAAGAGATCCCGTACCCCTCAGAAGATTATCAGTAGGTGTGATGGTTCGAGCATCCAATGTGTTGATCCGCCCCTGACTAGGTGCATTTGGTGCTCTTTGGATGTTCCTCTTTGCTGGGCACTCATTTGCATAGTGGCCCTCCTCATTACAATGATAGCACCGAGTATGTTTTAGTTGACACTCACCTCGGTGATACCTTCCGCACTTATGACAATTTTTAAATCTCGTTTGGTCGGTTGTTTGCACCTGCTTCCCCTTATAATTACCACCCCTGCCTAAGTCATGTTTGGGACCCATCTGAGAACTAGATGACCCAGTGTTCCTCTTACTCTGATGGAATGCCTTCCTACTTGCATACAATCTTGCCAAATCACTTTCGGCAATATAAGCTTGTTGAACCATGGCTGCATAATTGGTCTTCGGAAAAGAACTTAGACTTTGAGCAATATCCTCTCTCAACCCATATTTATACCTGTCAGTTTTCCATCGGTCATTGGGGGCATATCCAGCTAAACCGAAGAACTGATACAACTCTTCAAATTTAGCCGTGTATTGGCCCACGGTCAAGCCTCCCTGTGTGGGAGCTAAAAACTCATTTTCTTTATCAAACCTCATAGCCGTGGGAAAGAATTGTTCCAGAAACGATGTTCGGAAATTTTCCCAAGTCTGGGGAGTTCCCATTGTCTCCATCATGGCCCAAGCATTTGTCCACCAGTTATTGGCTTCTCCCTTCAACATATGGGATGCAAATCTCAGCTTATCTTCATCGGTTACTTGCATTGTTAGAAAGATCTTTTCAATGTCATCTAGCCAATGTTGTGCTTTCATGACATCCGGCCCACCTCTGAACTCGGAGGGTTTCATTTTCAGAAATTCTGTAAAAATTCTCCTTGGGTTCACTTGTGGCTCTTGAGCTTGATGCTGCTGAGCATTTTGCTGTTGGATTTGTTGTTGCTGATGCATAAGCATCATGTCTTGCATCATCTTCTGTTGGTTTTTGATCACATTTTGCATCCAGTCAAAATGTGGATCAGCAACAGGGGGAGGGACTCCTCTACCTCTTCTGGCCATGATTCTGCGAAATATGCACAAAGTATTAAGTTGATCAAGCTCAATGTCAAATAGCATACTAAGAAAATCACGACTGAAGGAAGTAAAAGACTCTAATAGCTAAGTCCGACTAGGTCGAACCGCTCTGATACCAACTGTAACACCCCGGTATTTTTATTTATTAAAAATACCCAAGTGCACATTAATAACACATCAGAGATATTATTTCCTGCTCAGACACTGAATACCACTATGAATTTTTCGCTGATTAAAACAAAACAGTCTTATTTACAAACAAGACCATACAGTACTCGGACCATACACTGTCATCTACTAAAGTATTCAGCATCATACAAGAACGCGGAAGAAAACATAATACTAAAGTCATGGTGTTGCGATACATAGACAGTAAAGGAAATAACAAATAACTTAAGCATAAATGCTAAGTCATCAATAGTCGCCCGAGCCCAACCTACTCGTGCCTCTTGGATTTCCGCTATCCCTGTGTCTCTGTAAAAATACAACATATAAACAGTGAGATACAATCTCAGTGAGTTCTACCGTGACCCCTACTAGCTCTCTCGGTACTAGTTTAAAACATTTTTTAACTCAACACGGCACCGACTGCGTGACCGCTAACTCCCGATGAACCGCATTATTTTACACATAGCATTCCACCGACTGCGTGACCGCTAACTCCCGGGGAGTCTGCTATAACTCAGTACGACACCGACTGCTTGACTGCTAACTCCCGGTGGACCGCACAACAATTAATTCAACATAACACCGACTGCGTAACCGCTAACTCCCGGTGAACCCCCCTACCAATAGTACATTCTCCCATTGGCATGGAGCCTAGGGTAAGGGATCATGACTGCCCCGCCTAGTATGTTACACATGGGTCGTCACCCAACTCGATACATATACAAACATATATCTATAATCATATGAACTCAAGGTCCATTTACATTCATACCAATACTCGAACATTCAGTTTTACCTTAAAAATAGAATATCCAGTTAGGCCTCTGAATAAGCTTTCAAACACATCTTAGAACACCTCAATCGGGTTCCCGGATCAAAAGTTATCAATAAAACATATCCGCACACGTATACTATTATTCGGTTTTTCGAGACAATTTCAACTTCGAAAGTATTTTATAAAACACTTTTGAAACATACCCAAAATCATGGCATTATAGGCCTAATATCATTATAGAAGGGTTAGGAAAGGATTAGGAGAAGATTGGAATCGAAATGGAATCATTTAGGGCACTATGAAAATTTTGGACAGAACCTTGCGCACGGGTCGTGCCTCTGGGGCGCACGGGCCGTGCCCCTGGGGCGCACGGGTCGTGCGCTCTGTTGTGCAAATTTGAAGAATTTGGGCAGAACCATGCGCACGGGTCGTGCCCCTGGGGCGCACGGGTCGTGCCCCTGGGGCGCACGGGTCGTGCCCCTGGGGCGCACGGGTCGTGCCCCTGGGGCGCACGGGTCGTGCCCCTGGGGCGCACGGGTCATGCCCCTGGGGCGCACGGGTCGTGCTCATTTGACAGCATTGCAAAAATAGCCTGTTTTATGAAAATTTGCTTTCCGATCAATCCGAAACTCGCCCCGATCGATTCCTAACTCGAAAACAGACAATACCAGGCAATATTCCAATCCAATCAACATCAAACAATCAAGCAATTCAATCAAAAACTCAATCTAAACGGATCCTCATCCAAAAACGATATTTTTCGAAATAACGGTTTTTGACTCAAAATTCTCAAAATCAACCGACACAACAAATCATACCAAAACGGAATAAACCTAAACGTGAGTAAAACTCACCCTTGAAGCGAGAGCCGATATCGAACCGAATTTTCCGAGACTTGAAAAACTCTCGAACGGAACCCTATTTCACCAAATCGCTCCAAACTTCGATTCGAACTTCACAACACGATCAATCCGCTCCTAGCTTCGATCCTAAACATAATTCAATCATCAATTTCATCACACAATACACGATTTCACCCAATCACCATCAAAACCCTCACAAATTCGTAGGTCTTAAGATAGGGGAGAAAGTGGAGGAAAACTCACCAAGTTATTGGGTTATGGTGATGGAGAGGAGATGATGAAGATGATGAATTTTGGAGGAGTGGGCTCACTTCCTCTTCTTCCTTTCTCTTCTCCTTTCTTCTTCTTCTTCTTCTTCTTTCCTTTTCTTCTTTCCTTTCTCTTCTTTTCCTCTATTTCTCTTCTCTCTCTCGTGGGCCTTTCTTTCTTTTAATTCTCTCACACACACACATATTTAATTAATAAATAAGTGGTAGCGTGGTCCAATTACCGTATTGATCTTAATCCCTTATTTCGATTCCAAAACTTCCTTGATCCGTATTATTCGGTTAACGATCCTGTGACAGCCAATAATTAACTTTAGCACTCAATAATTTTACCAATTAAGTACCAAATTAATCCAATTGGGTTAACATCCAAATAATTCGATTAATTATTTTGAGGATGTTACATAATGAATTAAGAGTAATCAATAAGAGAGGAAGTTTTGTAAAATTAAAAAAAAAGGGAGGAAAACTCACAATTCAAATAATAATATTAGTTCCGTTAAAAATGTAATAATTATTTTTAATATATTAAAACTAATAAGTTCTACAGTAATAATATTTTTTAAAAATTAATATTATCAATTACGGTTAAATTAAAAATTTACAATTATATTATACCATTAATATGATGTATATGCAATACAAATAAATCAATTAAATATCATAACTATACACATTCAAGAATGTGTACACATAAGCATGACACATCACCATTTTAAAATTCCACATAAGCACTACAAAAAAGCCACATCAGCGTCCAACATGCTATGTGTATTCCAACTCACCATTTTGAACAATCTGGACAGCTCAAAATCACTCTCAAAATTTAACCCAATCTGGACGGCTCACAATGATTAAAATTGCGGCTGCTACTTTTTCAAAAAAAAATTGAAATCATCATTAATAATTATGACTTATAATGACTTATAATTTCTTGCCTTATACGTTTATGGTCAACTTATATTTTAAAAGAATAAAATTAATTATATTAAAACTATATTAAATTTTGTTTTGAATATTGCAATTAAGTTCAAATATTTCAATTTAGTTTTGATTTTGGATGTTATTCTCTTTTTTTTTTCTTTTTCTAAATCCCACCTCCAATTAACATTCAAGAGAGTAACAGTATATGAGAATTTGAAGAATGAAAGTTGTTATTATGATATTGAGTCTTGGCTTGCATTTTTTTCCTATTGATATTGTTGAAGCTTGACTACAGTGAATATGTTTGCATTCTATTTTCTAAAGCACTTTTGGGGTTGACATCTTTTCCGGTTTGACCCATCTCTTATGCGGTATGATAAAATTTGCTTATTTTTCTTTTTCGATTTGGAATACTTTTCATTAACATACTTAAAGGTTGTTATAAGTTGTATTGGTGTTCATAATGTTGCAAACTTGGAGCAAAGTTATTTAATCAAGCCACATGTTATCTAAAATATGTTTCTTCTCTTTATCTAAAATATTTTGTATATTTTATTGTATGGTGAAGTGGTCATTGAGCATTTGCATGTTCTAGCTTTAGGTAACTAAATTATTTAATTCATGAATATAATGACATGCTTTCAGTTTTAAGAAAATTTAGTTACATGGCACAATCAAAAATATAATAATTGTTTTTTCTGAGAAAGATCTACAAATTCAAAACATCTGTGTTTATCAATTTTTCAATTTTTTTTTTCATTTCCTGTTTCCTATACTTCTTTTCTTTGATTATTTCCTTCTCCTTCTTCTTTTCTATTTCCTTGATTCTCATCTGTCAGATCTTTTTAATATGTATTTAGATGTCAGCTCTTTTATAGAAATGTAAGGTAAAATTATAGGGAGACGATGAGGTCAAATTGGGCGGCTAGACTTTAATAACATATTATATAAATAAATATATATAGTCATTTACATATATATAAAGGAGACTTGCACTCCTTTTTTTGAAAACTTCAAGTGTCAACTATCAACTTTAAAGTAAATTAATATGGAAAATAAATGATCATTACTTCCACCAAAATAAATAAATATATAGTCATTTACTTTAATAGAAGAAAAGCTTTTCATATTACATGTATGCTAAAGAAAATAGTACAGTCTAAAAAGTATAATATTGTATACCTCAAAAATGTATAATATTATATAATATTAAACGAAACTTTAATAAGTAATCATCAAATTGTTACTACGATAACCATCTAATTATCAAATATTTAATATTCATATGAACACTATGGCAATTCAGGCTAGGACATTTGACTAAATCAAGTCGAATATATATATATATATATATATATATATATATATATATATAATTTATAATTAAGCAATATAATATTTATTCTCCAACTGAGTTCAAAATTAACATTAAAATATGACAATACCAATAAACAAATATATTTATGTTTATACTACTTGCGGATTTTTATTTCTTATATACGAGTATGAAGGTTGAATGACATATGCACCATGCCTCATTAGAATGACAAAATGAACATATATTATGTCAACTATTTAAGTTTTTAAGACAAAATGACTATTATTCTCCTACTGATATATTATGTCTTGGGTACGGAGCAACATAAAAACTCTGGGCCAACTGTCCTGCCCCTCGAGCCACATACAATGAGCGAGGAATTAGTCACTGTTGTCCGTGGGATTAGTCTCAGCGGAGTTTTATCAATTTGTGCATAGAGTTTAACAATTTAATCATTATGTAAACTATTTTGATAAAAAATATTGAGTATTGAAATATCTCTTTTCATGGTAAATGTTTAATAAACTATTTTGATAAAAAAATATATATGTTTTTAATAGAGATATGTTTTATAGAGTGAGTTAAAAAGAGAAGGTAAGATATATAATTAGTTTTGGAAATATATTCTTTAAACGAGTTCAATAACACAATGTGTCCAATAACACAATGCATTTTAAACGAATTCAAATATATTTATTTCATCAAAATTGTTTCATCAACAAATAAGACAATTCTTTTATATTTATTTTACGAAATTAAGTTCACACAAAATATGTTATACCCATTTTTTATATCTAACATAATACACAGAATTATCTATTTTATGTTCAACCAAAACTATATTACAAAATAACTTAACAGAAAATGTCTATTTTTACATCAGCCTTTTTTGTGTATCACCACTTAACATAATCTCAATATCGTATTTATTTTTTAAATTCGAATAATCAAATATACACCTATAATTTTTTAAATATTAATTATTAATACATAATTATAAACATCCCAAATAAATACAGACAATGCTTTAAACATACAAATTGATTAATAAAATACTTTAAAATTAAATTAAAAAAAGAAGATGTATATTTCAATGCCCTTACAGATATATTTATATATTATTTAACATACTCATTATTTTAATATACATACTTCTGTTTAATATGATATAATTATATATTTAACCAATTTTGTTATTTTCACTCATTCTAAACATATTTTAAAATTAAAATTACAAAAAAAATTCAAAAAAAATGTATACCCGTGCAGCGCACGGTTCATACATACTAGTATAATAAAATTAAACACTAATAATAACCTGATAAAAAATACTAATATATTTGATCAAATATATATATATATATATAGATATAGATATATTATATTATATTATATTATATTATATTATATTATATTATATTATATTATATTATATTATATTATATTATATTATATTATATTATATTATGTTATGTTATATTATATTATATTATATTATATTATATTATATTATATTATATTATATTATATTATATTATATTATATTATATTATATTATATAATACTTAAACTATTTTTAGTTGTTATTATCAACTTTTATTTTAATTTGAAAATATCATCATTTTAATGTAAATATAAAATATTTATTTGATATTTCACTAAGATAATCATTTAATAAGTTAGTGGTAATTATTAGCTTTCATTAAAATTAAATTACTCTTCATGTATAAATTATAAATAAATATTTTAATACAAAAAAAATATTGAGATTCATTGTGGAGGCTCCATTGGGGTCTCCTTTACATATATATATATATATATATATATATATATATATATATATATATATATATATATATATCTATATCTATATATATAACATTTGAGAATGAATCTCATTAATTGTTATTCCATGTGTCACTTCTACAGCAATTTAGTCATTAATATCTTTTTTGTAATTAATGTTTTACACATACTATGCATAATAAAGACTAAATAATATGTTTTTCTAATTTGATTTAATTATTTAATTTAATTATTTAATTATCAACACTCAAAGACTTTTTGATTAAGAGTTATTTAAGTATTTTTTCTAAAAAAACAACTAATTAAAAATTTATATTATATAAATTATTTTCATAATGAATATAAGTTAAATGACTAATTTAATTTTTATGTGAGGAGACGTTTATGAGTATTGCAATTAATCACTTATTTTTTTACAAAATTATAATGAATCACTTATTAAATCTCTTTCATGTATATTTGATCTATCTTATTTATTTTACTTTTCAAAATTAATAAAATTAGGTTTTATGAATTATTAAAAATACATTTTAGAATGTATCTTAAGGCCCAAATTCTTAGTTGTTAGTCTCTTAGACATGTCCCGTAATGCATAATAATAATAATAATAATAATAATAATAATAATAATAATAAAAATTTGGTACAATCACCCATATGGTCATCATTAAAGAAAGAACGTGGCAAAACATAACTCATTTTTCACTTAGAAACAACTTAATGTGACAGACATACATGTAATTTAATATTCTACGTACTTTTTTATATTTGAAAATTCTAATATAATTTAATGCTTTCTCTCTGCATTAATTTTAGAAATAAATAAAAGACTTCTAATTCTTCTTTATAGCCAATTATGCTAATATCACATATTACAAATTAAAATTTTAAAAAATATGTTACATTCCAGAATTTTCAAGCTTCGTTAAAAAAATTCTTAAAAAAAATGTCACACTATTAGTGTCCCCGAATAATAAAATTCACGTTTTGTTTTCCCATTTTCTGTAATTTTAAATTTCTGAGATAAACTCTAACCGAGTAAAAACATTTTTTTGTTTTATTTTTGTCATTGGTTGATACACTTAGAAATAAGAAAGACATTTGGTTTTGTTTAGATTGGAAGACAATTTTTATTGAATAAATCTATAATGGTAGAAGTAAGAAAAGATAGCGTGTATTTTAATTGTGTGGAAAAAAAAGTTAACAACTGTTTAGACAAACAAAGTTCAATTTTATATTATTTTTTAACATTTTTATTTAGACAAAAAAGTACTCTTGATGGAGCGAGTCCGGATCCCCTCCGTTAGGAGAGGAAATGACAATCTCCATTACTTTTGACATGCACATGACATGTGGTGGTAAACAAATCCCACTGCTCAGAACTATCCAAGTTATTCAATTTTTTTCTGAAAACAAACGTGGAAAAAATCTCTCAGTGTCATGTTCTTGAACTCATCTCTCTTGAATTCTAGGAAAGGCCACCCGCAGTCGCCATGCCTGCTCGAGTTCGGTCGCTGGTCCGTAAGGTCGCCGTCACTGCACTGCTTTGTCGTCAAGTCTCTTCCGTGACGCCATCTTCATTGTTTCTATCCCCCTTTGATTTGCACTAAAATTAGATGTGGGTATTTCTGAATTTTGAAATATTTTCCAAATTTTGTTGTTATGTGATATAGCTAAAAAGCTTTCAATCTTCCCCATGATTTTTGTTATATTAGAGGTGGGATTTTCCATATTTTGAAGCATCTTCTAGATACTTGTTCAATGGACACTCATCTCCTAAAACATTTAATTCAATTTAGAATATTCTAATTTAATGAATAATAGAGAAAAGGGTAAAGCTTGGTGTGATCAACTAACGAGCAATTCTGAATTGTGAAATTTTTTGAATTTCTTTTTGAGAATCTAACTAATTCATTAATTGCAAACATTGGAAACAAACTTCTAATGATGTTGGTCGTACAACTTCATGGTGTGAGAACGACAGACATGGAGGTGCAAGGACGGACGATAGGGTGTTTGAGGCACGGTGGGGCAGTAGATGGTCTTGGGTAGAGGTCGGGGAAGATGAGACCTTTGACAACCCTGCGCTAATGAAATTGAAATGATGTATTTTAACTTCAATTTTAAATTTTAAATCTGAGCCGTTTAATTTGTTTACCACCACGTGTCATGTGCATGTCAAAAATAATGCAGATTGCCATTTCCTCTCCTAATGGAGAGGAGTCAGACTCTGATGGAGCCTATAAACTGAAATGACATTTTTTTAATGCACCTATCGATATAAAAATAACTAATCATTAGTCCAAAAATTAAATTAATAATCAATAAATATAATATAAAAACAAATGTTAATATTGATTCTTTTTAAAGAGATGAAAATTATATTAATTATGAGAAGAGAGAGATAACCCAATATTAATGACAAAAAGAGACAGAAATTAAAAGATTTTAAATTAAAAAATTCAATTTAAAAGGAAGTGTTGGGGTTTTTAGCAATGTTTAGAAAATCAGACTGTCGATTGTACCGGAGAAGGCACTGTTGAAGAATTGGAAGAAATGTTATAAGTAACACATACAACAAAATGCAAATATATAATATAATATTATAATTTAAGTGGTGAAGAATTGGAAAAAATAAAAAATATAAAACAGACATTATGGCTGGAAATAAAATTAAAAGTTAAGGAGGTGGTTTATAGTCCCCCCCGACGCCACCATTTTTTTTTTTTTTGTAAAAACACTTACTACAAAGAGCAGCAACACGGAAAGATAAGGGGTGAACGAGAGGATGAAAGACACGACAACATCAAAGAGAGTGTATATGTAAGAGTGCCTGGGAGAGAGAAACGATGAAGAAGCCTTTTAATGAAAACTAAGAGAGTGCATATGTGAGAGTGCTTGAGTAACATTATTCCCCCTAAGTTAGTCCCACATCAAATATGTATAGCTTTAGGAACGTGAGTGATTGTTATAAATAGAACATCAGAGGCTGCGCTTGAACTAAAATTGGTGCATTGGCCAGTTGCCATGTTTGGTCAGGATACGTGGGGTCCATGGGCAACCATTTTTTTTCAAAGGCAGTTTAAATTTTTTTTCTTAAATTGTTTTAAACTGTTTGTTCTCCAGTTATAGCGATTTTTAATCGGCTCTTAATTCGGTTTTGAATCCAGTTTAAATGTTCAACGGTTTTGGGCCTCAACCGAACAGCTTCCCTCCCCGGTTCACGGTTCAACCGACCGGTCCGATTTTCTAAACCATGGTTTTTAGTCCAAATAGAATGTGTATACATTGCTAACATACTACTACTAAAAAGCAAGTGTGAGTATGTTAACATATGCCTGGTTTTTAGTCCAAATAGAAAGTGTATACATTGCTAACATATTACTACTAAAAAGCAAGTGTGAGTATGTTAGCATGTGCCTTCTTTCGTTATACCTTCTTCGCGTATAGTATCTCAGTGGCAATATTATATGACCACCTGTTAAATTTCGTTGCTGTAAAAATTAGCAAAATCATTTCTGATGAGTTTAGTTGGTTATCACTTATCAGCACGATGATATGCAACTTGGGGAAGGAATTACTGTCAAGTTTATGAAATTGGAAGGTTGTTGCAGTAAATGATTGATTTATAAGGGTGTTGCTAATATTGCTTTGAAGACAATGAGTCAAAGGTTATCTTGCTGAAATTCAAGTTACATTCGGGAGGGAGCTTTCGAATTTGATAATTCTCTATGGTGGCTGCTGCAATACGTGATATAAAAGTTAGTAGGATGAATGGAAAACGATAGATAGCAGAAATGCAAAATGGGAAGAACCCAATAACATGTAGGATTGATATTGAGATATTCTTTGTTACAAGCACTACTCTCCAAGTATCGAGTATTTTTTTTACTCAGTCTTGATTGGGAGGTAGGGGACTTAGTAGTGGATTGCCTTGACCAAATATATGATCTGACATGACCGTGATATGATATGCTCATTAATATCGTCATATTCAAAGATAAAGTATGTGATGAAGAACTCTAATTACCACAATATTTTATTTGGTCTACTTGGATGAAATGACAAATAAACACCACGTACACACACTACCACTGCTCACACCCGAGTTCAAATCCGAGAGTCGACGTCCCCATGTCACTAAAATTGTCAAGACAACCAACAGTGAGGGACAAATCACCACAATATCAAATATGATATTGTGCTCAAAAATAACAAATTAATATGAAATTTTGATAGTTTAAATATTATTTTCCACTCACAAAAAATTGCATCATTTAGTTATACACGAGTTTTTCTACCAACTTACAAAATATAAATTATTTGACAACAATTTTCAATAGCATATTTATACCCGTGCATGGCACAGGTCAATTATTCTAGTATATAGATATATAGATTGATGTCCTTTGATGTATCATTACCGTTTGAAATTTATTAAAATATAATATGATATTATTATGCTATCGTTTTTATGTATGATTCAGGCAGTAAGCTTGGTTTCTATATATATATATATATATATATATATATATATATATATATATATATATATATATATATATATTCATATAAAACAAGGTTTTGTAGACGAGAAACAGAAAGATAGAAGAATAAGAATGAGAAAATAGACTTTCCTTTTGAAACGATGTGTTTTTGCAATCCCTAGCTAAAGAAACTTCTCTATTTTGAGAAACGAATAAGAATACGAGCAGTAAGATAAAGAATAAGGGGTGTGAGTTTGATGGTTTTCCTAGGTGTAGAGACGACGAGGCTAGAAAAGACTCCTTGCACACTTTGGGCAGAGCCGCGAAACGTCTTAAAAAGACACTACTAGAAATTTCGGTATTACCTGCGGAATTTTCTGCGGAAATTTTTCGCAGGTGACTTCTGAGAAATTTCCTGCCTATAGGACCCTATAAAGATTATTTGCTGGGCATTTGAGTTGGCAGGGAAGTTGGCAAGTAATTTTTGATTTTCCTGCTGATTTTCCTAAGAACTAAAGTTCGCAGGAAAGTTCTTTTATTATTATTTAAAAAAATTTAAAAAACTGAAAAAAGATTATTTTAATTTTATTTTTAAATTTTTAAATCTTTTTTTTAAAAAGTTTTTTTGACTAATTTTTTTAAAAAACATGTAAAAAGAGATCGTGAAACAAAAAGCCCCATCGTCTTCATCGTCTCTAGATTCTTCGTTCCTCTCATCGTCTCTCCGTTCACTCTCCATTCTTCAATCAGAGAAAAAACCCGAAATCTTCACTCTCCTCTCATCGTTTCTCGCATCGTCTTCGTCGTTCCTCTCATCGTCTTCTTCAATCAGAGAAAAAACCCTAAATCTTCACGCTCACTCATCGTCTTCTTCAACCGATCGTGAAATTGAAGCTTCGAACCTTCAACGAAATCAACAATGTGAACCGTCACGCTCACCTCGCGCTCCATGCTCGTCTTCGTCCTGGTTCGTGCTCGTCTTCGTCCTGGTTCGTGCTCTCATCTTCTCTGTTCATGCTCTCGCGATCCTGATTTCATTTTCTTCTGTGAAGGTAACCCTAAATCTGTGCTCTCGTCTATCGCGATCATAAGCACAGTAGCAGATTTGATTTCATAAGAAGACTTGCCTTTGTTAGTAGTCAAGGTACAGTAGCAATTTGATTTCATGTCGTGTTTTTGATTCTCCTCTTCAACAGCATTTCAACCAGCATCTATTTAAAATTGAGAAGCAGGTTAGCAACTGTTAAGCTTCTAGGAATAGATTTGATGCCTAGTTCTTTAATTTAAATCCGAAAGTATGAAACAAAATCCTGAAATATAGTGAGTGCATTTAACAAGTTTCACCACCTTTTTATCTTATGGAAAAGAAAAGATTTGGTCATGATTTCAAAATATTTTGGCCAATATAGACTTGACAAATTAAAATTAACTTATCAAACTATAAAGGTATCAGCTCAAGAAACCTTGGAATACATAATCACAATGGTCTCAGCGCATTGTTAACTTATTTCTATTGCCTATCACACTTAATGATGGCTTAGTTCTTTGAATTGATTGTGAACCAGTTGGTGATAGCAAATTGTGAAAACAGTTGCTTACTGTTGTGCATGTATCTTTCTGGTTTCTTTAGTTGTTTCTGTCGTATATGCAGGTTAACTTGCAAGAGATAGATGATGAAGACGAAGATCGAGAGGATGATGATTTCATTGAATAACTGAATGGTGCTGATAAGACAGAATTACGATATTGATTCTGGCTTGTTCTGCATGTAACTTACTTTTAATTAATTCTGAATTGTGTTTTTTGTTAATTCTGTAAGCTGATTGTTTTGCTGATTGTTTCTGTGGCTGAATTCCTTTGGGTATGAAATGATTCCTGTGGCTCAATGAGAATAGCACTTTGTACTATAATACATCTTATTTAGAACTCAAAACATTAAAGAGTTTCCTTGTTCATTATGCTGCATTGGAGCTATGTAAATCTTTCAGCATATTAATTGTATTCATTATTCATTATTATGCATATGCAGGAGAATAAGTGATTTGAAAGGATCAGATGCTCATTTTCCGCAACTTATTAACTTGACAAAATTAGAAACAGAGAGTAAATTGCTTGCATTATTAGTCCAATTTCTCATTTTTCAATTTTAAAGGTTGAGTTGCTTCCACTTGATAATGTAGAAGTCATCAATAATTCTAAATAATGAAATGGATATGGGGTTCTGTCATTGAAAGTGGTAAACAACAATTGGATATATGCTGTTTACCACTTTCAATGACAGAACCCCATATCCATTTCATGCCCCTTCATTTATTTTGTTTTGAAGTTCAAACTAATAGATATATGCTTCTAAAAGTATTGTGAGCAAACCATCTCCCCTGCCTTTGAACAAGACTAAGTCGAAAATGATTAGAAGTAGAAGAAAAACTCTGAGTGGAGATAAGAAAAGAGCTGAAAATATCAGATCATGTTCTTCCTTGGGATCCTTTTGGACAATATCTTTTGGGGATGAGTGTTTTTTAGCTTAATAAAGAGCATATATATTAGAAATTCTTTTTGGTTTCTTGGCCTTCCCTTTTATCAAGCTAGATGAATCCTCATTCAAGTTCCAACATTCTGTCATATTTTTATTTTCTCTTCTTTCAATATGGTATGCTCTGGAAAATTTGATCATTTGTACTGCAAATGATATTTGAAAACTGTTATGGCTATAGGACAGCATGACCTTAGTTATGACCTATTGAAGCAATTTATATAACTTACTTTTCTGCTAAGTGAAACAATTTGTGTCTTTTTCTCTATTTGATCTTAATATTTGTGTCTTCTGCAGTGGATTTGGCCATGAAGGATAACAAGAAATTTATGCAGCCGACTAAAAACTTGCAAAAGAAGAGATCCGCACAAAGACATATATGATTTGTAGGATTTGCTTCTTTTATTTGCTGGGACCTTTGCTTTTGACAGTAGTTTTTGATGTGTTATTTTCATTTGTAAGCTTTTATCTGTAATAGCAGTAGAGCTGTCAATTTGGCCCACGTGGGCCAGCCCACCCTAGGCCCACATGGCCCATGGACCAAAAAGCCCATGGGCCAAAAAGCCCACCATCCTAAGGCCCCACATAGGCCCCAAGCCCATAAGGCCCATGTGGGCCCAGCCCCGCCCATAGGCCCTGAATATTTATTTTGCAAAAAATGACCCACTCAACTTTGATGGCCTAGTTTAGCCCATGGGCCCTGAATATTTATTTTGCAAATAATGACCCACTCTTGGTGGTGGTGGTGGTGGTGGTGAGTGTGAGATAGTGATGATGGTGGTTGTGGTGAGAGGGAGAAGGAGGTGGTGGTGAGTGAGGGAGAAGAGGAAGGGGGTGAAAGAATGAAAGTAGATGTGTAAATAGTGGAAAAATAGGTGGTGATGGTGGTGGTGGTTGGTGAGAGGAAAAAGGAGGTGGTGGTTGTTGTGTGATGGTGGTGAGATGGAAAAGGAGGTGGTGGTGGTGGTGAGAGAGAAAATAAGGTGGTGGTTAGTCGAAGATGGTGGTGGTGGTTGTGGTGAAAGGGAAAAGGAGGTTGTGGTGAGAGTGAAAGAGAAGAGTAAGAGGGTGAAAGAATGAAAGTAGATGTGTAAATAGTGGGAAAATAGGTGGTGGTGGTGGTGGTGGTGAGAGGAAAATGAAGGTGATGGTGGTGAGAGGGAAAATGAGGTGGTGGTGGTGAGTAGAAGATGGTGGTGGTGGTGGTGGTGGTGGTGGTGGGAGTGAGGGAGAAGAGGAAGTTGGTGAAAGAATGAAAGTAGAGGTATAAATAGTGGGAAAAGAGGTGGGGTGGTGGTGGCGAGAGGGATAAGGAGGTGGTGGTGGTAGGAGGGAAAATGAGGTGGTGGTGGTGAGTGGGAGATGGTGGTGGTGGTTGTGGTGAGAGGGAGAAGAATGTGGTGGTAAGAGGGAAGGAGAAGAGGAATGGGGGTGAAAGAATGAAAGTAGAGGTGTAAATAGTGGGAAAAAAATGAGAATAAAATTTGGGGGCCAGCCCACAAAGCCCTGGCCTGGCCCCAACCCACTAAAAAATTTAAAAGTGTGGGCTGGGGCTAAAAAAAGCCCCATTAATAAGGGGCTTCAATTTTATGGGGCTTGATTGGGGGCCAATGGGGCTGGGCTTGGGCCAAATTGACACCTCTAAATAGCAGTACTGCCATGAACAGTGAAGTGACCCTCATGCTTTTGAAAGACCATTTAATAGTATATACCTTGCATCTATATGCATGAGTAAGAAATTACAACCTAGCTATTTTCTTTTTTTTTGGTATTCCATCTCATTAATAAAAAAAAAATTAATACCGGTCAATAACATTTGCTGTTGGGTTGAAGAAAAAGATTCTATGATTTCCTGTGGAATTTCGTGCGGAAATTATGCATTTCCTGCGGAACTTCCTGCGGAGATTTCCTGCGAAATTTCCTGAGGACTTCCTGCGGAATTTTTTGAGGAATTTCCTGCGGAACTTTCCTGCCGATTTAATAATCCGCAGAAAAAAATTATCCACGAACGAAATAACTGAGAACCTTAATCCGCTGAAAATTCTGCAGGAAATCCGTTTCCTGCGAATTTTTAATGAAAATCTGCAGGAAATTCCGCAGGAAATTACAAAAATTTTAGTAGTGAGAGCGACCTAGTCTGCGACTCAACCTATTTTGTTGGTGTTCGTCAGTTTGTTCCTAATTGTTCCAACAGATCGCAAATCATATATTCAAGAGAAAAAACATATACTAGATAATAATGAGACACATCACTTTGTCATGTATTTATTTTTATTTTAATTAATAAAATATTAAAATTAAAAATGAACTACAAAAATTAAAAGAAACAAATTCATAACCGAGAAATTCCCAATTTCCCATTTATATCTTCAAACCCTAACATCCCCCAACTTTTTCCTAAAATCTGAAAACAAACACAGACTTTTCATCTACGTAGGAAACTGTACTAGTGCAAATTTGACATTAAAAAGCACCATTTAGTATCGGTTGTTTGAACACCCGATGCTAATTAAATGTAAAAGCAGTGGCAATTTTGTAATTAAATTGAAGTTTTCAGTTTTCGCGCCTACATTTAGCATCGATTGTTTAAACAACCGATGTTAAAAGTATTTGCGTCAGACTTTTAGCATCGATTGTTTAAACAACCGATGTTATTTGTATATCTCAAACACATTTAACATCGGTTGTTAAAACATCCAACGCTAAAAGTCGTGTTTTTTTTTTAATTTTTCCATCGCACACACTGTCTCACATTCTCAACTATCTCACTCCGTGAACTCTCTCACTCTGAATGCTCTCGCTCTCTCATTCGTTGAATCTTCATATTCCTCGTCGTCGCCTTCAGTGCAAAGAAACTCTCTCGCGCTCTCAACTTTCTCGGTTACTGAAACTCTCTCACTCCCTCTTCCTCGCGAACCCTCTTCCTCTTCCTCGCGAACCCTCTTCCTCTTCCTCTCGCACAGAACTGAACGAAAGAAGGAAAAATCTTCAAAACCCTCTTCCTCCCGCACTCAGGACTTCACTTCAAAGAAATCTTCAAAACCCTAAATCGTCGAAATCTTCTTCCCCTCTTGCTCTCTTTCTCTCTAAACAGAACTGAACGAAAGAAGGAGGAGGACGTCGTCGGAAGTCGCAAAAGGAAATCCCCAACTCAGGTCAGGTAATTTCTAGGGTTTGCTAGTTTTATTAAAGAGCCCTATAAATTGACACAAACACAGTGTTCCGGTGTGTTTTGTAAGTGTGTATGAATTATTGTTATAATTCCATATTCATTCAATTCTTTTCTATATTTTAATTAAAATGATTTCTATAATGCAGGGGATATTGAGACTATGCCTTTTATCGAAGCACTTGGCCAATTTTCAGACTGTGTAGGTAATGCTCGTCGTGCCTCAAACCTTTTTTATTTCCTGCTTTGCGTAAAGCAATTTTGTTTTTGTTGCGCGCAAGTTAATCATTCTTGCTTATTTGGTTCATGTCAGCCTGGTTCCAATTCTCAATGTTGTTGGCGAACAGGTACATTGTAAAATATTTCATCGGTTTGTAACATTAATCTGAATTAGAAATAATCGAGAAATAAATTTTATTCAAGTACAAAATTGAAAGTTTTGGTTAATTGTCCAGTCTATATAAACAAACTGAACGGAATGTTGTTGTTTACTCTTTACAAATAGTATGATCAAATACTTATATAAAGGTTTCTTCTGCAGAAAACAAAGCCAACTCAGCACAGTGATTCGTGTAAGATATTTGTTAGGAATTGGAGAATCCTTTTATCCTCATTCATGACAAGAAAATTACAGACATGAATATAATGTTGAAAATATTGGAGCTGACAGTAACGGTAGATAAGATAATCTTGATTCAGTTTTCTTCATTTTCATTTGCAATTTTACTCTTCTCTCGTTATATACTTTTCTATAATAATTTTAGTCAGAAAAAAAAGACCACTCCTAGTTGTTGCGGAAGATGTTGACTTGAGAGTGATGCGTTGGCTATGCTTATACTCAACAAGCATCATGCTGGGCTTAAGGTGATTAATGGGTTTATCTTGATTGCTGGTTTCTTGTCTCCTCTGTTTTGTATATACTTGTTATCCATTTTATTTCAAGTTAGTTTCTTTGTATTTTTGGTTTGTGCTATAAAAGCTCCCGGTTTTGGGGATAATAGAAGAGCAAGTTTAGATGATCTTGCAATTCTTAGTGGAGGAGAGGTGATTCTCTAACCCAATTTTGTTAGCATTTGGGACTGACTATTGCTTGTTATGATGAAAACGATCATTGCATTGTAATTTGAAAGCAGGTCATCTTAGAAGAGTGTCGTTTGACTCTTGACAAAATCCAACCTGAAATGCTTGGCACTGCAAAGAAAGTATGTAGCTGAACCAACATAACTAATCTTTGGTTGGTTCCTCTAACTGTTACATATGTTGTAAATTTTGTGATATTTCAAAATTTCTAAGTGAATTTGTTGAAACAATAATATTTCGACAAAGACAAATATTTCGACACAGAAATAGATTTCGACACACAATAATATTTCGACACAGACTAAGCTGAATGGTTTTTTAACAACCATTTTAATTTAATCCGAATATGCACAGTTTTGGTCGAAATGGTTTGCAAAATAACTTTGTAACGGTAATTCATTTCGTAACTGCAAATTGAGTTTAATTTTCGTACAACAGCTATTTTCATTCAAACCGGATTATTTCGTAAGTGCAAAATTAAACCAGCCTTATTACAATTTATTTTGTAACGGATTTTGACTGGCTATTAAATGGATGCTGGAGCTATGCTTCAAGGTGCTAATTCAGAAGCCTATATAAACGTGCTCCAGTAGCACTTGAAAAAGATATAGAACAATTTCTTTTTCACTGTTCTAAAACCGCTCTGTCCTGGGTTCATCTCCTGTTACATACTGAATTATTCTTGCCAGATCGGAACCCTCTTTCGCTACTTCGATTGGGACGAGACCGGTTGTACCTCGGGGAATTTGCGCTGTAGAGGCGGATAAATTCTTCAGGGCAGTCGCAAGGCGCCTCCGGTTGTTTATCTAACATTGCTTTGTTCGCTGGTTTTGCTCTCAGCATCATTCAACAGCATCATTCGACAACACCTGTCTCAGCATCTGTCCATCCGCAATTCGACAGCATCATTCGACAGCACCTGTCTCAGCATCTGTCCCAGCAATTCGACAGCATCATTCGACAGAATCTGTCTCTGCATTTCGACAGCACATGTCGAAATCATCTGTCTATTTGCATAAACGACAACAATCTGAAGAATTTATCTCATGGCTGACGCAACCAAATTGAATCCTTTTCCGTGCTGGGGTTCAAGTATGGAACAGGTGGTGGCAACGGTGAGATGTGTAAATCACGAGAGGGATGTATAAATCACGAGAAAACAAAATCAAGGAGATGAAAAGTTGCAAAGAGAGTGAACGAGAAGAATGGTGGTCCTTGAGGTATCAAACGTCGATCTTATCTTATGTGTGTGGTGAAAACAACACTGAAGATGATGACGACATGAAGGAGAATACTGATTCACACCAAGTTCTCATCTTTCTTCATGTTCTTTGTTTGCATTTTTGTTTGGCTAGGTTTACGGTCAAAAGTGGCACTATGGCTCTACATTAGGAGCTAAGGAAATTAATTGTGAAATTAGATATTTGCATTTGTTCATAAGAGTCCGACTGATGCTTACTTAAAAGGCTTCTTATTACTGATTGAAATGATTGATTAATTGGTTGGCTCTATTGCATAAATTTTATCGTATTGTCCTTGCCTACCAAGTACTATATGTCTTGGTTTTGGTGGCTTATAGGTTTATTCAGGATTCTCTTTATCAACACTCTGCACTGAAGCACCTGATAGTGCTTTTGAATCCATCTTATGCATATTGTTTGTCTGAGTGGCCTCACTTGTGAAATTGGATTATGTTGCCTAATTGGTTTGGGCCGTTTGGCTCTCAAAAGATGTATTCCTTATGATTTATTTGTTCAACATTCTACATTGGCTGGTTCACGTTAAGTGATTGACCCAACATATTAAATTCACATACTTATATGTCATCATGATGTCATCATGCTATGGAGTCTGACAAACTCAAATGACCTGAAACTTCAGCCTAAACAGTAAAACATCTTGTCTAGTTTTCAAGGAAATTGGATTCATTCGAAAAGGAGTTCATTTGATGACACAAAACCTACAAAAACTGAACTTACTCACAGTTTGATCCCCTAAACTTGACCTAACTTGAAACAATCATAACTTGAGCCACACAGCTCCAAATTGAACGAAACCAGTGGCAAAACGACCGGCGTTAAATCTATTTTCAAAAACAATCAACCACATAATTTTTGGATCAAATAAACGGTGCCAGTTTTTTTTTTTTTGAAAAACGAAGCAGTGTCCAGAATTGCACAAAACCGTAAACAAGTAAAATTCATCATGTTTAGTCACGAAACAATAATCTCAAACAACACTCAAATTCAACAATTCATGTCATCAAACAACACTCGGGCATTCAATCAACATATTGACATTTGGTCAAACTCCTATGTGCACACTTTGACTACAACTCAATCAAACCATCAAGACACCCCAAATTCACCTAACTACCCAAAAATACCAATTTTCAACATCACATACTACTTAAGCATATTAATTTCACCTTCGAAACTCTTAGGGTAATATCATCAAAACAACTTGTAGGCAACATATGCTCATAGTTCACCTCAACACCACAATTTCATTATTTAATACACCATCATTAGATACACAGTCATTTAATTCACAAATGCATCATTAATTAGCCCAGCAACAACAACATCAACACTTGGTCTTATTCGACTCAACGCAACAACAACAACACTTTGGTCACATTGACCCAACAACAACAACAACATCGCTTTGGTCACGTTGACCCAACAACAACAACATCGCTTTGGTCACATTGACCCAACAACCACAACAAAAGTCATGGACCAGATTCAAGTCAAATAACAATCACACAATCGACATATCAATAAATATGACATCTCCATTTCAAAATATCTATAATTGGAAGTGCGAAAAATGAGTAAAAATTGCTCCTCAACACAATCAACAATTCATTTTCTGGAAATGATTTTCGCAAGTGAAAGGTGTCATCAGCTCTTCAAACCATAAAATTTTTATTTATAAGAACATCGAAGCCTAGAGCGGCAAAATATTTCTCTTGATATGATAACTAGGATGACCTGAAATACCATGTTGAAAATTCTTCCTAATTCCGATAATATTTTCCTTCAGTTTCAAAAGAAGTAACTAATGCATCTTTCGAAAACCAAGCATTTTCCAAACCAGCAGAGAAATCAAAAACAAAAGACACAGAGTTCACACACTGGAAACACAATACAACACACATCATCAGCAGGGGTATCTCCCCCACTTATTCACTTACCATCAGCAGTACTCGGTTTGTCCTCCACCTGCAGGAACATCACTTACTACACAGACAATGGTTAGAACTAATCCAGCACTACTTAATCATCAAAGGACACTACGACTATACGACTTGGCCGGACAGACCGAACCTGGCTCTGATACCACTAATGTAACACCCCCTTCTAATAACCTTACTAATTAATAAAATCAGAGTTTCTTTTTTTTTTTTGAAAACAATATAAGAGAATGCTACACTTACTCCATTAAATCAACAACTTCAAATTTGCATAATTTGGCTAAAAGCAACAAGATACATAGCACCATAAAATACCGGTTCAGTTCGCATCAACTAAATACAGTCGTTACCACAGCGGAAAAATATTAAGTTCGAAAACAAATCCAATACATCACTAATAACAGTCTAACAGTGTAATTAAAATAACACATAAACCTAAGACGCCCCCGGTGCTACGTATCAGAGCATGACACTCCCTACCAGACGAAGGCATAAGGATAACCTTCACTCGCTAATACCTGCACGTTGCCGACATAAGAAGCAACATAAAAGCAGTAGGGTGAGTCTCTTTTCATAATTAATAACATATGGAAATAAGCACTGCATAGGAAAAGGTAACTAGGCACACCGATTCACAACAAAGGCAGCAACCACATCACAATTACAATTCTCCAAACAACAATGCAAAAGGTATGGTTATGCGTGAAATGCAACCCAAACTCCACGGGCACATGCATGTCGGATCCGTCACCAAATACAAATAGGCCGTAGCCTCTGCTCACCAAATAAAATTAGGCCGAAGCCTCTGCTCACCAATAATGCACATGTTTCATGGGATGCTATGGAAATGCACCACCACACACCACACAATTCATCAAACTCACCATTAAATCATCTCACCGATTTAAAATTAGGCCGAAGCCTCTGCTCACCAATTAAAATTAGGCCGAAGCCTCTGCTCACCAATTAAAATTAGGCCGAAGCCTCTGCTCACCAACTAAAATTATGCACATAATACACTCACCAACTCAACCCACCACTCACACCAACACCAATTTCAATTAGGCAAATTTTAGAATTTGACACGACATATGGAAAATGAATAAAATTGCCATTTAGACACTTGAACACCTCAGCCCAGAAACACCAGTAAAATAATTTATTTTTGCATAAAATTGGAACATTTGGATAGACACTGAAATTAGCTTCGAAACGCATTTTGAACCGTTAAATTTGGATAACCGAGTCAAAAGTTACATTAAAAACAAAACCGGAAAAATACTTAGACATCCTGGAAACTGGCGCATGGGCACTGGGCGCCCAGGAGCAACACAGAACTTGGCGCAGGGCGCTGGGCGCCCAGAAACAGCAACACGCGCATAGGCGCTGGCGCCCAGGAACTGGCGCAGGGCGCCTAGCGCCCAGACACAGGCGCAGGAAAACTGGCGCAGGGAACACAGCGCCCATGCATAAGGCGCCTTGGCAAAACACGCAAGACAACTCTTTTAACTTCGAAATTCATTTTGCACGAGCCAAATACTCAGAATATGAGAACCCAACAAAAATTTTGGCAAAAAGTGACACGGCTCTTTGGCGCCCATGGGCTAGGCGCCTAAGGCCAAGACAAACCACAACTCCTATGACTCCAAAAATGATTTTACACGAGCCATTTAGCTTGGACATGAAAACCCAGTATCAATTTTCGCAAAATGAACAACATAAAATTGGGGCCCTTGGCGCCCATGGCACAAGGAACACGGCCAAATTTTGACCCAACACCTGAAACTGACTCTTTTTGTGTCCAGGAACTCCCATACCAAATTTGAAAACAAACCGAGCATCCAATCTCCGGGACCCTCGGTTCCCATGGTGCCTAGACACGAGCAACACAATTCTGCAACACAGTGGCGCAGACAAGGGAACCCGGCGCCCAGTGTCTAGACACAGAACCAGACACAGGCAACACAGACACAGCACATGGGCGCCTGGTTCCCAGGAGCTAGACACAGTCTTAGACAGAATTTCCAGCAACACACACATACGCCTAGGAGCCTAAGGAGCCAACCAATTTCGAGTTCCTCACCACCAAAAATTCCCAAATTAAATCTCCAACCTTAATTTATCCATATAAGACTAATCATCACATTTACCACCAAAAATTCATTCAATCATAACACCAAACAATGGGCATGCATCATTCCTATTGTGTACAATTTCAACACCAATCAAACATCCATTTGCACAATTAAAAATTCAGCATAGCACAACATCACAATATACCAATCATTCATAGAAATCACCCTAGGACCTAAGCCTAGGCATTACTCATCACATAAGCTATTAAAGATAAAAAGAGGACCCCCTAACCTCTTAGAAGTCGAAATTGCTAGGCAAGGCTCCAAGAAATTGCAAGACACCAACAAGCCTTCTCTTCCTCCTTGAGTGATTCGCCCTATTTCTTCTTCTCCTCCTCTCTTCGCGACTTCTCCTCTTCTCACTCTCTCTTTTTACGTTTTCTTTTTCTCTTCTCTTCTCTCCTCTCTTCGAATTCTTTTCTTTCTTTTGCACCAATGAGACACTTGTCTCCAACCCTTACTAATTCGCCTAGGCCTAAGTCAATGGGCTTGGGCTTGGGCCGATCCTAACATCCGGAATTACCATCACCACTCCCTTCAAATTAAATAATTATTTCCAACCCAACTAAGGCTCACATATAATAACACCTATAATTATTTTATTAAGTAATAAATAATAATTATATTATTATTTCTACCACTCAATTTCATTTAATTAATTAAATAAATTAATCTATCATTTTTGGGGCGTTACAAAAATCTTTAGGAAAATTAGGCATTCATGATGATCAATTGAGCAAAGGCTGCAAGTGATCGCCACTAGTACCTCATTGTTAATAATCATGCAAGCAAAGGCTTCGCAAGACTACTAACAAAGTTTGATTTTGAAGAATTTTCGCAATTGGATTGATTCTTGTTTAGGGAATGATTTTGATGCTTGGAAAAGCTTTTGATTGAAAGGGGACCTAGACTACACACATTATGACACGATACATAGATAGGCAAGGAATGAACCCAAGTTGAACATTTTGGCAAAAATGCATGAATAGGCAAGAAAATGAACCTAAGTTGCACATCTTATTGAAGATGCTAGGCAATGGGATGAACCTAACTAGGCATTTATGACACAACATGTGAATAGGCAAAGGCATTTCAAAGCACAAGTGATATCAAACTTCTAATGAATCACTTGCAAAACCCTAAGGATTTCACATCAACATTAGACATAAGCACCCATGTGGTATCCTTTTGATGTCATCAATGTCTAATACATTTCTTCAATCAACCACATGGAAGGAATAAATTAAAAGGGGCATTTGCCTCATGCAAGATCATAGGCAAGTCTTAAGACTAAATTGACAAGTTTAGGCAATTAGGGTGTTGAATCCCTTTAGGTAATCTTTGACACTTGGGATATGCACAAGTGCATAGGTGTCAAATCCTCTTACCAAATCGTCAACACAAAACCTACAATTGTTTCAAAACAATTACTTATTTGCAAGACCAAGAGCATTTCAAAATGATTTATAAGTTGTTTTTGGTAATAAAAGCAATTGGTAAGGAAAGGAAACCTAAATTTGCATTCTTGTTCACTAGGAATCACAAAAGAAAGTGAATCCTCTTAGGCAATCCTCAACACTTAAAGTGTGCATCAAAGCACAAGTGAGAGACCTCTTGCCAATCATCAACATAGGGCATGATTTGCAAGCAAATTCATGAGAACAACAAGTTTTAAGCAAACAAACATCATAATCAAGGTTCAATTCCAAGTAATTGCAAGATTAGACAACCAACTCATCAAAAATCTCATAAACCCTAATTTCTTTGAAACATGCGAAACTAACATAAACCCTAAATCTCATTTTATTCATGGAAACACAAGATAATGCAAGAGAACAACATAGATTAAACTTTTGGCAAGGATTCACATGATCAAGCAAAGAAATGCTTAACAATCACACAAACCCTAATTTTCCTCTAATATGCGAACTGAAATAAGCTTCAAATCATCATTTCATTCATGAAAACAACAAGAAATGAGTGAAATAACAACAACACACAATTTATTCTAAAGGAGAGAAGCATTCCAAGCACCCAAGCCTCCCAAAATGTTTGTCAAGATACTTGAAATACATCTCTCACTCAACATCAACAACTATGCTAACATTATGACATTAAAATGCAATGGGATGCCAAAATGAAGTGATGATTTACATCTTTGATGCTAAAATTGGAAGATGATGCTAGGTTTTAAAGTATACCTCAACTCCAAGCTAGAATAAGGAAGGAAATGAGATGAATGAATGCAAAACCCCTTTAATCTACTCTTCAATCTTCAACTTTGAACTTGATCCTTGAATTTGAAGGTGAATCTTTGAGAAGAATGCAAGAAGGATGGAAGATTTAGTGTAGGAAAGGTGTTTTAATGGATGATTGAGTGAAGAAATTGAAAAAGATGAGGTGAGGGAGAGGAGAAGGTATTCGGCCAAGGAGAGGAGGAAGTAGAGGTTTTTGTGCAAAAAATGAACTTGTCTTTGTATTTTGGGAGAGTAGGCTCATATATGGTCTTGGGTGAAATTAGGGTTAAGGGTAGAATAGGAATGGGATGTTCTATTTTAAGTAAGATTGCAATTTCTTATGAAGGAGTGAGTGTGAGAGGATGGTGTCATTTACAAAAAAGGGGTATGAATCTACATGAGAGTGTGTGGGAATTAGGATGTGTATGAAATGGGTGGGATTAAGGATAGTACAAGAATATTCTTAAGGAATAATTGTACAATAGAAGAGTGTGGGAGAAATTGTGGAGAGAGAGAGAGAGGGGGAATTCGGCTATGACAACAAAAATGGGGAGGGAAAATTGCTTCTCCTTTTTGGTATTTTGTCTTATTGAGGACACTTTGTACTTTCTATTTGAATTTTGAATTTTTGGGCATGCGAATGATAGTGCACCTATTGAAAACGTGTCACATATTTTTGGGCACCATAAAAATATCCCTCTAATTATTCATGACAATAAAAGTTGTCATTTAATAATCGGGGAATATTTAATGGTCCTTTTTCAGCTTTCTTGTGCAATAAAAATGGGAAAAATGCCTTTTAATTATTTTGAAATAGGATTTTCTTCCAAAAAATTATACGAAAATTATCTTTGATAGAATAAATTGTATTTTTCATCCTTGACTTGGGTTAGTTCAAAAATAATTAACTTGCTCTCATTTGAATGTCCACAGATATTGAAACATGCACTATTTTTTCCCTAAAATTCTCAAAAATTAATAAAAATGTTTTTTTTGGGTGCCAAAAATTAATAACGATCAATAAATAGCCTTTTTGAAGATTAAAATGCATGCCAAATGGCAAGGGCAAAAGGGAAGCTCACGCAGTTACGACTGGCGCGTGCGCGTAATTCAAATAAAAATCCGAGATAGGGGACAAATACACATAAATGCGAAAGTCCATTAACCTACACAAATTATGAATTACCCTTATTGTTTCCATTTTTGTTTGAAAAAAAAGGTTTTGACTTGGGCGGACAAAATTAGGGTATGACAGCTGCCCCTCTTTATTTGGATTTTACCAAGAAATATGAATTGGCCGAGACATATTTCGAAGATAAAATAGGAATAAAGAATTCAGAAATTATACCAATTTTGTCTACTTGGAGAAACCCGAATTTTCTTTTTCTGTTTCTTCATTTTTCTCTTTTCTCCTTTTTCTGTTCTCTTTTTTTCTTTTTTTTTCTTTTTTTTTTGAATCAACACTTGGAGTGTTGATGAGGAAACAATAAACGAAATGGTTAACAACATGCACGCTAACTACGAAAGGCAAGGAAAGCGCTAAATGAAGAAAGCGATAAAGAAAGCGGTAAAATGCCAGGCTGCCTAAAACCTGTAAACGAACCCTTGCGAATCCGAGTTTGCACATGGCTTTGAGGAGCACGCATCCTGAGAATCTCTGGTCATTCGAACGACCGGGGGGATCGTTATCAGCTCCGGAACTGATATACTGATCAATGCACGGCGTCCACTATATCTTAGGCTGATACAACTATTCTGTTGAACCTCACATGGGGCTGCGGTCCATCGCGTTGCTCGTACACGATGTGAGACCATGAACAGAAGGGAGCACTGAACTCTGATAAGAGCGATTTGAACTCCAAACTGCAATGCACGTTTGAGCGCCGAACTGAAAAGCATTTGAACTCCGAACCAAGAGGGCATTTTCTGGGAACTGAGTGCGAGGATTAACATCAAAGTACTTATCCGTCCTTGTACCTGCAAGTGAGATGAACAAATGCATGCAATGCAAATGCCATGATTGCTTTTTGATGGGATGAATGTGATGTGATGCAGGAGTTTCTTTTTGCTTGCATGAATTTTTTTTGTCTATGTTTGATGAATGCAATGCATGAATTTTATTTGTTTTATTGCTCTTTTGCTCTTTTTTTTTCTTTTGCTGTTTCGACCAAATCGTAGGACTTGCGTTATGAGGCACGATGGTCGTCCATAATGGTGCGAGGATCATGCTTCAGCCTTTTGAGAATTGTTTTGACGCGATCAGTGCTTTTGTTTGATTCTTGTGAATTTACCTGATTGAGAGATCATTTCTTTTCTCATGATTTTCAAAAGTTTCGCAATGATTTTAATGCTCTGATTTATGCACATTTTCATAATTCATTTATCATCTACCATAAAACATCATTTTAAAGCACAAATGAAAAGGAAGCAATGATAAAACAATAAGCAGACGGACTGGAAAATTTGGACTTTTTATTCATATGGAAACCGAACGCGCAAAAGGTCGCGCCGACTGAAAAGAGTTCATTGAGAATTTTTTGAAACTAAAAAAAACAAGAAAAATGGACGCAACAGATCTTATGAGCGCTCTTTGTCTTTGGAGTGTTGATGCCAATCACCCATACTTATATCCTTGATCACCCTTTTATCCAAGCTTTTGGAGGCGCTGCTTGCCTCTTTTACTTTTTTAAGTCCAACCTTTCTTACCCTAATTTTTGCTTGGACCGCTCTTTGCGAGTTTTCAGTCCACCGGGTCGCTCTTTTTGCCTAGGCCGCCCTTTCGAGTTTTCAACCTAGCGAGCTAATTCTTGCTTGGCTCATCTTTCTCTTTTTTTCTTTTATTTTTCCCAGGCGTAATATTTCTTGATTGAATCTGAATTGACTGGGTTTTTGAGTTCTTCACCATCCATGTTGGTGAGTATCAATGCTCCTCCAGAAAAGGCTTTCTTTACCACATATGGTCCATCATAGCTAGGAGTCCATTTCCCACGGGGGTCACTCTGAATAGGCAGGATCTTCTTGAGCACAAGGTCTCCTTCGCTGAATTCTCGGGGACGAACCTTCTTGTCGAAAGCTGTCTTCATCCTTTGTTGATACAACTGGCCATGACACAGGGCATCAATTCTTTTCTCCTCAATGAGATTCAGCTGATCCAGACGAGCCTGGACCCATTCTGCTTCTTCCAACTTAGTTTCCATCAGCACCCGTAGGGAGGGTATCTCAACTTCAATAGGGAGGACTGCTTCCGACCCATACACCAAAGAGAAAGGGGTTGCCCCGGTTGAAGTACGCACTGAGGTACGATACCCATGCAAAGCGAAAGGAAGCATCCCATGCCAATCTTTGTAGGTTACTACCATCTTTTGCACGATCCTCTTGATATTCTTATTTGCTGCTTCGACTGCCCCATTCATCTTGGGACGGTATGGAGAAGAATTATGATGTTGGATTTTGAAGTACTCGCATAACTCTTTCATCATCTTACTGTTCAGGTTGCTGCCATTATCTGTGATATTCTTGTCTGGAAGCCCATAGCGACAAACCAGATCTCTCTTTACGAACTTAGCAACCACAGAGCTAGTAATGCTGGAGTATGAAGCAGCTTCCCCCCACTTGGTGAAGTAATCAATAGCGACCAGGATGAAGCGATGTCCATTTGATGCCTTAGGCTCGATAGGACCTATGACGTCCATGCCCCACATTGAGAATGGCCAGGATGCAGTCAGGACATTTAGGGAAGCAGGTGGCACATGAATGTGATCAGCGTAGATTTGGCACTTGTGACATCTTCTCACGAAACTATAGCAATCTGATTCCATTCGCAACCAATAATAGCCAGCTCTTAAGATTTTTCTTGCCATAGTGTGCCCACTGGAATGAACCCCAAATGAGCCTTCATGGACTTCTTTCATGATTTTTGTTGCCTCTTCTTCTGCCACACACCTCAGGAGGACCATATCATAATTCCTCTTGTATAGAACTTCACCGTTCAAAAAGAAATTCCTTGACAATCTTCTGAGGGTTCTCTTGTCATTCTCTGACTCTCCAGGAGGGTACTCTCTGTTCAAGATGTACTGCTTGATGTCATGGTACCAGTACCAGGGCTTGTTATCAGACTCTTCCTCAATTGCCGCGCAGTAATGATGTGCTGGCAAATCTCAATACTGAATCTTGATGTGAGTCAAGCTTTTGTCGTAGTTGATATTGAACATTGAAGACAAAGTGGCTAGCGCATCAGCCAACTGGTTCTCATTGCGAGGAAGATACTGAAATGTGATTTCCTCAAAAGACTCAACCAACTCTAGAATGTAATCTCGGTAAGGGATCAACTTGGAGTCCCTGGTCTACCAATCACCATTCACTTGGTGAATGACTAGAGCTGAATCTCCATACACATCAAGTCTCTTAACTTTCCAATCAATGGCTGCCTGGATACCAAGAATACATGCCTCATATTCTGCAATATTATTGGTGACGTAGAAGCTTAGTCTGGTAGTGAACGGAATGAAGCGATTATCAGGGGAAATCAGCACTGCCCCGGCTCCGTGCCCATATATGTTGGAGGCACCATCAAACACCACTCTCCATATTTCATCTTCTGGGGATTTCCCTTCTTCAAACAAGGCCATGATATCTTCATCTGGAAAGTCATACTGCATAGGCTGATAATCTTCAATGGGCTGGTGTGCCAGGTACTCGGCCAGCGCACTACCTTTAATTGCTTTCTGAGTGACATATAGGAGATCATATTCTGATAACTGCATTGCCAACGGGCAAGTCTCCCTGTAAGTGCGGGCTTCTCGAAGATGTACTTAATAGGATCCATTTTAGATACCAACCAAGTAGTGTGACTTAGCATGTACTGCCTCAAATGATGAGCAGCTCAAGCTAAAGCACAACAAGTCTTTTCTAGCAGCGAGTACCTTGTTTCACAGTTACTGAATTTCTTGCTCAAATAGTAAATGGCATGCTCTTTCTTCCCAGATTCATCATGTTGCCCTAACACACAACCCATTGAGCTGTCTAGCACGGTTAGGTACAGGATCAGAGGTCTGCCGGGTACAGGAGGCATCAAGATAGGTGGATTCTGAAGATATTTCTTGATCTTTTCAAATGATTCTTGACAATCATCATTCCATTTGGTCTCTTGATTCTTGCACAATAGTATGAAGATTGGTTCACAAGTGGCAGTCAATTGGAATATGAACCTAGAGATGTAGTTCAGTCTTCCAAGGAAACCCCGAATCTCTTTTTCTGTTTTAGGAACTGGCATCTCAAGAATCGCACGCACCTTGTCTGGATCGATTTCTATCCCCTTTTGGCTGACGATGAATCCCAACAACTTTCCTGATCGCACGCCAAAGGTACACTTGGCAGGATTTAATCTGAGCTTGAATTTTCTCAACCGCTCGAAGAGCTTTTGCAAATTGACAATGTGTTCCTCATCAGTTTTAGACTTTGAGATCATATCGTCCACGTAGACCTCTATTTCTTTGTGCATCATGTCGTGAAATAATGTGACCAGAGCCCTTTGATAGGTAGCACCGACGTTCTTCAACCCGAATGGCATGACTCTGTAACAGAATGTTCCCCCAAAGAGTTGTGAAAGTTGTCTTCTCCATATCCTCAGGAGCCATCTTGATCTGGTTATACCCTGAATACCCATCCATGAAGGAGAACAGTGAATGCTGCGCCGTACTATCCACTAAGACATCAATATGGGGCAGGGGAAAATCATCTTTGGGACTAGCACGATTCAGATCTCTGTAATCAACGCACATTCTAACTTTCTCGTCCTTTTTCGGAACCGGCACGATGTTAGCAACTCATTGCGGATACTTGGCTACCGCTAGGAACCCGGCGTCAAACTGCTTTTTCACCTCATCTCTGATCTTTAAGGACATTTCTGGCTTCATTCTTCTCAGTTTCTGCTTTACCGGAGGACATTCTGGCTTGACCGGCAACTTGTGCACCACTATGTCAGTATCTAACCCTGGCATATCCTGTTAAGTCCATGCGAAGACATCAACATAGTCATGCAGGAGTTCGATTAGCTTCTTGCGCTCACTTTCCTTTATTGAAGTACCCACCTTTACTTCCTTCTTACTGTCCTCTGTGCCTAGGTTAATTATCTCAACAGATTCCCCATGCGCCTGAATAACCTTTTCCTCTTGTTCAACCATTCTCATCAATTCTGGAGGAGTTTCCCAGTCATCCTCAACATCCTCCTCAACTTGATTAACGGGGTGATCAAAATTAACATATGAACCGTTGGCATCATTATTTTCAAAGATATTCATTTTAGATCTGCATTTGCGGGAATAGAAAGAAATGAACAAGCAAAATAGAAACACAAGATGAAGACACATGATAATGAAAAGCAATTTTATTCATTTGAGAGTCCGAAACAACATTTTATTGATAGATGATATTCGAAGGAAAAAACATGCATGCCCTTATGAAATATTCTAAGGCCTTGGGCAGAGCCAAAGAATTTGCATTGCAAAATCATTACTTTGGAATGAAAATAACAGGGAAATCAATGATCTTCCAATTATCAAGCTCTTCATCTGCAGCACTGCGACGCACCAAGTCCACACCTTTGTCTTCCATAACTGATTCTTCCTCAATGACGACCACCTGATTGGGGTCCAGCATACCCGCGCTCCTGAAGCTCTGGGAGAGATCATAGATAGGAACCTTCTTCAAGCTTGGTTCCCGCCCCTGAAGCTTAGCTAGCCTCCTTTCTCGCTTTTCCTCAGCCATTCTCTTCTTATCAGCTTGAGTGGGCCAATATCCTAACCCACGCCTACCCTTGTACTCCCGCAGCTGAACCGACGCCAGAATTCCATGCTCGGACTTTCCCAACCCTTTTCCAATCTGGTAACCATTTTTCAATATGACCTTGGCTACCATGATAGCAGCGTTAGATATCTTTGGTGCAGGCAATGGGGCTTCTTCCCTCACGAAAGCAGCATTTGCAATTTCCAGCGACTGAAAGGCAGATTCAAGTGACTCCTCTGCAGCCTCAATGTATTGAAAAGGATGGGGCTTGCTAATTATGAACTCTTCTTCTCCAAAAATGACTATCAGCTTGTCATCGACTACAAACTTAAGCCTTTGGTGGAGGGATGAAGGAACAGCACCGGCAGCATGAATCCAGGGTCTCCCCAGGAGACAGCTGTAGGATGATGCAATGTCCATGATCTGAAAATTCACATAAAATACCTCTGGCCCTATCTGCATCTGGAACTCCATTTCTCCCATAACCTCCTTCTTGGATCCGTCAAATGCCCTAACTAGTGTTGAGCTAGGCTTCATATACGAACAGTCTACATCTAGTCTGCTCATAGTAGATTTGGGCATGACATTCAAAGAGGACCCATTGTCGATGAGGACCCGAGAGAGTGTATATTCACCACATCTAACTGAAATGTGAAGTGCCTGATTATGCCCCTTCCCCTCAGGGGTGAGCTCATCATCAGTAAAGGTAATATAATTGGATGCAACAATATTCCCTACGATACCATCGAGCTGGTCAACAGTGATGTTCTGGGATACATGGGCTTCATTTAATACTTTCATTAGAGCTGCACGGTGGGCCTCAGAATTGAGCAGTAGGGACATGATAGAGATCTTTGCAGGAGTGTGGTGCAGCTGGTCCACCACTTTGTAATCACTCTACCGCATGATCTTCAAAAATTCTGTGGCTTCTTGCTCTGACACCTTCCTACTTTCCTTGGGCTCTTGTGTTATGCCCTTACCTTTGCGAATCCTTTCCTCATCTTCCTTTGATGGACCTTCTTTCAGGACTTTGGGGACATAAACACGTCCGCTTCTAGTGACTCCACTGCTTCTCGCAATGTTTGTGACATCGGGAACAACTTGAGGCTTCTGAATTGGAACTGACACCTCATAGCTCCATGGAACAACACTGTTCTTTTGATAAGGAGCTGGGACAGGAATCACAATGGTCTTAGGTCTCTGCACGATCGGCTTTCGGCTATACGGGACCTCAATAGGTTTCTGAACATTTCTATTCTTATCTGATTGGAAAGTCAGCACATCCTCCTCTTTCTCTTGCACATCCATTTGGATTATATGACGATCCAATAGGTCCTGCAAAACTGTCTTGAAGGCCTCACATGCCCCAGCACAATTAACATCAACACAGACTTCTTTCTGAGTACAATCTCTCTTGATGACCCCGAACTTGCACAGCTCTGCATGAATAACCTCTAAGGGTGTTTGGATACACTCCACAGTTCTGATTAAGGATTGGCCCCCCATATCATGGATGGCATTGGTTGCAGGTTTCTCATGACCAGGCAGCGGATTAGTTGTGATGCTTGGGCTTTCTTGTTTGAAGGTTATCCCTTTGGTATCAATCAGATCTTGCACTACAATTTTAAAGGCCTTGCAGTCTTCAACAGCGTGTCCAACCGCCCCTTCATGAAATGCACAGGTAACATTGGGATTGTAGCCTTGGAAGTAGGGTGGCTGGACTGGTTTCATGGGTCTGGTATTGATGAGCTTGTTTGTGGCAAGATAGCTGAAAAGTTCAGTATAGGACATGGAGATGGGATCAAAGGTGGTCTGTTTTTTGTCTTGGTAGTTTTTGTGGTAGTTACTTTGTGGTGGACGGGTTGGTTGTGTTTGAGTGGGGACAGGGATATTTTGTGGTTGATAAGGTGGGCTTATGGTGATGGTGTTGGTCTCTCCTTCTTTCTTCTTCGAAAATCCGGAGAATGGCTTCTTGTGGGTGGTTGTACCTGCAGAACCATGGACAATCTTGCCGCTTCTCATTCCATTTTCTAGTCTTTCACCGATGATTACCATGTCTGAGAAGTTGGAAGATACGCTGCCGATCAACCGATCATAGTATAACGGTGGCAGGGTTTCCATGAACATGAAGACCAGTTCTTTCCCCAATAAATGGGGTGTCACCTGTGCAGCCAAAGCCCTCCACCGCTGGGCATACTCCTTAAATGACTCATTATCTCTTTTTGCCATGCTCTGTAACTGTGTTCTGTCAGGCGCCATATCCGTATTGTACTGGTACTGTCTGAGGAAGGCATCAGCCAAGTCCTTCCAACAATGGATATGGGACGGTTCTAGCTGCATGTACCAGTTGAGAGATGCCCCAGCAAGGCTCTCTTGGAAATAATGGATCAACAACTTGTCATCATGAGAATGTGTAGCCATTTTTCTACAGTACATGGTCAGATGGCTTTTAGGGCAAGTCACGCCTCGGTACTTGTCAAAGTCAGGCACTTTGAATTTAGGAGGTAAAACCACATCAGGGATAAGACACAGATCACGAGCTTCTCTTGCTCTAGAGCTCGACCCTTCAATCATTCTTAAGCGCTCTTCTAACATATGATACCTGTCTCTAGCTTGAGGAGTTTTAGCAGGATAGTTCTGAGGAAAACCATTCACACCGTAGTGAGAATTACTCATCGACACTACGGCTGGGTTCACGTGTGGGTCACGTGAGTGAGTGGTATTCCTAGGAATTGGTCCCTGAACTTGGGGATGGACCGTTGCTGGTGAATGAAAGCCAAACGGAGTTCCCGGCGGAATAGGAATCTGAATTTGGACCTGAGGCGTTCCCGTTCCTCCACTGTTTGCAGCTGAGATGGGTTAGACTTGCTCTGCAACCCTAGGGGGATTACTTCCTGCATTAGCCTCGGTTCCTGGAGGTGTGTATCCGGGTGGGAGTCCCCAAGGCATCCTATGCATGGCTGGTTGGCTCTGGTTGTTGGTCCCTGAAGTATGAGCAAAGGGGAGAGTCTCAAGACTCGGAGGTGGGAGAGCGACAGCAACTTCGGTAGTGACGGTGGGATTTTCAGCGGCAGTTCCGTTCCTCAAAGCTTGTAGTATCCCCATCATTTCAGTCATCTGTGTTTCCATTGCCTCAATTTTCGTTCTCAATTCCCAATTCTCCTGAGCCAATTGCTCTGGATTGGGAACCTCAGTAGTTGGGTTACCATGGTCCGATTCACCACTTCCTAAGTCTTCAATAACAGGACAGTTCGGATCATTCTGGTTAGTTTCCATGAGCCTTGCTTGCAGACGAGTCAGGTATCGATGTTGGCTAACCAGCTTGCCTTTTTCTATTGATGGAACACAATTCATGAGCGCGAGAATCACATAAATGAATGCAAATGCAATGCAATATGTATGATTTTATGTTTGTTTTGGTGCCGGGAATCGCGGTGCAACTCGTCTTGTCATAGGCGTGTAAGTTTAAAGCTCTAACACTTCTCTTTTTTTTAATTTTTGGTTGCAACGAGGTTGGAAGCAATAGACAAAACAAACACACTTTATTCAAAAGTAAGGAGTACTACAACTTCAAACTCGAAAGAAAAGCAAAGTACAATATTCTGAAAACAACACTTTCAACAGAAAAGTACAATATCCCAAAGAAAATTACAACTTTTTAGAGAAAATTTACAATTTCCTAAGGATTATTACAATGCTCTAAAGTGAACTTCAAAGGCATATAGCTTTCAATTTCTCCTTCCTTTTTCTCTTCTTGCTTTCGGCTGTCCCCTTGGCCTTCTCCATGAGTTCTTCTGTCAGAATCTTGCAGTACTCGACAAACTCACACACCTTGACCGGAGTGTTGAAAGGGTTCATCTCTGCTTCAGCTCTTCTTAGCTTCTTGGGAACATCCCTCACAGCTTGGTTAGCTAGTCCTGCTAGCTTTGAAAATTTGCTCCTCCAAAGCTGAATCTCATCCCTTAGCTCCTTGACGATCTCTTGGTCTTCTATTCTGCCAATTAATGCCATGAAACGTTTCTCCCAATACTGGCTTTCTGCTTGCACTTGCCCATAAGATTCCCTTAGGCATCGGAGATTCCTCTTCAATTCTTCCGACCTTCCTTGTTCAAACCCTAAAGCTTGTTGATACTCTTTCAAGATCCCTATGATAGACTCTCTATCTTGCCTGATGCTTTTCACTTGATTCTCCAATTCAAACTTCATCACTTGGAATTCCTCTTTTGACTTAGCTAGCGCATCTCTAACTATTTTCTCATTCCTCCATGACTTGGCATATAGTTTCTTCCATCCACTTTCTTCTGCGACAGCCTCATTCGTCTTTGAGGCGCACCTCTTTACTTCCTCTTTAACACCTTTCAAATGTTTCTGAATTTCCCTCTTGCTTTCTTCTTCTATTTCAAGTTTCCTATTGGTTGCTTCAATAGCCGCGGCTTGGAGAGCATTTTCATTTTCTAGCTTCCGCTTGTCTTGCATCACCTTTCCCAATCTGTTTTGCAAAGCCCTTTTCTCTTCTTCCGCTTTAGATAAGGCCAACTTAGCCTCTTCTAGTTCTTCAATGAGGGGAACGCGAGGTTCCGGTATTTTCTCTTCAAGTGATGGCACCTTTTGGTTTGATGATCGAGTTTCCTTAATCCTCTTTTCAAGCCATTGAGTGAAGGAGATAGCAGTGGTCCTTTTAGATAACTCGCCTTTGCCCTTCCGCACCACGGTTTCCCAAGCTTGCAAGACTCGCCGAAGTAAGTCCTCGTCTTTAGGGATCCCCGCATGGAGGTAAAAACGAGACAGCATAGCTTCGGAGGGTGACTCCCGCATAGGGTACCCGAGTTGTCTCAAGGTCAAAGATGGGTTATAATTGATGCATCCCTGTGTTCCCATGAGAGGAATGTTCTGGAAACTGCCACATTGGAATATCACTGAGGGTTTATCTTCCCAACACTTGTGCGAGAACCATCAAATTTGAAGAGCATCGAGGTTCTTAAAAGTATCCTTCCACTCCTGAGGGCTCATAGTCTTCAGATTACAACCCAAGGCATTGGAAAGCAAATCCCCAACATCACTTTTGTTAATGCACACATGACTGATCAACCAAGCATATAGCACAGGGAAGGAACAACACATCTTATCCTTTCGGAACTCATGATGGCAGGTGAAGGCACGATAGGTCTCTGCGAGAATAGCGGGAACCGGATTGATGGGACTTTTTGCACTCTTGAAAGCTAGGAACACACCAATAGCGGTTTCATCTATATGTTTCTCAATCTGAGGGAAAAGAACAATGCCAAAGATGGTCAAGGCTAGTACTTGCTTGAAAGAAACCCAATCATCTGATACTACATAACTAGTCATCAAACTCTCAAAGTACTCCTGAGGAAACCCAAATATCTTGTTACGCTCAACTTTGTGGGACCGCACCTCTCCTACACTGATTTGTAACAGGGAAGCAAACTTCTCATCTGAATAATGCTGCCCCTGATACTGGTAAGGTCTAACCTCTGAGCGATCAAAACCCAGAATCTTCTCATACTCCTCTAGGGTAGGCGCCATTTGGAAGTTCTTGAAAAGAAAGCACCTAACCTCTGAATCATAGAACCAACATAGGGCGGCGATGGCACTCTCTTGTACTTCTAACTGTAATAACTTGCGGATGTTCCCATAAGTCTAGTCGAAGGACCGGAGCTCAATAGGACCTAATAGGGAAGCATACTCCTTCAAACTAGTTACATCAATCTTCTTTACAATGGGGAACCTCGAATTGAATGCGGTTTTGCCTTTTGATTCCATATTGCTTCTTACACCCCTGTGACAAGGTTCGGTGTTATGTTACGATTTCCGGCAAACAAACTTTAATGCATGAAGAATGCAAATGATGAAAGTTCTTTTTTTTCAAAATTTTGTCAGGTGCAAATGCAATGGTGCAAAATGATGTGAATGCGAAATGATGTGTTATTTACATGGAAAAAGGGTAAGAAAATGAGGTTATTTGTAACACCCCGGTATTTCTAACATGTAGAGAGACCGAAAGATGCACAGATTGCGGAAATTCAGAGGACACAGTTCCTGTTTAAGTTTGGACATACAAACTTTTTCCGAAATAAAACATAATCGGAAATAACATTACTTCATAAAATAGAAGTTTATCGGTTCCATACCGAGTGGATTACAATATCCCAGTCCAAATACCAAACAGAAACATAAACGGTTCATATAACTCATAATCAATACAAGTTTATACAACCAATTAGACAACAAAAGAGCAAGGGATCAAATGACTAAGTCCTCGGCACCTCCAAGAGTATACCAGCTACTCGTGCACAATAGTCTTCCTTTTTCCCTGCTTCTCTGTAAAACAACAAATATGGATAGGGTGAGATAACATTATCTCAGTGAGTCCTACCGTGCCCCCTCACTGACACTCGGTTCAATTCATTAAACCGTTACAACCAAACTGACATAACCATGTCTTATATTTATTAATCGAAATGCCACGCACTTCGTGAATTTATTTAACACGTACCGACTGCAATCCAGTGCTAATCCCGGTAATCGTGTTTTCCATTTAGCATAAACCGACTGCAATCCAGTGCTAATCCCGGTAACCCGTGAGTTGACCACGCCAAAACACATTCAGGGCCTAGGTAAGGGGTCATGACTACCCTCCCTAGTATGCTACTTGTCGGGTCGTCACCCAACGCAATACGTATGACAATACGCATCAAGTTCTCGAGAGTTAGATAATTTATATCTTCTTTTTCAATTTGATCACCAAAGGATCAATCACATAATCTTTTTAGATAATTTATATCTTATTGATCTATAACCCGTTTTGATGAATTCATAAACATCCGGCATTATAATCATATTGTAATGTATTATTGACTTATAACCCGTTTTGATGAGTCTATAAACATCCGGCATTACAATCATATACAGTTGACATATATATAAATATATATACAGGCTATCCATCAGACGGTGTACCCACACGTATACTAGGGTTTCGGTTTTTCGATCAAATAGGCTTTCAAAGCTCTTTTTCAAAAACCATGAGTTGAACAAGTTCAAAATAAGGTTTTTAGTGAGGCAATCCCTTTTTGAATGGTTGAGAAAGAAATTAGAAAAGGTTCGGGATCAAACGGAGCAACAAAACGAGAAAACGGAAGCCGGTAACAGAACCACACGCACGACCCGTGCCCAGGGGCGCACGACCCGTGCGTGGTGCACTACTCAGGACCCATCTACCAGAAGGAAGCGCACGATCCGTGCCCAGGGGCACACGACCCGTGCGTCCCGTTCTGTTTCCATCACTTCCAATCCGAAGCAGGCGCACGACCCGTGCCCAGGGGCGCACGGTCCGTGCGACCTGTGTCTATTACCAGAATTTCGCACTTTTCTCATTTTCGCTCTCCATTCTCGTCCGATTCGATTTCTAATTTCAATCACCTGAAACTCAGAAAATTCCCAGAATATATTTCCAGTAGTACACAATGCATTTCATTTCAACGATTTAAATCAAAATCTCATTTAAACCGTAAAACACCGTTTCGACTCAAAAACGCTTTTCAGTTCTAAGTCTTTCGTAAACAGAAAATATGACCAAGGGATTCCATGTCGAAAACATGTTCAAAATATCAAAATACCCTATCGTGAGTAGAACTCACCGTGATGTCGTTTTCGCTAGGAACCACGATCAAAACGTGAAACAGCCGAACACTAGAACGCACGAACAATCACCAACAACGCTGGGACAGCAGCTATCTTGACTGAACGGCTTGGAGCAGCAACCCAATCTTTCACGATCTCCCCTAAATCGAAATAAAAGTTTGAGATCCCCCCCCTCTTAACAGCAACACTGGACATGCAAGAGAAGTGGCAGCTCAAAACCCCATTATCTTCAACCTTGGAGCTTCAAGCTTCAAAAATGGCGCATAGAGGAAGAGTGAGAATCAGCCCTTGTCCTTGGTACCATTGAACTCAGAATCAAAAATGGAGTAGAGAGAGGTTTAGAAGACTTACATGCAATGAAAACTTGAGAAGCTCTCCTTTCCTCCTCTTCCTCCTCCCTTCGCCCTCTCTCTCTTTTCTCAACTCTTTCTTTTTCTTTTCTCAACTTCAGCTGAAATGTGTTCAAGTGAGAGGGTGAGTTCAGTATGAATATGGGCTGGGGGTTTATAATGATGGTGTAAAGACCATTTCGCCCTTGGCCCATAAAGTGATAGCTTAGGAGTTGAAAATCCTTTTCGGTACAAAACCTTCTCGATTAATTCAGTTCTGACCCGAAGTTCCTCAATTCTTTTGTTTCGAAATTAATTATAATCTTTACGATTATATTTTAAATTACTAGGGGTGTGAAAAGACAGATTTGCCCTTCGGTTCCAATTCCTCATTATTCTATGAATAAGCCACCTTTCAATGGAGAATAGGTTTTCTTGACGAGTTACTCGACTATTAATCCCCGAGACGCGACCAATTATTCCCACAAATAATTAATCGGCCTCCGGCATCATAATACGAGTCTTTAAAAATTAGGGATGTTACAATCTCCCCAACTTTTAAAAATTTTGTCCTCAAAATTGACGAAACATACCTTACTGAAAGAGATATGGATATCGATTGCGCATGTCTTCTTCCAGTTCCCAGGTAGCCTCCTCGATTGAGAATCCATCCCAGACCACTTTGACAATAGGAATAGTCCTTGACCGTAGCGTCTTCTCGCCACGCTCCAAGATGTAGCTAGGATAAGGTTGGAATGACAAATCCGGTTGCAGGTCAATGGTATCAACACTCAATGGTTGATGCAGATCGGGAACATACTTTCTCAACTGAGATACGTGGAACACATCGTGGAGATTTGATAGGGCCGGAGACAATGCGAGGCGATAGGCAACTGGCCCAATCCGCTCGATGATTTGGAAAGGTCCAACATATCGAGGACTGAGCTTCTTCGCTCGCAAGGCTCTCCCAGTGCCTATGGTTGGTGAAACTTTCAAGAACACATGATCACCAACCTCAAACTCCAACGGTCTCCTTCGGTTGTCAGCGTAGCTCTTTTGCCGACTCTGAGCAACCTTCATCCTTTCTCGAATTAACTTGACCTTCTCTGTAGTCTCGCGAACCATATCGGGTCCCAAAAACTTGTCTTCCCCAATCTCCCACCAACACAATGGAGTTCTACACTTCCTACCATAAAGTGCTTCAAACGGTGCCATTCCAATGCTAGAGTGGTAACTGTTGTTGTAGGAGAATTCTACTAACGGAAGATGGTCCTCCCATTTTCTCCCACTGTCGAGCACACAAGCCCGAAGCATGTCCTCAAGAGTCTGGATAGTCCTCTCCGTCTGACCATCAGTCTGAGGATGATAAGCAGTGCTAACCAGCACCCTTGTTCCCAAAGCTTCATTCAATGCTCTCCAGAACCTGGAAGTAAACTTGGGATCTCGGTCTGACACAATACTTGTTGGGACTCCATGCAGTCTGATAATGTTCCTCACATATTCATCTGCTAACTTGGAAACCTTATAAGTCGAGCGAACGGGGATAAAGTGAGCGGATTTAGTCAATCGGTCCACTACTACCCAAATAGAATCATTGCCTGCCTGTGACCTCGGCAAACCCATGACGAAGTCCATTGAGATATCTTCCCACTTCCAAACTGGTACATCTAGCGGTTGTAACTGACCGCCCGGTCTTCGGTGTTCCGCCTTAACCTTCTGACAAGTTAAGCACCGAGAAACAAATTCTGCAATCTCGATCTTCATCCCAGGCCACCAATACATCAACTTCAAGTCTCGGTACATCTTGGTGGATCCCGGATGTACGGAGTACTGACTCCTATGAGCTTCTTCCAATACTTGCCTTTTGATATCATCATCATCGGGAACACAAATCCTCCCATTAGAGCAAATCACGCCATCACTATCCTCAGTGAAATCTGGCGATCCCCTCTGAGACTGCAACTTCATATCAGCTTCTTGAGCTACACGGATTTGTTCCCTTAGCACACTGGCTATCTGTATATGCCGCAGCACTACGCGATCCCTTTTTCTTACCACCTTGAGTTTCAAGTCTCTGAATGACTCCAACAAAGCCATCTCGTGAACCATTAACCTTGCCGTGTGGATAGACTTCCTGCTCAGAGCATCTGCTACCACATTGGCTTTCCCAGGGTGATACTTCAATTCGAAGTCATAGTCCTTCAAAAATTCGGTCCACCTTCTCTGTCTGTTATTCAACTCCTTTTGGTCAAATAGATATTTCAAGCTCTTGTGATCACTAAAAACTTCGAAACGAGAACCGTAAAGGTAATGTCTCCAAATTTTCAGTGCAAACACAATAGCCGCCAACTCTAAGTCATGAGTTGGGTAATTCCGTTCATGCGTCTTCAATTGCCTCGATGCATAGGCCACAACATGTTGATTCTGCATGAGAACGCATCCTAAACCCTTCCCAGATGCATCACTGTAAATCTGAAATCCCAATGACGGATCCGGAAGAATTAGGATCGGAGCAGAAGTTAACTTTTCCTTCAATCCAAGGAAGCACTCTTCACAATCGGCATCCCACGTAAACGGTTGACCCTTGCGAGTCAATCGAGTAAGCGGAAGTACCATTTGCGAAAAACCTTCAATGAATCTTCTATAGTAACCAGCTAAACCCAGAAAGCTCCTGATCTCAGTCACTGACGTTGGCCGCTCCCAATTCAACACAGCTTCCACCTTGCTAGGATCCACTGCAACCCCTTCTTGGGAAATTACATGACCCAAGAATTTTACTTCAGACATCCAAAAGTCACACTTTGATGGTTTAGCATAGAGTTTCTTCTCTCGGAGTACTCCTAGGACAAATCGGAGGTGCTGCGCATGCTCCTCAACTGACTTGGAGTAAACCAAGATATCATCAATAAAGACGACCACAAACTGATCTAGGTAAGAATGAAATACTCTATTCATATAATCCATGAATACGGCTGGAGCGTTAGTTAACCCGAAAGGCATCACTACAAACTCGTAGTGTCCGTACCTCGTACGAAAGGCAGTCTTCGGAATGTCTAAGGCTCTTACCCTAATTTGATGGTACCCTGACCTCAGATCAATTTTGGAGAAAACGTTAGCACCTCGAAGTTGGTCAAGTAGATCATCTATCCTTGGCAATGGATACTTGTTCTTGATAGTGATTTTATTCAACTGACGGTAGTCTATGCATAACCTCATGCTTCCGTCCTTCTTCTTGACTAGCAATACCGGAGCACCCCATGGAGAAGCACTCGGTCGAATAAACTTCTTGGAAATTAATTCCTCAAGTTGGGACTTCAATTCTTTCAGTTCAAGAGGAGACATCCTATAAGGTGCTATGGATATTGGCCCTGTGCCAGGCGCCAAATCTATAGAGAATTCTACCTCTCGTTCTGGAGGTAAAGAGGAAACTTCCTCGGGGAACACATCTAAGAATTCATTAACAACTTGAGTAGATGATAAATCCAAATCAGCTTCAGTTGATGCAGACAAAATAACAACAAAAGCTTCCGCACCTTGGAATAGAGACTGGCTGGCTGAAGCGAATGAGATAACACCATCATCTGCAGGTAGTGAATGTTCAGCCACTTCAGAAGGAAAATTAATTGCACGATTGAAACAGTCAATCGTAATGTGATTGGAAGTCATCCAATTCATTCCCAACACGATCTCCATTCCTCTCATAGGCAGACAGATAAAATCAACAACAAAGTCCCTGTCTCTTATCGTAAGCAGACAGTTAAGGCATAATGATTGGGTTCGCACACGACCCTTTGCAGCAGTAAGGATAGATATTGGCTCGGATATAGGAGATACTATTAATCCTAGCCGTTCAGCACATGCTTCAGAGATAAAACAATGAGTAGCACCAGAGTCATACAGAATATTAACAGTTTGATGAAAGATAGAACCTGTACCCCTTATAAGATTATCAGCTGGTTTGATGGTCTTGGCATCCAAAGTGTTGACTCGAGCCTGTCTAGGAGCATCAGGGGACTCTAAGAAAGCCTTTCTCGCTGGGCAGTTGTTAGCATAGTGCCCCTCTTCATTGCAATAATAACACTGGTTTGATTTTGACTCCAATTGACATTTTCCACGATGACTCTTTTTACACACTCTGCAATTCCGATACCCAGAAGGGTTATCCGACTGAATCTGTTTCCCTTTGTCTAAATTCCCTTTATACCTCGGGTTTGAAGAAGTTGACCCGTTTCCCTTTTTCTTATCCTTCCAAAAATCTTTCCTCTCAGCATACATTCTTTTAAGATCGCTCTCGGCTGAATGAGCTTGTTGAACCAAAGCAGGATAAGTGGTCATGGAATAAGAACTGAGGCCTTGATTCACATCGCCTCTAAGACCTTGTCTGAACATCACCCTTTTCCACTTATCATCAGGAGCAGTGGTCCCCAATTCATAGAATTGTGATAATCTCTCAAATTTGGCGGCATATTCCCCAACTGTCATCTCTCCCTGTTTCAAACTCAGAAATTCCATCTGCTTGTCAAGTCTTTGGGAGTCGGGAAAATAATGACCCAAAAACAACTCTTTGAAGTTATCCCACTCAAGAGGAGTTCCTTGATTTTGAAGCATTCTACGAGCGTTAACCCACCAAGTGTGAGCATCCTCGTCCAGAGCGTTAGCAGCACAGATTACTTTTTCTCCTTCATTGCATTGCAAAGTATCAAAGATCCGTTCCATGGCATCTACCCAGAAATGGGCTTTCATTGCCTCGGATCCCCCTTTGAAGGTTGGGGGTTTCATCTTCAGAAACCGGAAATACATCCTGTTGGGATCCTCAGGTGTTGGCACATTAACTGGCTCAGCTGGTTGTGGTTGAGGCATTTGATGCATCTGCTGCATTTGAGCCATCTGAGCCTTCTGTTGCTGTTGCATTAGCATCATGTCATTCATCATCTTTTGCTGAGTCTCGATGACATTCTGCATCCATTCTTGATGAGGATCAACAGGTGGGTTTCTTCTACCTCTCCCAGCCATGATTCTGCGAAGTATGCACAAAGTATTAAGTTGATCAGGCTCAATGTCTAATAGCATACTAAGAAAAATCAGACTTAGAAGACGTAAAAGACTCTTAACATCTAAGTCCGACTAGGTCGAACCGCTCTGATACCAAATGTAACACCCCGGTATTTCTAACATGTAGAGAGACCGAAAGATGCACAGATTGCGGAAATTCAGAGGACACAGTTCCTGTTTAAGTTTGGACATACAAACTTTTTCCGAAATAAAACATAATCGGAAATAACATTACTTCATAAAATAGAAGTTTATCGGTTCCATACCGAGTGGATTACAATATCCCAGTCCAAATACCAAACAGAAACATAAACGGTTCATATAACTCATAATCAATACAAGTTTATACAACCAATTAGACAACAAAAGAGCAAGGGATCAAATGACTAAGTCCTCGGCACCTCCAAGAGTATACCAGCTACTCGTGCACAATAGTCTTCCTTTTTCCCTGCTTCTCTGTAAAACAACAAATATGGATAGGGTGAGATAACATTATCTCAGTGAGTCCTACCGTGCCCCCTCACTGACACTCGGTTCAATTCATTAAACCGTTACAACCAAACTGACATAACCATGTCTTATATTTATTAATCGAAATGCCACGCACTTCGTGAATTTATTTAACACGTACCGACTGCAATCCAGTGCTAATCCCGGTAATCGTGTTTTCCATTTAGCATAAACCGACTGCAATCCAGTGCTAATCCCGGTAACCCGTGAGTTGACCACGCCAAAACACATTCAGGGCCTAGGTAAGGGGTCATGACTACCCTCCCTAGTATGCTACTTGTCGGGTCGTCACCCAACGCAATACGTATGACAATACGCATCAAGTTCTCGAGAGTTAGATAATTTATATCTTCTTTTTCAATTTGATCACCAAAGGATCAATCACATAATCTTTTTAGATAATTTATATCTTATTGATCTATAACCCGTTTTGATGAATTCATAAACATCCGGCATTATAATCATATTGTAATGTATTATTGACTTATAACCCGTTTTGATGAGTCTATAAACATCCGGCATTACAATCATATACAGTTGACATATATATAAATATATATACAGGCTATCCATCAGACGGTGTACCCACACGTATACTAGGGTTTCGGTTTTTCGATCAAATAGGCTTTCAAAGCTCTTTTTCAAAAACCATGAGTTGAACAAGTTCAAAATAAGGTTTTTAGTGAGGCAATCCCTTTTTGAATGGTTGAGAAAGAAATTAGAAAAGGTTCGGGATCAAACGGAGCAACAAAACGAGAAAACGGAAGCCGGTAACAGAACCACACGCACGACCCGTGCCCAGGGGCGCACGACCCGTGCGTGGTGCACTACTCAGGACCCATCTACCAGAAGGAAGCGCACGATCCGTGCCCAGGGGCACACGACCCGTGCGTCCCGTTCTGTTTCCATCACTTCCAATCCGAAGCAGGCGCACGACCCGTGCCCAGGGGCGCACGGTCCGTGCGACCTGTGTCTATTACCAGAATTTCGCACTTTTCTCATTTTCGCTCTCCATTCTCGTCCGATTCGATTTCTAATTTCAATCACCTGAAACTCAGAAAATTCCCAGAATATATTTCCAGTAGTACACAATGCATTTCATTTCAACGATTTAAATCAAAATCTCATTTAAACCGTAAAACACCGTTTCGACTCAAAAACGCTTTTCAGTTCTAAGTCTTTCGTAAACAGAAAATATGACCAAGGGATTCCATGTCGAAAACATGTTCAAAATATCAAAATACCCTATCGTGAGTAGAACTCACCGTGATGTCGTTTTCGCTAGGAACCACGATCAAAACGTGAAACAGCCGAACACTAGAACGCACGAACAATCACCAACAACGCTGGGACAGCAGCTATCTTGACTGAACGGCTTGGAGCAGCAACCCAATCTTTCACGATCTCCCCTAAATCGAAATAAAAGTTTGAGATCCCCCCCCTCTTAACAGCAACACTGGACATGCAAGAGAAGTGGCAGCTCAAAACCCCATTATCTTCAACCTTGGAGCTTCAAGCTTCAAAAATGGCGCATAGAGGAAGAGTGAGAATCAGCCCTTGTCCTTGGTACCATTGAACTCAGAATCAAAAATGGAGTAGAGAGAGGTTTAGAAGACTTACATGCAATGAAAACTTGAGAAGCTCTCCTTTCCTCCTCTTCCTCCTCCCTTCGCCCTCTCTCTCTTTTCTCAACTCTTTCTTTTTCTTTTCTCAACTTCAGCTGAAATGTGTTCAAGTGAGAGGGTGAGTTCAGTATGAATATGGGCTGGGGGTTTATAATGATGGTGTAAAGACCATTTCGCCCTTGGCCCATAAAGTGATAGCTTAGGAGTTGAAAATCCTTTTCGGTACAAAACCTTCTCGATTAATTCAGTTCTGACCCGAAGTTCCTCAATTCTTTTGTTTCGAAATTAATTATAATCTTTACGATTATATTTTAAATTACTAGGGGTGTGAAAAGACAGATTTGCCCTTCGGTTCCAATTCCTCATTATTCTATGAATAAGCCACCTTTCAATGGAGAATAGGTTTTCTTGACGAGTTACTCGACTATTAATCCCCGAGACGCGACCAATTATTCCCACAAATAATTAATCGGCCTCCGGCATCATAATACGAGTCTTTAAAAATTAGGGATGTTACATTATTGGTGGTACTTTGAACTTTTTCAAAGATACACGCTACATGCCACCTCATGTAGGTGTTTATGAGGGGAAAAGAAAATTACTTTCTACAATTTTGAAATAGAGTTTGAGAAAAAGGAATGCCTAAGCTAATGCAACAAACAAAGGCGTGCCCCCGTGTCCTACAAAGGGTGGGAATCCTAGGGTCTAGAGTCGACGAAAAGGGTAATCCTCCCATGTAGGTTCTAATCACTTCCTCACAATGGCAACCAAGAGCTAAAGTCTCTCTCATGATGACACCCACAATCGTAGAAAGCTACCGAGTGTGAGGCATCATGACAAAGCGCACTCTTGGGCGAAACTTTCATGAGAGCCATACAGACAAAGGTCTATGAATGGCAGTCACTAATCGTTCCCACTCTCCTAGGTTTTTGTTCAGACCTTGGGTTTTAGGCCCCACTCAATGCTCACAAGTATAGGGTGTGAAGTGTGTGTTGAGGGCACAACACCTAGAAATAACTACCCTTCCCCACCTGCAAGAAAAACCATGAACAGTCCAGACAAAAAGGTCGTCTACCCTAGGGTTCAACATGCATACATCATTTCAATATACAAACCATCCTAAGAAGTCAACAATAATTACACGCATTGCTTACCTCAAAGAAAAGGAGCCGAGAAGAGGGGACATAATAGAATTGGGGAATATGCATGAACTTACCTCAAAGAAAGGGAGCAAAGAAGAGGGAACATGATAAGATTGGGGGAATGCATGAAAGAAAGAAGCATATAAGCAAAGAGGATAAGAGGAGAGACTATCTACCACTTTAAGCAAGAAGCGAACATAGAAGAAGAAGGGATAAATACACATGAATGCAACATGATAATGTGAGAATGCAATGGAATTGCCAAGATGCAATCAAGTAGACATGAGAGAAAGGAGAAGAAGAAGGAATGTTCTAAAATCTAGCAAACAAATGGCATGGAAAATAGAACAAAAGTAGGAAGAAGGGAGGTAAAACAAAGCATGTTAAATCAGCAAAGCAAATCACACATTCAATTAATCGGCTTGACCCACTTAAGAAAAAGAATCCCCAGCGGAGTCGCCAGCTGTCGCACCCCGAAAAATCCTTGGAGGGATTTTTCTTCGCACAACGGGATTTTAGAGTCGCCACCAATATTTTTTAAAGGTAAAACATCGAAAAAACCTTTTTTGGAAAGCAATGGTCTTTGGAACCATTAGATTTGGGTTCGGGGGTCTAATTACGTACGGGGAAGGTATTAGCACCCCATAACGTCCCTTCAAAGAAGGGTTACCTTAATTAAATATGTGATTTGCAAAGTTGATTCGGAAAAATGCTTTGTTTTTACCTCTTTTGTTGATGAAGGGTTAAATATGTTTTTGGTCCCTATAAAATTTGGGTTTTCGTTTTTAGTCCCTACATTAACGAAATAGGCGTTTTGGTCTCTATCTTATTTTGTCGTTTTTATTATTAGTCCCTCATGACTTTTAATAGCGCTTCAAAACTTTTAATAGCGCTAATAAAAGGTCAAAAAAGCGCTATTAAAAGTTTTGAAGCGCTATTAAAAGTAATGAGGGACTAATAATAAAAACGGCAAAATAAGATAGGGACCAAAACACCTATTTCATTAATGTAGGGACTAAACTTAGAAGAAGCCGATTTTGTAGGGACCAAAAACATATTTTACCTGTTGATGAATGACTTAATGAAAAAATTTTAGTTTTCGCGCTTGACGGAGAGTATCCGCTCCTACGTATCTCCCGGTGCGATGGAGAATTCAAAGCAACGTAGTTCTTGTTTTTGAAAAATGTTTTATTTGGAAAAGTGTTTGGTTTTTGAAAGGAAAAATGTTTTGGGTTTGTTGTGCTTGACGGAGAGTATCCGCTCCTACGTATCTCCCGGTGCGATGGAGAATTCAAAGCTGCGTAGTTCTGGGTTGTCTAGAAAAAGGTTTTTGTTTTTTACCTTGTTTAATTGTGAAAATTGAGCTTTCATGATGATCAATTGAGCAAAGGCTCCAAGTGACCACCATTAGCACTCCATTGTTAATAATCATGCAAGCAAAGGCTTCGCAAGACTACTAACAAAGTTTTTGATTTAGTGAAAATCTTTAGGAAAATTAGGCATTCATGATGATCAATTGAGCAAAGGCTGCAAGTGATCGCCACTAGTACCTCATTGTTAATAATCATGCAAGCAAAGGCTTCGCAAGACTACTAACAAAGTTTGATTTTGAAGAATTTTCGCAATTGGATTGATTCTTGTTTAGGGAATGATTTTGATGCTTGGAAAAGCTTTTGATTGAAAGTGGACCTAGACTACACACATTATGACACGATACATAGATAGGCAGGGAATGAACCCAAGTTGAACATTTTGGCAAAAATGCATGAATAGGCAAGAAAATGAACCTAAGTTGCACATCTTATTGAAGATGCTAGGCAATGGGATGAACCTAACTAGGCATTTATGACACAATATGTGAATAGGCAAAGGCATTTCAAAGCACAAGTGATATCAAACTTCTAATGAATCACTTGCAAAACCCTAAGGATTTCACATCAACATTAGACATAAGCACCCATGTGGTATCCTTTTGATGTCATCAATGTCTAATACATTTCTTCAATCAACCACGTGGAAGGAATAAATTAAAAGGGGCATTTGCCTCATGCATGATCATAGGCAAGTCTTAAGACTAAATTGACAAGTTTAGGCAATTAGGGTGTTGAATCCCTTTAGGCAATCTTTGACACTTGGGATATGCACAAGTGCATAGGTGTCAAATCCTCTTACCAAATCGTCAACACAAAACCAACAATTGTTTCAAAACAATTACTTATTTGCAAGACCAAGAGCATTTCAAAATGATTTATAAGTTGTTTTTGGTAATCAAAGCAATTGGTAAGGAAAGGAAACCTAAATTTGCATTCTTGTTCACTAGGAATCACAAAAGAAATTGAATCCTCTTAGGCAATCCTCAACACTTAAAGTGTGCATCGAAGCACAAGTGAGAGTCCTCTTGCCAATCATCAACATAGGGCATGATTTGCAAGCAAATTCATGAGAACAACAAGTTTTAAGCAAACAAACATCATAATCAAGGTTCAATTCCAAGTAATTGCAAGATTAGACAACCAACTCATCAAAAATCTCATAAACCCTAATTTCTTTGAAACATGCGAAACTAACATAAACCCTAAATCTCATTTTATTCATGGAAACACAAGATAATGCAAGAGAACAACATAGATTAAACTTTTGGCAAAGATTCACATGATCAAGCAAAGAAATGAGTGAAATGAAATAAGCTTCAACATAGATTAAACTTTTGGCAAGGATTCACACAAACCCTAATTTTCCTCTAATATGCGAAATGAAATAAGCTTCAAATCATCATTTTATTCATGAAAACAACAAGAAATGAGTGAAATAACAACAATACACAATTTATTCTAAAGGAGAGAAGCATTCCAAGCACCCAAGCCTCCCAAAGTGTTTGTCAGGATACTTGAAATACATCTCTCACTCAACCACAACAACTATGCTAACATTATGACATTAAAATGCAATGGGATGCCAAAATGAAGTGATGATTTACATCTTTGATGCTAAAATTGGAAGATGATGCTAGGTTTTAAAGTATACCTCAACTCCAAGCTAGAATAAGGAAGGAAGTAGAGGTTTTTGTGCAAAAAATGAACTTGTCTTTGTATTTTGGGAGAGTAGGCTCATATATGGTCTTGGGTGAAATTAGGGTTAAGGGTAGAATAGGAATGGGATGTTCTATTTTAAGTAAGATTGCAATTTCTTATGAAGGAGTGAGTGTGAGAGGATGGTGTCATTTACAAAAAAGGGGTATGAATCTACATGAGAGTGTGTGGGAATTAGGATGTGTATGAAATGGGTGGGATTAAGGATAGTACAAGAATATTCTTAAGGAATAATTGTACAATAGAAGAGTGTGGAAGAAATTGTGGAGAGAGAGAGAGAGAGGGAATTTGGCTATGACAACAAAAATGGGGAGGGAAAATTGCTTCTCCTTTTTGGTCTTTTGTCTTATTGAGGACACTTTGTACTTTCTATTTGAATTTTGAATTTTTGGGCATGCAAATGATACTGCACCTATTGAAAATGTGTCACATATTTTTGGGCACCATAAAAATATCCCTCTAATTATTCATGACAATAAAAGTTGTCATTTAATAATCGGGGAATATTTAATGGTCCTTTTTCAGCTTTCTTGTGCAATAAAAAAGGGAAAAATGCCTTTTAATTATTTTGAACTAGGATTTTCTTCCAAAAAATTATACGAAAATTATCCTTGATAGAATAAATTGTATTTTTCATCCTTGACTTGGTTTAGTTCAAAAATAATTAACTTGCTCTCATTTGAATGCCCACAGATATTGAAACATGCACTATTTTATTCCCTAAAATTCTCAAAAATTAATAAAAATGTTTTTTTTGGGTGCCAAAAATTAATAAGGATCAATAAATGGCCTTTTTGAAGATTAAAATGCATGCCAAATGGCAAGGGCAAAAGGGAAGCTCACGCAGTTACGACTGGCGCGTGCGCGTAATTCAAATAAAAATGCGAGATAGGGGACAAATGCACATAAATGCGAAAGTCCATTAACCTACACAAATTATGAATTACCCTTATTGTTTCCATTTTTGTTTGAAAAAAAAAGGTTTTGACTTGGGCGGACAAAATTAGGGTATGACAATAAGGAAGTATGGTTAGATAACTCTATCACCAAAATCTTATCTTTATATACTTTAGAAGTTTAGATGCTTTGAAATGAAATCATTGAATATCCTTTACGATTTAGTCAAAAGAAACAAACCTATTACATTATCTGAGAATGTATACCAATTCTATTGGAAGGTTTTTGCAATATCAAATTATTGAGTTTAATGTAAGCTTGTTGTGTGTATTATGAAATGTGAATTATTTGTAATTGCGATATTGTCCTTTATATCATTTGGTACAATAATGTGAAACTGAGAAATTGAAGGTGATTCTATCAAAGGAATTATATGCACACAAATCTGCTAACGATCTGAACTTAATATAATGCAAATTGTTTTATATAGAGTTTCAATTTGTAAGTAATATTTTCATTTTAGTAATATGTGATTTTAGAATGTTATGATGCCTGAGGCATTGTGGGTGGTTGATCTTGGATTCATGCTTCATGTGAAATTGAATTATTTAAGTGTTCCCTTGTTATGCTATGCCTGGTAACTATATTATTAAGTCTTATGAGAAAGTTCATTAGAGACATGTAGCAGGTGTGACAAGGTTTAACCGTTAATGCGAAATTGAAATATTTTAGATGAGAATCACCTTTTGACATGTTCAAGTGACAGACTATAACAAGTCTTTTAGATTAAAAAAAAACATGGATAAATTATCAGTTATAGGAATCTTGTTTGGATATATGTAATATACATATTTTGAGACCACTTACTGATATTTGAAGTATGAGACATCAATAACATACTTGTGAAAATCCATAAATATTTTATGGAAATGTTGTCTCTTGAAAATCATCTAAGCTGACCTGTATGTATAAGTATGTTGTGAAAGTAATGTGGCTTAGAAATTACTAGGCATTTATAGAGGCATCATAGGCTATGTCACTATATACAGTGAATATCCATTGTATTTCTATGATACTATGATGATATAAGAGAATGAGTTTGTTACTCAAGACTTTGTGATATATTTATTTATGAATGGTTATCACTTAGAAATTTTCTAAGTAGACCTGTATAATTACCTCATAGAGATTAAGGTTATTACTCAAAGCTTGATGATATAAAAGAATGAGTTTGTTACTCAAAACTTTGTGATATATGAAAATGATTGACTAAGAGACGTCTTGGTCAATATTCCTTTATGGAAGAAATAGTGTCTTCCATAGTTGTGTAAAGTAGCTACAAATAAATGAGTAGGATTATATCCTTAATTTATGTGAAATCAGAAGTGAATTTTATCAATCTTCTGAAAAACCCCTAGGGAAGAAATGAGTTTGTGATACATCGAGGGGAATGGGACTAAAAGCCAATTGAAATTAAGAAGTGATGGTAACCCAACCTTTGTGATTGGAGATCCCATTGAAAACAAGTCACTTCTTGATATTACTAGCACTGAAAAATTAATTCAAGTAATTAATTTTATTATTGTCCCTTCCTATGGTGTTATTGTGATAGTGCTAGACTGCGGGGTTAAAAGGTTAAGCTTAAAGCTTTTAATGATTTTCATAGCCCTTATGGGTGGTGTATGACTTGCAGCATACACTTGATGAAATCACCTATATGAGTGTCAAGTGGGGCCACTTGCATGAGATCCTGGCGAGATCTCTAGAGCACTCATGAAAACCGAGCACGCGCACGGCCTAGTAGCGCAACACCGCGGAAACAGCAAGAATTGTGGGGGTGTAATGTGATGGTAAAACCTCTAACATATAACATGTGTCTTGGGTTCCATAGCTTGCTAAACCAATTCACTGTATGTTATGTTTTATCTGTCTAGGACTGGTTCCATAGCTTCCTATACACCTCCGATGCATTACATCTACGATTTTAACCCAGGAAACCTCTTTTTCTTTATTCACTTCCAAAAATTTTGAAATATGTGGGGGATTGTTGCAAATTTTGTGATATTTCAAAATTTCTAAGTGAATTTTGTGAAACAATAATATTTCGACAAAGACAAATATTTCGACACAGAAATAGATTTCGACACACAATAATATTTCGACACAAACTAAGCTGAATGGTTTTTTAACAGCCATTTTAATTTAATCCGAATATGCCCAGTTTTGGTCGAAATGGTTTGCAAAATAACTTTGTAACGGATAATTCATTTCGTAACTGCAAACTGAGTTTAACTTTCGTACAACAGCTATTTTCATTCAAACCGGATTATTTCGTAACTACAAAATTAAACCAGCCTTATTACAATTTATTTTGTAACGGATTTTGACTGGCTATTAAATGGATGTTGGAGCTATGCTTCAAGGTGCTAATTCAGAAGCCTATATAAACGTGCTCCAGTAGCACTTGAAAAAGATATAGAACAATTTCTTTTTCACTGTTCTAAAACCGCTCTGTCCTGGGTTCATCTCCTGTTACATACTGAATTATTCTTGCCAGTTCAGAACCCTCTTTCGCTACTGCGATTGGGACGAGACCGGTTGTACCTCGGGAATTTGCGCTGTAGAGGCGGATAAATTCTTCAGGGCAGTCGCAAGGCGCCTCCTGTTGTTTATCTAACATTGCTTTGTTCGCAGGTTTTGCTCTCAGCATCATTCAACAGCATCATTCAACAACACTTGTTGTAGCGACCGAAAAATCCAGAGGAGGGATTCTTCAAAGTTCTTGAAATGAAGCCGCCACCAAAGTTTAGTTTAAGGGCAAACATTGGAAAATCCCTATTGAATGGATAAGGGGGTTTTGCGGACCAGGTTTAGGCTCGGGAGTCGTTTATGCGTAGGGAAGGTATTAGCACCCTACGACATCCTTCCTAAGGAAGGTTACCTTTTAACTAAATGTGTAAACATCTATTAATTCAAAAATAATGATTTTACCCTTATAAACGGTTAGTTTTTTTTTGTGCTTTTTGAGAAATAGGAGAGAGATGAATTTAAAGAGAAAAAAAAGGGTTTTTATTAGTGCAATTGACAGAGGTCGGCCGCCCTCCGCTCCTACGTATCTCCTGGTAGAGAATCAAATCACACGTAGTTCTTGGGTAGAAAAAAGTTTGTTTGTTGGTGTTTTTTATTATTTGAATGTTTTGGAAATTGAAAGGCGTTCATAATGACCAAACAGATAAATCCAGAGTGGTCACCACTAATGGCCTATTTGAAATGTAATGTGTTCACAATGTCCAAACAAGTTAAACCCAGAGTGAGCATTGCAAATAACCGATTTGGTGATTGACTGTTTGACTGTTTGAAAATGTTTGCTTGGAAACATGATCTAAAAATAAAAAAAGTTAAGATTTTGTGAAAATGAGTTGGACTCATTAGTTTGTAAAAATGGGTGAGGATGAGTTGGACTCATCGGTCTGTGAAGATGGTGAAGATGAGTTGGACTTATTGTTTAATGAAAGAAATTGTTTGTTTCGTAGAAAAATATAAAAAAACGGAAAAGGGGCGTATTTGTAAAAAAGGGGTGCATAAAGAATCAGGGGGCTGTATTTTGAAAAAGGGGGTGCGAACAGCAGCCCTGTACGTTTTGCTTTATTTTTGGCCCAAAAAACTGGACTCAAGAAAAGGGGTTGTAGATAGCATTCTGTTTCTTTTTTAACGAAATTTACATCAGGACCCAAGTCCATCATATGTTAAAATAACACAAAATTCCGATTTCACCATAACCCTAATTTTCATTCTCCCTAACTCAACAGCGTCGCACAACCCTTCTTGGAGAGAGAGAGTGCAAAACTTGCAGGAAAGAGAGAGGGGAAAAACGAAAGAGAAAGAGGGAGAAAGAAAGAAGCAGATCGAAGACGAAGAAGGTAGGGAGAAGAAAGGGAGAGACGCCGATGGATGGTGGTGTGAGAACGATGGAAGAAGAGGGGGAGAAAAGGGTGCGGTGGGAAGAAAGGAAAGAGAGGGACGACGGGAAGAAGGGTGAGGAGAGAGTGAGACGGTGGTGAGGGAAAGGTGAACGAAGGGAGAAGAGTGGGTGTGACGGAGGAAGGAGGGGTGGAGATGGACTCACGGTTAAAGTCGTCGCCTGAGGTAGAGCCATGGTCCGGCGCCGGGGACGGCAACGGTGGGAGAGAGGGGAAATCGTGCGACTTAGAGAGAGAGAGAGAGAGAGAGAGAGAGAGAGAGAGAGAGAGAGAGAGAGAGAAGAGCGCGAATCGCGGAGAGAGAGACAGAGAAGAGCGAGGGTAGCAGAGGATAGGGTGGATGTGATGGTGGTCGTTTTGGGGGGTGGAGTTCGTATGGTGTTGGTGGTTGTTGGTGCCGGTACGGTGGCGCAGAAGGGATGATGACGACGGTGCTGAAGGGGAACGACGGTGGCGGAGGCGTGGTGTAACGCCCCGAAATAATTGATTAATTATTTAACTAATTGTTTAGGAATTATTTAGTAGAAAATAATGGAATAACTATATGTTAGTGTATGTGGACCTATTATTAGTGTTAGGATTAGTAAAGGAGAGGTGTTAGGGAAAAGCCCATGATTAAGTCGCATAAGCTAAAGGAAAGCCCATGAAGTTAAATGAGTTGATAATTAGTAGGAAACTAGTTAGGGTTTCATTATTAGAAAAACAAAAGTTTTAGTGAGAGAGCTAGAGGGCGCGACAGCCAAGAGGAGAGAAGAGGGAGAGAGCGACGCCAAGAGGAGAGAGGAGGCTAGGGTTTCGTGATCTTCTAAGGCTAGGGTTCGTGATCTTCTAAGGCTAAGGTAAGGGTGGGATTCAAGCCTTATAATGGGATATATGAATTACTTTATGTGGGGGTTAGGGTTTGATGATTGTCATATGTATGATCATATATGTATTGGATGCCTTGTTAAATAATAATGTTTGTGTGATTGATATTCCTATGCCCTAGAATTGTCATTGTATTTTGCCATGATCATGAGAAATTGTATTGGGTGCTGAAAGTGGCGCCCTAGGCGCCCTGTCACTGTTTTCTGTTTTTGTTGTTACTGAAACTGGCGCCCTTGGCGCCTTGTGCATGTCCCTGCGTCTGTGTTGCTGAAAACAGCGCCCTAGGCGCCCTGTTGCTGAAACTGGCGCCCTAGGCGCCCAGTCCCTGTTGTTGTTGCTGAAACTGGCGCCCTAGGCGCCCTGTGCTTGGTGTTTTACTGCTTGCGGATGATGGCGCCCTATCCCTAGGCGCCATGCTCTATTTTATTGTTGCTGGTGTTGGCGCCCTGTCCCTAGGCGCCACACCCTATTTCTGTGTTGCTGGTGTTGGCGCCCTGTCCCTAGGCGCCACACCCTATTTCTGTGTTGCTGGTGTTGGCGCCCTGTCCCTAGGCACCACACCCTAGTTGATGTGTTGTTGTTGTTGTGATACTGTTGCTGTTGCTGTGTTGCTGTTGCTGTGTTGCTGTTGCTGTGTTGCTGTTGTTGTGCTGTTGTTGCTGTGTTGTTGTTGCTGTGCTGCTGTTGCTGTGTTGCTGTTGTTGTGTTGCTGTGTTGCTGTTGCTGTTGCTGTTGTTGTGTTGTTGTTGCTGTGCTGCTGTTGCTGTGCTGCTGTTGCTGTGTGCTGTTGCAGTGTTGCTGTTGCTGTGCTGCTGTTGCTGTGCTGCTGTTGCTGTGCTGCTGTTGCTGTGCTGCTGTTGCTGTGCTGCTGTTGATGTGCTGCTGTTGCTGTGCTGCTGTTGCTGTGCTGCTGTTGTTGTGCTGCTGTTGCTGTGCTGCTGTTGCTCTGCTGCTGTCACTGTGTTGCTGCTGGTGTTGTTGTTGCTGCTGTTGCAGTGTTGCTGTTCCTGTTTGTTGTTGTCGCATGTTGGCGCCTTAGTGCCTATGGTTGTTGCTGTTGCTTGTTGGCGCCTTAGTGCCCATTGTTGTGGCTGCATTGTCGGTTCAGACGTTGTTAGTTGATAATGTTACACCAGTTGGATTGCCTCTATTTTTTGGCATGGATTTTACATTGCGGACCTATGGCCAATGTTGAAAATTGCTAATTGTGGATGTGTTGCCAAAATTGTTGAAAACTGCTAAGTCGTTGATGTGTTGCCAAAAATGTTGAAAGCTGCTAAGTTGCTAATTATTGTTGATGATGGTGTACCAAGTTGAATTGCCTCTATTTATTGGCAGGTGGTATGTTGTAGGCCTATGGCCAACGATGATTTCCGATGTTGTTGCGTTGCTATGTAATCGTTGTTTATTGGTTGTGCATTTACATAGCGTCGCATACATAGCATATTTTTACGATGGAGCTATGCTCAAAACACGATGGCCTGGACTGGCAAATTACGATGAAATGATGTTACGATGTTGATGCCTCTATTATTGGCTGGATTATGGTACCACATGCATTATAGGGCGGTGGCCCTGAGTCGAGTTGCATTCCGCATTCATGTTGCATATTTATGCGATTGAGAAGATTTTGACTGTTGTGACGTAATGACTTGACCGTTGTGATATGTTGATATTGACTGCTGTGAAATGATGATTTGATGCCCTGACCTGATATATATTGCCTTTCATATGATTCATTATATAGTTTGATATCTCACCCCTTCTGTTTGAATGTTACCCCGATGTTGGTAACGTGCAGGTAACCTCGAATGAATGACGTTGCACCTTCATTAGTTCGGGTCGGTGTCGTCGCTCTGATACGTAGCACTCGGGGGGATGAACGTTTATTTATGTTATTTAAGTTGTTTACTGTTGGATTTTGAGTTATGAATCTTGCATAGTTGCCACGATTGTTTAGTTGAACCATTTGAATTTCCGCTGCGTAGTTAAAAGAAGTTTGACTTGTTTTGAAATGTTGTTTTGTCGGTTCATCCGAGTTAGGGTGTTATGTATCCGATTTTCAGAAAAGAGTTATTTATGTTTGTTTATGGTTTTTAAGTTGATAAATGTAGCATCCGTTTGTTTGTGAAAACTCTGATTTTACTTATATTTTTACCGGGTAGAAATGGGTGTTACACGTGGCGTATGGTGGCGGAGCTTCGGTGGTGAGTGAAGGCTACGCCGGAGAATAAGAAAACGAAAGTGAGACCCTCTGGCTCTGGCTCGGTTCGAAAGAGGTGTCTTCTGTCTCATCATTTTTTTTTGTTTGCTTCCCTCATCTATTCTTTTCTATTTCTAATTTCTGGTTTTGATGGTTTTTGGTAGTGGTTCACGGTGGAGGGAATAGTGACAGAGGGATGGAAGGGAAGGCGACGATAGGTGGTGTTGTGAGAACGATGGAAAGGATTACGCCGGAGGTAGCCAAACACAGTGGGGAGCCGTGGAGGCGCCAGCGTTGTGGCGGCGTTTCAGGAACGGCGTGGTGGTTCACGGTGGTCCGTGGGGCTTGACAGTGGTGGTGGTTTGACGTTAGGGTGGCTACTGTGGTGTTTGGTGGCGGAGCTTCGGTGGTGACCACCACATGGTGGCCGGAGCTTCACGCCCCTTTTTTCTTTCTTTCCTGATTTCTTAACTTTGTTTCTGATCTTTCTCCCAGTGACTGTGTGTGGGTGTTTCGTGTGTTTTTCAATCATTGTTATTCCTTCCTGTGTATCGGTGTGTGTTTTTGTGTCTAAGTGTATATTAGTGTGTGCCTCCCCTTGATTGTGCTACTGTTGCTGATTTTATAGGTGGATTGGGGTGCAGAGGACAGTCAACAATTAGGGCAAAAAATGGCATCCAAAGGACAGCATCTTTGAGGGGAATAAAATGACAACAGCTGGAGCAATTTTAGGGTGCCAAGAACAGTCAAAGGAAGGACAATAGCAAGAAAAAAAGGACTCAAAAGGACACTCAGCAGCTGCTGCGCCCTTGGCCTCTATTTTTTGAGATTTTTTGAATTGTTAAAAATTTGTATTTTAATTTTATACTATTTCTCTTTTATTGTTTTTGTCAATAAGTGTTGACTTTGGTTATGTAATAACACTTTGGATTATTCAGCTTTATTGGTTTATTCCGTTTTCAATTATGTTTTTTTGTATATTTTTTGTACCAATAACGATAGCTAAATAAGTAACAATAGAGAAATAAAACGAGCATCAAACAAATCGTTGCACGAGAGTGCCAGAGACAGCGCTTAAAACGATACGTGATACAACGAGAATAAAAACTTCTTTTGATTTTTTTCGATTAGCCGGACAATATTAGGGTATGACCGCTGTCCCTCTTTATTTATATTTTACTAGGAAACATGAAGGGTTTCCAAATTTCTCAAATAAAAATAGAAATAAAGATAAAAAAGACACTAATTTTGTCAAGACTACAGTTTTTTAGAAACTCTTAAAAAAATGAATTGACATAGAACGAAAGTATATAAGGATCACTGGGGATCTGAAGGAGCACTAGGGCTCTGATGGTCTAATTCGCAGTCGATGCTTGGCGCATTGATTGGAGTTAAACTGAAGGACCGACGGGGTCTGAAGGGCATGCCTAAGCCTGATGGACCAATGGGTCTGATGGAGCGCAAACTAGCGACGGTACTAGTAAAAACGGTCTGAGGGTGGACTATTTCGAGCGGCCTCTAGGGTCAAGATCAGGTCCGGACTGATATGACCACAAAGGACATGCACTGTGTTTTTTTTAGGCTGACACAGCCAGTCTGAAGGACCTGGGGTCGGATGATCCGTCGGTTGCTCGATAACACGACGTGCGATCTGGATTGAAGGACCATTGTTGGTCTGAAGGAGCGCTTGGGCTCTGAGGGACCGCTGGGGGTCTGAAGGAGTACTGAGATTCTGGATTGTGGTATGAGACCAGCGGTTGGAGCATTGACTTTGAGGGAACAAACTATTGGGATTGGCACATGGCGTACCTGCCGAGAACATACCTAATGAATGCATTTACGTGAGACGGGAAAAGCTATCTATATTTGGCATGTCTAAAAATGCAATGAATGATGTATGCGTGCAATATAGGCATGTGAAATGGTAGGTATCCGATGGGATTAATGAAGCGTGGCAGATGATGTGAGTTGAAGTTGATGGAACATGGAGGTTGACAAACAACGTATGTGAATGCAGATAAGAGATGAATGTGATTGTGCTGATTAATGATGAATGTAATGGAATGAGCAATTTTTCCTCCTTTTGTTTTTTTAACTTTTCTTTTTCTTCTTGGTATATAATGAGTATGAAATGCAAAAGTGTGAATGTGATGCAAATGTAATGCTTTGATGCGAATGCCATGCATGGTACAATGATATGATTAGTGATGTAAAAAAACTTGTTTTTTGGGCAACGACGAGACCGGCACTTGGCACATCCATCGAAGCGAACAATGTTATGCATGCGACGAGCGTGCAATGATTGGTATCTGGGGGATGATGAATGAAATGGGTATACCATGGGTGTTGAACTCGGTGGAATGAGAAAGTCGACAAACGGTTGTATGTGGATGCAGATGGGATATGAATGTGATTGTAATGATTATATGCTATAGTGAATAAAGGAAACACATGAATGCATGGTAAATGATATGATTGGTGATGTAGAAAGCTTTTTGGTAACGATGAGACCGGCATTGGTCATTTTTATTGAAGCACACATGTTATGTGTGGGCACGCATGTATGCATACGTAATGCGAAAGAAGCAAAATTGTGTAAGTAAAACAAGTGGAATGCGAATGCTTGTATAACACTTATATGGAAGAAATGTGAAGAGTATGGTCAGATGCATGGTTTTAATTCTAATATAAGGAGGACATGTGCAATGCAAGTCTAATGGGATGAATGTTGGTGACAACGAGTGTTTTTGCAATTTATTTTTTTGTAAGGATACCATGATGTTTGATGGGAAACCCAAATTTTGATCATTCCTTAGAATAAAATTTGATGGCTTGAACTCAAACTCTGGTAAGCTCGAGGTTGCCATTTTGAAAAGTGTGGCTTGTGGCAATTTATTAGTGACTTTTTTAGAGATTGTGATATGCATTTGTAGACTTGTTCAAATGGGGTTTTCATTTGGTTATGATGACCCATGATTGCTAAGCTTTCAAGTCTAAGATGTTAGCTTGGAGGAATTATCAATAACACGTCATTAACGTGTGTTTCTTTCTTGGAAGCATTTGTTTAATAAATATGAAAAACAGTGTGAATACAAATGAAAGCGTTAGTCGGCTCAGGGTTGTGACACGTGAGTGGAGTGAAGGATGAGGTTATTGGCTCAAGCCTATGAAAGGCAAGCTTCCCCCATGGTAAGAAATGTTTGACTTCCCCAATTTTGACTTCAAATAGTGGGGAGTGGAATAGTCTGCCTTTGTCTAGGGAGGACAATGGCGGCTAAGGGTATGAATTGGTTGAAGGACTGGGAAATGGGGTGGTACAAGGGTAACAAGTGGCTAAGGATGAATGGAATGGGCGACGGAAGAATTCTTTTGGCACAAGGGACATGATGCCCCTAGTCTATAAAAAGACAAGGTCGCCCCAATTAATGAAGGTCAAAGGTTGCCCCATTTTGAGTGTGGTTGCGACAGGGTGCGAAGTTAGAATAATGGTTTGGAAATTTGTCTGGTACGGCTATATGGGTGTAGTATAAGAACGGGATGAAAGGTGAGGGTATTTTGGGGATGATGAAAAGTTTGCCCGAGTTTAAATGGAATGGAGGGTGTGGGTGTTGTCCCATTCTGAGATGGTAAGTCAAGTAACTATCTTAGTAAGGATTTGTGGTTTTCTTTGGGAAGGATTCCACAAGCTAAGACAGTTGAGAACTTTTGATTCGATGAGATTTCACTTTGTTGATGATCACTAAATTTCTCATTACTATCATTTTCTCTTGATGAACTTTGAGCGTGCAAGCCCTTTTAAGCTTTTTTTTTAATTTTCTTCTTGTAATAATATTTTTTCTGAGCAAATAAATTATTCTGATTATTTTGTCCTAGAGTATAAGCTTTGAGAACAATGGAAGCAACCAATCATTGATCATAATAGACCTTAGGATTGTACTATGGCCAATGGTTAATGGTTTATGAAGGAAATGATTACTTTGCTCATAAAAGTGTTTGGGGTTGGTTGAGACAAAGAATCTTTTATGTGCTTCATGGTAGAATGAACCTGCTTAGGGTTGTAACGCAGCCGAGAGTTTAAGGAGGATAGAATGCTTAGGCCCAAGGAAATGTTTGAGGGTTTATTTCAGACAATGATCTTTTATGCACTTGATGGTGTGAAGTATCAGCACGCGATTTCTACCACTTTGGTTTTTTCTTCTTTTTCCAAGATTTTTCGATCCGCTTTTTTTTTAATTTCACTTTATTTTTTTGTGATTTATTTTGGGCTGAGCGAGCTGATAAAGGTGGTACATCGTCGTTAGATATGGGATTGATCCTTGTCTGAGGTGATTGGAGGATTTATGATTTTTTTGGCTCAAAATGGGTACCAAAGGGCATTTCTCTTTTTTTTTGGATTTTTGGATATAGGAAACTGGCCAAATTCCACTTCAAATCATGATTGCTTACTTTCTTGAAATTTCAAGCATAGGACAAAACTTCATTTTAACATATTTGCTTTTCTTTATTTTTTCCTTTTTTATGCCCTAATTTTTGCTTGAGTTGCTCTTATGAGTTTTTAACCTAACGGGCCTTTCTCTTTTGGGTTTTCTTTTTTTTTTTTAAAATTCAAAGGACTTGCACGAGTGTTTGGAGTGCCAGCAGGAAATCTTAGTGATCATTACTCTGCCCCAGTATGGAGCATACAAAGTGCTATTCGTGAAATTTCATCACTGGGGGAAAGTGAATGAAATACTATTGTGAGGACTGGGCCTTTTATGAATGGTTGGATCTGGTTTTGAAAACGAATGATAAATGGGGGTAGTGTAACTGACTCAGACAAGAGTAAACACACATGTCATGTTAGTTTATTTTGCAAACGCTTCATGGAGAGTTAACACCAATTAAAGCGGAACAATTTTAATTGCCAAAACTACACAAGTTGACAAAATAGACATTTAAGCTTCTTATCACGGGGGTGAGATATATGTTGGCTGATGCCTTTGGTGGGGTGTGTCTCTGAGGCTAAGGGTCAAGCCTGCAGGAGCAAGGGTTTGAAGATGTGGTCAATGTTGGAGTGACCCTGATGGTGAATGAGTCATCGGTGAATTCCATTGAAGGGTTAAGTGGGTGGATGGTTTCCATGAATGTGGTGGGTATGAGTAGGATGTATATGGAGTGAAGGGTAAAGGACTTGATGTTGGTGAATCAAGTTAGGGTATGACAACATTTTCCAAGGAAGAGGAATCAATTAAAATATATTTTCAAGAAGGCATCGTCTCTCATCAAACAGTGTGTCAAAAAAAATCTTATGAGTTTCATTTTCTATTTTTTGGAAAAATTATTTGAATAAAGCAGAATGCATGAACATATGGATGTTGTTGTACACAGACAATGATGCAGGTGAATGAAATGTGTAATCATACCTTAAGCAAGTGTGTGCTTTTTTTATTTTTTATTTTTTATTTTTATTTTTTAAATTTCAACTAGAGTGAGAGGCTAACCAAACAACAACCAAACTATTGGATGATGAACGATGCAAGAATAGAAGAAAATGAAGCAATTCCTAATTTTGTGTTAATGCATGTGAGAGGATTAATGCCCTTGAGATGGATGTGAGAGGAATATATGACTTTCGTTTTTGTTTTTTTATGACGCATGAAGGAGATTACTGTATTTGAGATGCATGGGGATGAAGGACTTTTGTTTTTGTTTCTTTATGATGCATGAAGAGGAGTAATGAAATAATGAATGAATGTAATTTTTTTATAATACCAATGTGATATTTATTATTTTTGGTGTATGGATATGCAAGATGATGCACTTTGGATGAAATGAATGATATTTTTGTTATTTTCTAGATGATAAGATGCATGGTAGGGGAATGATAATGAAATGCTTATGGAAAAATCATTTTCGTATGAATGCATGGTGATTTTTTTATATGTTTTCTTTGAATAAAGTATAATGCATGAACATATGAATGTTTGTTGTACATGAGCGACAACAGAGATGAATGAAATGCGTGATAATTTTTGAATGTGACGGAAGGATACTTTAAATGGGTATGGTTTACCCCCCCCCCCCTTTTTCTTATGCTTCAGCCAACAAAAGGCTATTGGATATTGAATGATGCAATAATGGAGAAATTTCTGATTTTTATTTTGATGCATGTAGGAATAGAAACTTTTACTTTGGTTTTTTATGGCGCATGGGAGTAATGCCCTTGAAGCGGATGTGAAGGAAATAAATGACCCCCCCTTTTTTGCATGAAGAGGGGATAATGCATTTAAATGAAATGATGAATGAATATATAATATTACAGTGATGTTTTTTTTATGTGGATATGCAAGATGGACAAATAATGCAAATGATATTTCTGTTATTTAGAGATGATGAGATGCATGGTAGCGAGATGAGATGCGTATGAAAATAATGATCTTATTTTGTTACGAATGTATGATGAAGATGTAAGTGCATGGAGTGCACATGATTGTTTGATTCCAATGACATGTAAGATGTTCAAAGAGATGATTATTTTAAATGAGTTTATTTTTTTTAAGGGGTCATGCAACATGCAAAGTTACAAATTCTCATTTATTTTATTGGATGATCAATGATGTATGAAAAGAGTAATGACATGTTTTTTTTGTTTTTTTTTATCTAGAAAACGACACATGCAGGGAAAATGATTGTTTGATTCTAATGGAATGCTATGTCAAGTGTGCGAAGAAAAATTTATTGTAAATGACCCTTTTTTAGAGAGGCAATGCAACGTGGTGATGATGCAAACACTCTCTTTTCATTTGATGATGATTGATGCAAGAATAAGAGAATAAGGTTATGATTCTTGTTTTTTTTGTTAAAATGTGATGCATGAATGAACACCTGACAAATGTATATTGCATGATGAAAATGCAAATGCATGATGTAACATCCTCAAAATAATTAGGCGAATTATTCGGATGTTAACTCAATAGGAATAATTTAGTACTCGACTGGTAAATTTATTGAGTACTAAAATTATTTAATGAATGTCATTAGATCGTTAACCGGATAATACGGGTCAAGGAAGTTTCGAAATTGAAATAAGGGATTAAGATCAATACGGTAATTGGACCACGCTACCACTTATTTATTAATTAAATGTGTGTGTGTGTGTGTGTGTGTGTGTGTGTGTGTGTGTGTGTGTTTAAAGAAAAGAAAGAAGAGTCCACGAGAGAGAGAAAAGAAACAGAGGAAGAAAAGAAGAGAAAAGAGAAAGAAAAGAAGAGAAGGAAAAGAGAAAGAAGAAGAGGAAAGAAGAAGAGAAAGGAGGAAGAAGAGTGAACCCCATCCCTCCAAAATTCAGCACAATCATCATCTCCCTCTCCTCTACAAAACCCTATAGCTTGGTAAGATTCTCTTCAATTTTCCCCCCTTCTCATGACCTACGAATTTTTAGGGGTTTTTGGAATTGATTTGTTGAAATCTCAAGTTGTGAGCTGGAATTGATGATTGAATCATGATTAGGATCGAAGCCAAGAACGGTGGAACGCGATTTGGAGCTCGAAACGAAGTTGGGAGCGGTTTGGTGTTGATTGGACTCGATTTGGGGTTTTGGTGAAGTCTCGGTGATTTTGAAGTCTCGGCGTCGCCACTCGCTTCGAGGGTGAGTTTTACTCACGCTTAGGATGTTTTTATGTTTCGAGTATTTTTACGTCAATTGATGTCGAGAGATCTTGAGTCAAAACCGCTATTTGGAAAATATGTCGTTTTTGATAAAAACCGTTTTGATTGAGACATTGATTGATTTGAATGATTGTGTGATATTGGTTGAATCTGTTTTTCTGTTTGTTTGGACAGTTTTCAATCGGAACGAGAATCAGAATTAAGCGGAATCGCGGTTTTCGCGCGAAACCGCCAAATTCTGCACTTGACAGACCCCCCCTTCTGTCAGTCCACGCGCCACTTGCGCGCCGCGCGCCACTCGCGCGCCACTTGACAGATCCTACTGTCAGCTCGCACGCCACTTGCGCGCCACGCGCCACTCGCGCGCCACTTTGCAGATTTTCAACAGTTTTTCACTGATTTTGTTTTCGCGATATCTTTTGATTCCGGAACCCGATTGAGGTTTTCTAAGATGCGTTGGAAAGCTTATTCAGAGGCCTAACTGAATATTCTATTTTTAAGGAAAAATGAACTGTTTTTGATATTGAAAATTGTGTCGAAAAGTGGTTAAATAGAGTGCGAGTGTGAACTTGGATTTTATAAAACGTGGATTTAAGTGTTTCATTGATTGTCTGATTTGATGGACCGTGGGTTCATAGTGCTGTAGATATATATATTATATCGAGTTTGGGTGACGACCCATGTTGACATACTAGGCGGGGAAGTCATGAACCCTTACCCTAGGCTCTGTGCCATTAGGAAACACTACTGGTTATGGGGTTCGCCGGGATTAGCAAGTGGATTGCAGTCGGTGTTGTGTCAAAAGTTTGTACTACGTTCATCGGGATTAGCAAGTGGATTGCAGTCGGTGGTTCGTAGAAAGGCCTAGGATGATAGTTCACCGGGATTAGCAAGTGGATTGCAGTCGGTGTCCTACTAGATCGAAGCCTTATTGTATGGTACACCGGGATTAGCAAGTGGATTGCGGTCGGTGTCGTGTCACGCCGTAAAAATGTTTTAAACGGACCGAGAGTGTTAGTAGGGGTCTCGGTAGAACTCACTGATATTTTATCTCACTGTTTAAATGTTGTTGTTTTACAGATAAACAGGGACAGAAGAAACCTCAGAGGCACGAGTAGGTGGCCCCGGAAGAAGAATGATGACTTAGCTTTATGTTCAAGTTTATTTTCCTTCTGTTGCCTATGTATTACAACACTATGGCATTAGTGTTTTGTTTATCTTTTTCCGCTTTCTTGTATGACTCTGACTACCATAGTGCTGACAGTTTATGGTCTGAGTACCGTATGGTCTTATCTGTACATAAGACGGTTATGTTATATTTCAGCAAAAATTTTATAATGGTATTCAGTGTCTAAGCAGGAAATTATTATCTCTGATGTTTATATTTTGGCACGCTTTGGTATTTTTACAAGTTAAATATACCGGGGTGTTACAGTTGGTATCAGAGCGGTTCGACCTAGTCGGACTTAGCTTTTAGGGTATTTACTTTCTCCAGTCGTAATTTTCTTAGTATGCTATTAGACATTGAGCTTGATCAACTTAATACTTTGTGCATATTTCGCAGAATCATGGCCAGAAGAGGTTGATCCACAATTCGAATGGATGCAGAATGTCATTGTGAATCAGCAAAAGATGATGCAGGATATGTTGCAAATGCAGCACGATCAAATGGCTCTACAGCAGCCCAATGTCCAACCTCATCAAGAAGATCCTAACCAGACATATTTCCAATTTCAAAAAATGAAGCCCCCGACTTACAAGGGTGGACCGGATCCGATGACTGCTTATTATTGGATTGATTCAATGGAGAAAATTTTTCAAACCTTGCAATGCGGGGAAGAAGAGAAGGTAATATGTGCGGCGAATGTGCTTGATGAAGATGCCCATACCTGGTGGAGTAATGCAAGGCAAATGATGGAACTCCAAGGAACTCCCCTCACTTGGGACAACTTCAAGGAATTGTTTTTGAAGCAATATTTCCCTTCGGTGAAGAAGCTGAGTAAACAAACAGAGTTTGTGAATCTTAAGCAAGGTGATTTGTCAGTTGGGGAATATGCAGCGAAATTTGAAAGACTGTCTCAGTTCTATGAGTTGGGAAAGTATGCCCCAAATGATGTGTGGAAGATGCAAATGTTCAAAGAAGGTCTCGGAGCTGATGTGAGCCAAGGACTCAGTTCTTACACTCTGGTTAATTATCCTGCCTTAGTGCAACAAGCATATGTTGCTGAGGAGGATCTGAGGAAAATGTATGCTGAAAAGAAAGACTATTGGAAGGGTAAGAAGAAGGTTGCTGAGTCTTCTACTCCAAGCAGACAATTCAAGGGAAACAATTGTAAGGGAAAGCAAGTGCAGTCCCATGAACCTTCAAAGTTCCACAAATGTGGCACTTGTGGAAAATATCATTCAGGTGATTGTTGGCAAAAATCCAATCGGTGCTATCATTGTAATGAAGAGGGCCACTATGCAGATAAGTGCCCATCAAGGAGGAGCTTTCAAGGAGCCCCGAATGCGCCGAGACAAGGGCGAATCAACACATTGGATGCTCGAACCATCACACCTACTGATAATCTTCTGAGGGGTACGGGATCTCTTTTTAATAACTCAGTCAATATTTTATATGATTCCGGTGCAACTCATTGTTTTATATCACAAGCGTGTGTGGATCGGTTGGGTTTAGCATTATCTGAGCTATCCGAACCGATAACTATTTTAACTGCTGCCAAGGGTCGTGTCCAGACCCAATCATTGTGTGAAAATTGCCTACTTGTCATAGGGGACAGACAATTCGTTGTGAAATTTATTTGCTTGCCTATGAAAAGTATGGACATTGTTCTGGGTATGAATTGGATGGCTGAAAATCATGTAACAATCAACTGTGCCGATCGAACTATTAGCTTCGCCTCCGAATCCGTAGGGTTGACACAGGCAGGTTTTGAAGCAACGATCTCTTACACCGAAGCAAGCCAGTCATTATTTCAAGGTGCGGAAGCTATTCTTATTATGTTGTCTGCATCTACTGAAACGGGTTTAGATTTGTCATCTGTGCAAGTGGTAAATGAATTTTTAGATGTCTTTCCAGAGGAAGTTTCATCCTTACCTCCTGACCGAGAGGTAGAATTCTCAATAGAATTGATTCCTGGTGTGGGATCAATATCTATTGCTTCTTACAGAATGTCTCCTTTGGAATTGAGGGAATTAAAGTCCCAGCTTGAAGAATTAATATCAAAGAGGTTCATCCGACCGAGTGCCTCTCCATGGGGTGCTCCAGTGTTGCTAGTCAAGAAGAAAGACGGAACCATGAGATTGTGTATTGACTACCGTCAACTCAACAAGGTGACGATTAAAAACAAATATCCATTACCAAGGATAGATGACTTGCTCGACCAACTTCGAGGTGCCGTGGTATTTTCAAAAATTGATCTGAGATCGGGCTATCATCAAATAAAGGTACGAGCCTTAGATATTCCGAAGACAGCTTTCCGTACGAGGTATGGACATTACGAGTTCGTAGTAATGCCCTTCGGTTTGACAAATGCTCCAGCGGTATTCATGGATTACATGAACCGGGTTTTCCACACCTACCTGGACCAATTTGTGGTGGTTTTCATTGACGATATATTGGTGTACTCCAAGACCATTGAGGAGCATGTCCAACATCTCCGCATTGTTCTGAATGTACTCCGAGAAAAGAAGTTATATGCCAAACCGTCGAAGTGTGACTTCTGGATGCCGGAAGTGAAGTTTTTGGGACATGTGATTTCCCAATCGGGAGTCGCTGTGGACCCCAGCAAGATAGAAGCTGTATTGAACTGGGAAAGACCAACATCTGTCACTGAGATAAGGAGTTTCCTGGGTCTAGGCGGTTACTACAGAAGGTTCATTCAGGGATTCTCACAATTGGTCCTTCCACTTACTCGATTAACTCGTAAGGGGCAACCGTTTATATGGACGGACGATTGTGAGGAATGTTTCCAAGAATTGAAGATTAGGTTGACCTCTGCTCCAATCCTAATCCTTCCAGATCCATCATTGGAGTTTCAGATTTATAGTGATGCCTCCGGAAAGGGTTTGGGATGTGTTCTCATGCAAAATCAACAGGTGGTGGCTTATGCATCTAGACAATTGAAGGTTCATGAGGAGAACTACCCAACTCATGATTTGGAGTTGGCGGCCATTGTGTACGCGCTAAAGATTTGGAGACATTACCTTTACGGGTCGCGTTTCGAGGTCTTTAGCGATCACAAGAGTCTGAAATATCTTTTTGATCAGAAGGAGCTTAATAACAGGCAAAGGAGATGGGTGGAGTTTCTAAAGGACTATGATTTTGAGTTGAAGTACCATCCGGGAAAGGCTAATGTTGTAGCTGATGCACTAAGTAGGAAATCCATCCACATAGCAGAGTTTATGATGCATGAAATGAAATTGTTGGAATCCTTTAAGGACTTGAATTTGAATGCAAGATTAAGGAAGAACCGGTTAGTGCTGAGCCACCTGAGGATCTCTAGCTCATTAAGGGATTCTATTCGCTTAGCACAGGAAAATGATGTGAAGCTACAATCGCAGAAATTGTTCCCAGATTTTACTGAAGATAGGGATGGAGTGATTTGTTTCAACGGTAGGATCTGTTTGCCCGATAATGAAGATATTAAAAAGCAAGTGCTAGAAGAAGCACACCGAAGCTTATTTTCTGTACATCCTGGATCCACCAAGATGTATAGAGATTTAAAGCAGATGTATTGGTGGCAAGGAATGAAGTTAGAGATTGCTGAATTTGTATCAAAGTGCTTAACTTGCCAAAGAGTTAAGATAGAACATCAGAAGCCTGCTGGTCTGCTACGGCCACTAGATGTGCCAGTGTGGAAATGGGAAGACATTTCCATGGATTTTGTAATGGCGTTGCCAAAGTCTCAAGCCGGTAACGACTCCATTTGAGTAGTTGTAGATCGGTTAACCAAATCAGCTCATTTTATTCCAGTTCGTTCTAGCAGTAAAGTATCCAAGTTAGCTGAGGTGTATTTGAAGAACATAGTAAGGTTACATGGGGTTCCTACCAGTATAGTGTCGGATCGAGATCCGAAATTCACTTCTCGATTTTGGAAAGCTCTGAATGAAGCATTGGGAACTAAAGTACTTCTTAGTACCGCTTATCACCCGCAGACCGATGGTCAGACCGAGAGAACTATCCAGACATTAGAGGATATGCTTAGGGCTTCGGTACTTGATAACGGGAAGAAATGGGAGGATCATCTTCCGTTGGTTGAATTCTCATACAACAACAGTTACCATTCCAGTATCGGAATGGCACCTTTTGAGGCTTTATATGGGAGGAAGTGCAGGACTCCGTTATGTTGGTGGGAAGTCGGCGAGAACCGATTGTTAGGACCTGAAATGATTCATGAAACCACAGAAAAGATCCGTCAGATTAGGGAGAGGATGAAAGCTGCTCAAAGTAGGCAAAAGAGTTATGCCGACAAAAGGAGAAGGCCGTTACAGTTTGAGTCAGGTGATCATGTGTTTCTGAGATTGTCACCAACAATTGGCACAGGTAGGGCATTACGGGTGAAGAAACTCAGTCCTCGGTATATTGGACCCTTCCAAATTATCGAGCGAGTTGGGCCTCTCGCATACCGTATCGCCTTGCCTCCACCATTGTCGAATCTACATGATCTATTCCATGTGTCTCAGTTGCGGAAGTACATTCCCGATCCAAGTCAACCGTTAGATTTTGAAACGATTGACCTCCGACCGGACTTATCTTACCAACCTCATCCACATTACATCATGGAACGTGGCGAGAGGACGCTACGGACGAAGTCAATTCCCATTGTCAAGGTGGTTTGGGATGGTTTTTCCCTCGAAGAAGCTACATGGGAGTTGGAGGATGATATGCGGACTCAGTATCCGTATTTGTTTTCTTGAGGTACGTTGTGTTTAATTTTGAGGACAAAATTCTTTTAAGTGGGGGAGAATGTAACATCCTCAAAATAATTAGGCGAATTATTCGGATGTTAACTCAATAGGAATAATTTAGTACTCGACTGGTAAATTTATTGAGTACTAAAATTATTTAATGAATGTCATTAGATCGTTAACCGGATAATACGGGTCAAGGAAGTTTCGAAATCGAAATAAGGGATTAAGATCAATACGGTAATTGGACCACGCTACCACTTATTTATTAATGAATGTAATTTTTTTATAATACCAATGTGATATTTATTATTTTTGGTGTATGGATATGCAAGATGATGCACTTTGGATGAGATGAATGATATTTTTGTTATTTTCTAGATGATAAGATGCATGGTAGGGGAATGATAATGAAATGCTTATGGAAAAATCATTTTCGTATGAATGCATGGTGATTTTTTTTATATGTTTTCTTTGAATAAAGTATAATGCATGAACATATGAATGTTTGTTGTACATGAGCGACAACAGAGATGAATGAAATGCGTGATAATTTTTGAATGTGACGGAAGGATACTTTAAATGGGTATGGTTTACCCCCCCCCCCTTTTTTCTTATGCTTCAGCCAAAAAAAGGCTATTGGATATTGAATGATGCAATAATGGAGAAATTTCTGATTTTTATTTTGATGCATGTAGGAATAGAAACTTTTACTTTGGTTTTTTATGGCGCATGGGAGTAATGCCCTTGAAGCGGATGTGAAGGAAATAAATGACCCCCCCCTTTTTTGCATGAAGAGGGGATAATGCATTTAAATGAAATGATGAATGAATATATAATATTACAGTGATGTTTTTTTTATGTGGATATGCAAGATGGACAAATAATGCAAATGATATTTCTGTTATTTAGAGATGATGAGATGCATGGTAGCGAGATGAGATGCGTATGAAAATAATGATCTTATTTTGTTACGAATGTATGATGAAGATGTAACTGCATGGAGTGCACATGATTGTTTGATTCCAATGACATGTAAGATGTTCAAAGAGATGATTATTTTAAATGAGTTTATTTTTTTTAAGGGGTCATGCAACATGCAAAGTTACAAATTCTCATTTATTTTATTGGATGATCAATGATGTATGAAAAGAGTAATGACATGTTTTTTTTGTTTTTTTTTATCTAGAAAACGACACATGCAGGGAAAATGATTGTTTGATTCTAATGGAATGCTATGTCAAGTGTGCGAAGAAAAATTTATTGTAAATGACCCTTTTTTAGAGAGGCAATGCAACGTGGTGATGATGCAAACACTCTCTTTTCATTTGATGATGATTGATGCAAGAATAAGAGAATAAGGTTATGATTCTTGTTTTTTTTGTTAAAATGTGATGCATGAATGAACACCTGACAAATGTATATTGCATGATGAATATGCAAATGCATGATGTAACATCCTCAAAATAATTAGGCGAATTATTCGGATGTTAACTCAATAGGAATAATTTAGTACTCGACTGGTAAATTTATTGAGTACTAAAATTATTTAATGAATGTCATTAGATCGTTAACCGGATAATACGGGTCAAGGAAGTTTCGAAATCGAAATAAGGGATTAAGATCAATACGGTAATTGGACCACGCTACCACTTATTTATTAATTAAATGTGTGTGTGTGTGTGTGTGTGTGTGTGTGTGTGTGTGTGTGTGTGTGTGTGTGTGTGTGTGTGTGTGTGTTTAAAGAAAAGAAAGAAGAGTCCACGAGAGAGAGAGAAAAGAAACAGAGGAAGAAAAGAAGAGAAAAGAGAAAGAAAAGAAGAGAAGGAAAAGAGAAAGAAGAAGAGGAAAGAAGAAGAGAAAGGAGGAAGAAGAGTGAACCCCATCCCTCCAAAATTCAGCACAATCATCATCTCCCTCTCCTCTACAAAACCCTATAGCTTGGTAAGATTCTCTTCAATTTTCCCCCCTTCTCATGACCTACGAATTTTTAGGGGTTTTTGGAATTGATTTGTTGAAATCTCAAGTTGTGAGCTGGAATTGATGATTGAATCATGATTAGGATCGAAGCCAAGAACGGTGGAACGCGATTTGGAGCTCGAAACGAAGTTGGGAGCGGTTTGGTGTTGATTGGACTCGATTTGGGGTTTTGGTGAAGTCTCGGTGATTTTGAAGTCTCGGCGTCGCCACTCGCTTCGAGGGTGAGTTTTACTCACGCTTAGGATGTTTTTATGTTTCGAGTATTTTTACGTCAATTGATGTCGAGAGATCTTGAGTCAAAACCGCTATTTGGAAAATATGTCGTTTTTGATAAAAACCGTTTTGATTGAGACATTGATTGATTTGAATGATTGTGTGATATTGGTTGAATCTGTTTTTCTGTTTGTTTGGACAGTTTTCAATCGGAACGAGAATCGGAATTAAGCGGAATCGCGGTTTTCGCGCGAAACCGCCAAATTCTGCACTTGACAGACCCCCCCTTCTGTCAGTCCACGCGCCACTTGACAGATCCTACTGTCAGCTCGCGCGCCACTTGCGCGCCACGCGCCACTCGCGCGCCACTTTGCAGATTTTCAACAGTTTTTCACTGATTTTGTTTTCGCGATATCTTTTGATTCCGGAACCCGATTGAGGTGTTCTAAGATGCGTTGGAAAGTTTATTCAGAGGCCTAACTGAATATTCTATTTTTAAGGAAAAATGAACTGTTTTTGATATTGAAAATTGTGTCGAAAAGTGGTCAAATAGAGTGCGAGTGTGAACTTGGATTTTATAAAACGTGGATTTAAGTGTTTCATTGATTGTCTGATTTGATGGACCGTGGGTTCATAGTGCTGTAGATATATATATTATATCGAGTTTGGGTGACGACCCATGTTGACATACTAGGCGGGGAAGTCATGAACCCTTACCCTAGGCTCTGTGCCATTAGGAAACACTACTGGTTATGGGGTTCGCCGGGATTAGCAAGTGGATTGCAGTCGGTGTTGTGTCAAAAGTTTGTACTACGTTCATCGGGATTAGCAAGTGGATTGCAGTCGGTGGTTCGTAGAAAGGCCTAGGATGATAGTTCACCGGGATTAGCAAGTGGATTGCAGTCGGTGTCCTACTAGATCGAAGCCTTATTGTATGGTACACCGGGATTAGCAAGTGGATTGCGGTCGGTGTCGTGTCATGCCGTAAAAATGTTTTAAACGGACCGAGAGTGTTAGTAGGGGTCTCGGTAGAACTCACTGAGATTGTATCTCACTGTTTAAATGTTGTTGTTTTACAGATAAACAGGGACAGAAGAAACCTCAGAGGCACGAGTAGGTGGCCCCGGAAGAAGAATGATGACTTAGCTTTATGTTCAAGTTTATTTTCCTTCTGTTGCCTATGTATTACAACACTATGGCATTAGTGTTTTGTTTATCTTTTTCCGCTTTCTTGTATGACTCTGACTACCATAGTGCTGACAGTTTATGGTCTGAGTACCGTATGGTCTTATCTGTACATAAGACGGTTATGTTATATTTCAGCAAAAATTTTATAATGGTATTCAGTGTCTAAGCAGGAAATTATTATCTCTGATGTTTATATTTTGGCACGCTTTGGTATTTTTACAAGTTAAATATACCGGGGTGTTACACATGAAATGCTGAAGGAATGTTCACTTGGAAAGCTCAGTTATTCTAAATGATTTTTTTTAAAACAATGCAACATATTGGTGATGCTAACTAAAATATATATTTTGGATGATGAATGGGAAGAATAATGACACTATTTTCTTTTTCTTTTTATTTAGAAATGATGCATGCAAAGAGAAATGATGTATTTGAACTAGGATGACAATATGAGTGAAATGATGTATGAATGTCACATATTTAACATGCATTCCATCATTATGTGAAGCCTGCACTATTTGATGATGATCTTTTAATATTTACAAATTATGAACATATGATAATTGGATTGATGATGAGATGTTTGGTGGGGAAATGGTAACGTGATGCATGTGAAAAGAATGATTTTATTTTGTTATGAATGCATGATGATTTTTGTATGATGGATGGAAGGAGTGATGTCGTCTCATGTGCATGCAAATGAAGGAAGCATGAAATGTTTTTTTTTAGTGATTTTATTTTGGAGAAATGCTAACCTAGGTGGGTCATGTCTAAATTGGGATTTTCAACATGGTCTAGGGTCGCTTATGTGATCAATCTCTCAGGTGGCTCTATTCACTTCCTCACAAAGGTCTCCAGAGCTAAAATCCCCTTCCTGATATGATCCACAACGATAGCGAGCTACATGGTGTGGGATACCATGAAAGAGCGTACTCTGGCTGAAACTTTCATGAGAGTCAGACAGATGAAATCCAGAATGACTGTCACTAATAATCTCCACTCGTCCTAGGTTATTTGCAGACCCGGGTATAGGGCCCCACTCAAAGGTGTGTGCAAAAGTGTAAGTGACGTGTGTGATGAGGGCAAAATACCTAAACTAACCAAGCTGGAAAAGATATACAACAATAATAATAAAAGAGTCGTCTACCCTAAGGTTCAATAATATAAAGCAAGGCTAATAAATAAGTAACATAAGCATAAGGGCAAAAACAAAATATAAAGTTAATAAAAACTTGCACATTTAGTTAACCAGGCTTGACTCTCTTAATTTATCCTCAGTGAAGTCGCCAGCTGTAGCGACCGAAAAATACAGAGGAGGGATTCTTCGAAGTTCTTGAAATGAAGCCGCCACCAAAGTTTAGTTTAAGGGCAAACATTGGAAAATCCCTATTGAATGGATAAGGGGGTTTTGCGGACCAGGTTTAGGCTCGGGAGTCGTTTATGCGTAGGGAAGGTATTAGCACCCTACGACATCCTTCCTAAGGAAGGTTACCTTTTAACTAAATGTGTAAACATCTATTAATTCAAAAATAATGATTTTACCCTTATAATAATACTAATAAAAAAAAGACTCGATAAACGGTTAGTGGTTTTTTGTGCTTTTTGAGAAATAGGAGAGAGATGAATTTAAAGAGAAAAAAAGGGTTTTTATTAGTGCAATTGACAGAGGTCGGCCGCCCTCCGCTCCTACGTATCTCCTGGTAGAGAATCAAATCACACGTAGTTCTTGGGTAGAAAAAAGTTTGTTTGTTGGTGTTTTTTATTATTTGAATGTTTTGGAAATTGAAAGGCGTTCATAATGACCAAACAGATAAATCCAGAGTGGTCACCACTAATGGCCTATTTGAAATGTAAGGTGTTCACAATGTCCAAACAAGTTAAACCCAGAGTGAGCATTGCAAATAACCGATTTAGTGATTGAGTGTTTGACTGTTTGAAAATCTTTGCTTGGAAACATGATCTAAAAATAAAAAAAGTTAAGATTTTGTGAAAATGAGTTGGACTCATTAGTTTGTAAAAATGGGTGAGGATGAGTTGGACTCATCGGTCTGTAAAGATGGTGAAGATGAGTTGGACTTATTGTTTAATGAAAGAAATTGTTTGTTTCGTAGAAAAATATAAAAAGAACGGAAAAGGGGCATATTTGTAAAAAAGGGGTGCATAAAGAATAGGGGGCTGTATTTTGAAAAAGGGGGGTGCGAACTGTACGTTTTGCTTTATTTTTGGCCCAAAAAACTGGACTCAAGGAAAGGGGTTGTATTTTGAAATAGTGGGTGTAGATAGCATTCTGTTTCTTTTTTAACGAAATTTACATCAGGACCCAAGTCCATCATATGTTAACATAACACAAAATTCTGATTTCACCATAACCCTAATTTTCATTCTCCCTAACTCAACAGCGTCGCACACCGCTTCTTGGAGAGAGAGAGAGTGCGAAACTTGCAGAAAAGAGAGAGCGGAAAAGCGAAAGAGAAAGAGGGAGAAAGAAAGAAGCAGATCGAAGACGAAGAAGGGAGGGAGAAGAAAGGGAGAGACGCCGATGGATGGTGGTGTGAGAACGATGGAAGAAGAGGGAGAGAAAAGGGTGCGATGGGAAGAAAGGAAAGAGAGGGACGACGGGAAGAAGGGTGAGGAGAGACTGAGACGGTGGTGAGGGAGAGGTGAACGAAGGGAGAAGAGTGGGTGTGACGGAGGAAGAAGAGGTGGAGATGGACTCACGGTTAAAGCCGTCGCCGGAGGTGGAGCCATGGTCCGGCGACGGCAACGGTGGGAGAGAGGGGAAATCGTGCGACTTATAGAGAGAGAGAAGAGCGCGAATCGCAGAGAGAGACAGAGAAGAGCGAGGGTAGGGGAGGATAGGGTGGATGCGATGGTGGTCGTTTTGGGGGGTGGAGGTCGTCTGGTGTTGGTGGTTGTTGGTGACGGTACTGCGGCGCAGAGGGGATGATGACGACGGTGCTGAAGGGGAACGACGGTGGTGGAGGCGTGGCATATGATGGCGGAGCTTCGGTGGTGAGTGAAGGCTACGCCGGAGAATAAGAAAACGAAAGTGAGACCCTCTGGCTCTGGTTCGGTTCGAAAGAGGTGTGTTCTGTCTCATAATTTTTTTTTGTTTGCTTCCCTCATCTATTCTTTTCTATTTCTAATTTCTGGTTTTGATGGTTTTTGGTAGTGGTTCGCGGTGGAGGGAGGAGTGACAGAGGGATGGAAGGGAAGGTGACGATAGGTGGTGTTGTGAGAACGACGAAAAGGATTACGCCGGAGGTAGCCAAACACAGTGGGGAGCCGTGGAAGCGCCAGCGTTGTGGCGGCGTTTCAGGGACGGCGTGGTGGTTCACGGTGGTCCGTGGGGCTTGACAGTGGTGGTGGTTTGACGTTAGGGTGGCTACTGTGGTGTTTGGTGGCGGAGCTTCGGTGGTGACCACCACATGGTGGCCGGAGCTTCACGCCCCCTTTTTCTTTCTTTCCTGATTTCTTAACTTTGTTTCTGATCTTTCCCCTGTGGCTGTGTGTGGGTGTTTCGTGTGTTTTTCAGTCACTGTTATTCCTTCCTGTGTATCGGTGTGTGTTTTTGTGTCTAAGTGTATATTAGTGTGTGCCTCCCCTTGATTGTGCTACTGTTGCTGTTTTTATTGGTGGATTGGGGTGCAGAGGACAGTCAACAATTAGGGCAAAAAATGGCATCCAAAGGAGAGCATCTTTGAGGGGAATAAAAGGACAACAGCAGGAGCAATTTTAGGGTACCAAGGACAGTCAAATGAAGGACAATAGCAAGAAAAAAAAAGGACTCAAAAGGACAGTCAGCAGCTGCAGCGCCCTTGGCCTCTATTTTTTGAGATTTTTTGAATTGTTAAAAATTTGTATTTTAATTTTATACTATTTCTCTTTTTTTGTTTTTGTCCATAAGTGTAGACTTTGGTTATGTAATAACACTTTGGATTTTTCAGCTTTATTGGTTTATTCCGTTTTCAATTATTTTTTTTGTATATTTTTTGTACCAATAACGATAGCTAAATAAATAACAATAGCGAAATAAAACGAGCATCAAACAAATCGTTGCACGAGAGTGCCAGAGACACACGCGCTTAAAACGATATGTGATACAACGAGAATAAAAATTTTTTTTGATTTTTTTCGATTAGCGGACAAAATTAGGGTATGACACCTGTCTCAGCATCTGTCCATCTGCAATTCGACAGCATCATTCGACAGAATCTGTCTCTGCATTTCGACAGAATCTGTCTCTGCATTTCGACAGCACCTGTCGAAATCATATGTCTATTTGCATATACAACAACAACATAAGCATCTAATTGAATGTGCAACAGGTTACTGTACTGTGTCCATTGATGACACTATCGTTCTAAACGAGAATACAAAGCACATGCACTAAATAATTGCATCAAATTGGCTTTTAGTTGCATGTGCTTTGTATTCTCGTTTACATCACCTATTAAAAGCCAATATGCAATTATTTTATTCAGGTAGTGGAGTTAGTTGCTTTGCTATATGTTTCCAAAGTCTTAGAGAACCTTCAAACTAAAAACGAGGATAAGAAGAGAGGAGTACAGATTATTCAAAATGCACTAAAGGTTCTACTGTTACTGCACACTATCTTTTTTCCATCATATATCGGCCCCTCTCCTTTCTCTACTTTGACTTCTTGGCAATGTTTCTAATAATGTATATTATTTATTACAGGCACCTAGTGTTACAATAGCTTCAAATCCTGGTTTTGATGGTGCTTTGGTTCATAGCAAATTGTTGGAACAAGATAATCATAATTTGGGTTTTGATGCTGCTAAAGGTTTGTGACCAGTTTACATTTATAAGTTTGTCAAAATAAAAAAATATACATACATAAGATTGTATTGGAATTCAATTTGATGGTCATTTGCCTCCTGTTAGTATATTTGTTAAATTATTCATTTAGCTTAATTAGTGGTTGAAGGATAATGATGCTTATTCTGCTTAAACAGGCACCTATATTATTGATATGGTGAAGGCTGGAATTATAGATCCTCTTAAAGTTGTTAGAACAGCTTTACTAGATGATGTCAGGTAAAATCATATCATCATTCATCACATTGCAATTTCTCTGCATATATATAATATATATAGTATTATACGTTAAACTATTTTCTGTTCTCATGCAGTGTGTCATTGCTACTGACAACAACCGAAGCATCTCTTCTCTTGTGGAAAATCCAAATGACAAAAATAAACCTCCCTGCAGGGTGCCTGATATGGATGACTTGGACTATTAATCTGCTTCACCAAATAGTGAAAGCAATTTTTTTGTATCATTTTTTCATGTTTGATTCAAACTATTTAGTATAGGATTGATTTTTAGTTGCGGAGACAAACCATTTGCTATATTATAATGAAAATATTGATTATGGGTGTACATTATTAGTGCCAATTATTTTTTTTTAAAAAATAGACATTTAGCATCAGTTATTTAAACAACCGATGCTAAATGTCATTTTCAGACATCAAAAATAATGATGAAATACCATTTAGCATCGGTTATTTAACCGATGCTAAATATCTCGCTTTTAGCATGGTGAGATTTAGCATCGGCAAATAACCGATGCTATTGTCCAAAATAACCGATGCTAAATGTATTTTCTACACTAGTGCTAGTGCACATGAACCGTGTGATGCACGGGAATACATATTCTGTTTAGTGAATCAATTTTTTAACATATTTAGGATACGTTTGTTTCATATTATAAAATAAGTCATTTTGATATTCGATAAGTTAGATTTTTTTTTTAGAGATTTTAAAGAGAAGAGAAGTTTATTTTCGTTTATCTATCAAAATCAAGATCACTTATTTTAGCTTTCTTGATCACTTATTTTAGCTTATAAAGTTGTAGGGCTCGTTTGTTATAGCTTTGATTTAAAAATAATCACTTTCTTTTTATAAAAAATAATCACAAACTTTTCATCTATGTAGGAAATGCGTTGAAGGCGAATTTAGTGAGGCTTTTCTCATTTCTGGGATTTTGGTTGACTTGTTCTCAAAGCTGCGCACATGTGTGATAATAAACTTAGAGATGCGAAGGTTGTGATGGAAGAAACTTTGAATGTTATGAAGAAGAAGAAGAAGTTTTTAGGGTTGAAGATGTAGTTCAGAAATTGGAAATTCCAAGATTCTGAGTTTCTTTCTTTCAATTTCATCGTAATGTTTATATTTTACTCCCTCTCTTTCTTTTATAAGCAACAGGTGGCCAACCCATATTTATGTATTTGGTACAAAATTTGACCAAATACATCAACTTGGGTTGACCACATTTTGCTTATAAAAGAACTGGAGCCAGTATTAATTAAATAAATACGTAGCACAATGAAGTGTCTCATTAATTGACGTGACATCCTTGTGTGGTGCCTACATCAGGTGTCACGTCAATTAATGAACTCCACACCACCTTCATTATTAGAAAAAAAAAAACTTTCTGAGCTTTTAAAAATTGGGAGATTGCATGTCTGAGTTTTAAAATAAGGGGATTAATTATCTGAATTATTGAAAATAAGGGACAAACACTGTAACTTAACTTTAATTAAGCTCATTTATGCCATTTTATATTTATAAGTTAGTAGAAGTGCTAACTTTATAAAACACTTTAAATTGACACTGTTAGCTTACCCACTATAAGTTAGCTCATTCATTATCCGCTACTTTTTACCAAATAGAGCCTAACTGTTAAGGCTCTTTTTTGGCAATGTCAATTTGTTACTTTATGGCGGTTATGCTCTTTGTAAGTGTTTGGTATGACTAGCTTATAACATTTGCACTAGTTTATAATGTTTTTGAAACAATATATGCATGAAATGGTGTTTGAACTTATAGCTATAGTGTTTCATTTTTGTCTCATTTTTAACATTGCTACTTTAATATTAAATTCCTAAATTATCGTTCATTAAATGAATATTCTTTCATATTTAAACATTATGTACAAATGTCCATTTATTTTATTTTATATTTATAAGCTAGTTCAACCAGTAATTTTACCATCAAATACTTTAAATTCAATCCACAAGCTTAACCACTATTGACTCATCCGCTATAAGCTAACTTATCAACTATCTGCTAGCTTATCTGTTATCTACTATTTTTTTGTAAACAAAGCCTAAGTTGCATTTTCGTAAAATATTAAATGCCATAAGAATATAAGACGGTGATGATGGGCATTTATACTATTTAACACATTTATTTAATGTGTATATTAAATATATCAATAAATATGTATTACTTTTTCTTATACTTTAAATTAGTATTATTGATTTTTGAGTTAATTTTATCTTTAATAAATCATATTTTTAAAAATAATTAATCAAAAGGTTGACTTACTATTATTATTATTATTATTATTAATATTTGCCTAGTCTATTATTTGATTAAGTATAAAGGAATTCTTATCATAAAATATAGAGGAAGTTATATAGACCACATTAAATTATATTGTGTATATATACTAAAAAAACTTTTGTCCATAATAAATCATTTACTACACATAATAAATCATTTATTATGCACAACACCTTTCTGTTCTGTTCTGTACTCATCATTTCTCTCTTTATATAAATCAATGGGGAGTACTCTTTTTCCTTCTATATGATTTTTTTAAAGGAAAGTTTTGCAAAAGAAGATTTTAACGAGGTACTTTTTAGTTTCCTTCTATTTGGCCAAAAAAATCATTTAATGAACATTATAATTTTTACCTATTATTTTATTGTGTTGACCTTTTTGAACTTAATAATTTTTTACTTATCATTAAACAAAATTAAATGTGAATTTTTGAATGTATTTATGATATTTTAATTATAAACATAATTATAAATGCTGCTAATACTTTCTCTAAATTCAATGTATAGTTGTATCTCAAATTTGTCTATATAAACATCATAACTAGAGCATTAAGAAAGCCATAACAAATATCATCCTAAAATTTTACTTTTGCTCATTTCTCTCTATTTCTCTCATTTGGGTCATGGCTAGAAAGAAGGTGAAACTTGCATACATAGTCCAAAACTCCAAGAGGAATACAGTATTCAGAAAACGGAAAAATGGTGAGAGATTAGCTTTATTAATTTATTCAAAGAATCTATTACTTTTGCATGTCTTTTATATTTCACCATTATGAAAATTATTTGGATGAATACTTACAATTTTGATGTTGCTTTATTTTCATTTTTGATGTCAAAAATTAACTATTTTTTCTCCGCAATCTTACAAATTCAGAATCTAGCTATTTGTATCAAGTAGCCCTCTTTACCAATTAGTATAAATTTTTAGTTTCTCATTTCTCACATTTCTCTTTGTTCTTGTGATGGCTCTTGTAATGTTTTTAAACAGGTTTAATCAAGAAGGTTAATGAAATCAGCATCCTTTGTGGGGTCGAAGCTTGTGCTATAATATATAATCAAGATGATCCTCAACCAGAGGTTTGGCCATCCGAATCTGGAACCCAACATGTGGTTAATAGGTTTCAGACCACGCCTCAACTAGTGCAAAGCAAGAACAAGCTGGACCATGAAAGCTATTTGAACCAAAGGATCCAGAAAGCCCAGGAGCTTCTGATGAAACAACAGAATGACAACAAAAAGAAGAAGATGGAAAATATGATAGATCATTTCATGCTTACTGGCCAGATTGTTGACAATACCGACATGACTGATCCCAATGATCTCTTATCATTCATTGATGAGAACCTGAAGAGAATCGAACATAGGATGGAATCGATGCAATCCGAAGAGGAGGTTCAAAATATTGGAGCACACACTATGAATATTGGAGAACACACTATGAATGTTGTTGGAGAGCAAACAAATATGGGTGATATCCAAGGAGTGATGATCGAAGGAGATCATATGAATATGAATAATGTCCAAGGAATGTTGAGTGGAGAAGAGCAAGTAAATATGGGTCATACACAAGGACTAGTGAGTGGAGGAGAGTTGGAGACCAACATGGGAATGGATACCAACATGGATGATATGCAAGTTGATCAAGGTTGGTCTACAAACTTCACCAACAATATTGATGGTCTGCTACCATTTGGAGATGCTGATGTCCCAAATGCCTTTTGGCCTAATCCACATTTCCCTTGAAAAAGCTTTCTTTTGTAGTATTTGAATCATCTCTTGTTTGTTTTCTATTTATTTGCCTTTATATGTGTTTGTGTTTACAGGACAATCCAATGTCGTTTCTTTGTTTTTGTTTAAGCATATAAGAAGTCTTTAGTTTTTTTTTTAAATTTGTTAATGTTGAGTATCAATGGAATGAATAGAGCTTTTTCTTTTCTTTCAAGTAATTTGATATTATATATTTGATTTGCTTAGGATTGAGAAAATTCAAAAAAAGATAAGGTTGTTGGAACAAATCCTTTGTAATCTAACTTCACTACATTATTAACTGATTTGCGCATCTTTTTTGTCAGGAGACATGGTAATAAGTACCACCCCATAAACTCACACATACAAAGTGGGGATCTCAGGTTTTAACGTGAGTAACAATCAGTTGCATATGCCTTACAGATATTTTTCATCATAATTAAATTACATATACTTAGCATCAAATAGCCAACGCTTGCATATGCCTTGTCAAGATTCCTTTCAAAATTAAGATGAATTCAAATTATTTAGTGAAAGGCGATAAATGGGTGGACTAATAAGGGCTTCATTGAATTGCTTGAGTTGTTGGAAGACAAGCTTCCCGAAGGTAACACATTGTCGAACGTAGTATGATTCAAAGAAGATATTGTGTCTGATGGGTGTGGATTATAAGAAAATACATGCATGCCCCAATGATTCCATATTATATCAGACTGAATATAAGGGGTTGCATAAGTGCCCTACGTGTAATTGGTTGTGTAACATCCCAAAATAATTGTTTTTAAATCATATTGGTTAGTAATGATTTTAATTTGAAGTTGTTAATTAGTGAGTCGACGATTGACAGTCAAACTTGCTTAAATGTGACAATTGTGTGAATTTGAGTACTAAATAGTGATTTACTAGTTGCTTTTAAATTGAATGTGGTTGATGATTCCATGAATTGATTGCTTGAATGGGAAAATTTTAACTTGGAGTTAGGTACCAAAAGCTGTGAGAGTGGGAAAATTTTAAGTTTGGGGTTGCTCGTGGAATAGCAACAATATAAGTTTGGGGTGGTATACAAGAGAAGGAACAAGAAAAGAAAGAAAAAAAAATAATAAATATGTATATATGTTTATACATATACATATCAAAAAAAAAAGAGAAAAATAAATAAATAAATTCCTTCTCTTGTTTTGTTAAATGCTTTGGGAAAATGGGTGAGTATTGCGTGAAATTGACAAAAAGAGAGGTAGGCCTAACTCCAAGTACAACCTACTTATCCAAATGTATCCACCCTTACCTAAGCCCCGCTATAACCCTTAAAGTCCTCAAAATGTGTGTATGCATTTCATTTGTATAGAATGATATAGAACTCTGTCAAGCCTATGAAACGATGATGCAGGTACTGTGAATTGAGTGAATACCCGAAACACCTCAAGAGTGAAACACTGGTGAGATGTGCGTACAGAGAAAACTTGAGAATGCTGCTTGCTTATGATTCGGTATTTCCAATTCAGTTGTCCTGCCACTGTATTAGATTGATGATGATAATTGATGTGCTGATGTGTTTAAGGTTGATGTATTACATGTAACAGCTAAATAGAAAAATTAGCCACAGTCTGAATTGATTGTTTGCTTGAGGACAAGCAAAAGTTTAAGTTTGGGGTTGTGTTGACTCCCAATCATATGATGTAAGTTAGGCATTTTTTAGGACCAATTGTGCAGGGTTTTTATTGTATAACAGTCATTATCTGGGATTTAGTTCAGTTTTAGATAATTGTAGTAGGAAGTTCAATTGTAAGTATTCCTTCACTTTTGGAGCTAAATGAGACTTGAAGACCTCTTAAGTGGTTGTGGCATCTTTCGGCGAACCAGACACTTGCCCGGAAATGCAGCAATCTAGAGGAATTTTGGTAGTCAGAACTTTCTGTCATTCTTCGCGTCGCGACCAGGAGGGTTCGCGACGCGATTTGGAGGAGTCTTTACAAGCCAAAACTTTCTGTCATTTCTCGCGTCGCGACCAGGAGGGTTCGCGACGCGACCTGGAGCTGTTTTGCGAGGCCAGAAGTTTCTGTCATTTATCGCGACGCGACGGACACGGGCCGCGTCGCGATGGTGCGCGAAAATTAGGGTTTTAAAGCAGTTTCAGGAAATTTTTGGGGGACTTCGTTTTTTGGGGAATTGGAGCCATGTTTTGGAGCAGCTGGAGGTGCGATTTGGAGCCTTCTCACCACTTGGGAACAAGGGATTGAAGGTTCTAAATGTCTTCCTTTATGTTTGTTTTCTACTCTATGTTGGTTTCCACTCTTAGGATGATTTGTAACTAATTCTTTTAGATTAGGGAGAGATGAATCTCCCAAACCTATCATGTGAACCATTGATTTAGTTAATTCAGTTGTTATTCGATTTGCTTGTCTAATTACCTATATTCTTAACGCTTTTCAATTACATATGATAATTGCGATGATCCAGGCTAGTGATTGCATAGGGATATGAATTAGTAGCTGGAAATTGGGTATTTAGATCACATGCTAGTAATCATCATAGGAATATGTGATAGCTTATGTGAATTCCTATTAATTCTTAATCTTAATGCGTTACCCTCTGGCACGACTCACCTAAGGAATTAGGGTAACTCTTAGGGTAATAGGGGTCTTGAGACAAGGAATTGCCCTTGACCTAAATTAGTGGATTGAATCTAGAAATTGAATAATTAACTTGAATTGGCTGAGGTTCATGTGATAGGTGAGGTGAGAGGATTCGATCCCTAGTCGTTTTTCTCGCATTATTAATTCACGTTCGTATTCTGTTACCAATTACTCGATTAATCAAATATCTACAATCTACGAATTTACAATTTTGCTATTGTTGTCAACGCGCAATCCCTGTGGATCGACCGGTTCTTACCGATAAATTGTATTACTTGCGACATTTGGTACACTTGCCAGATTGTTAACAAGTTTTTGGCGCCGTTGCCGGGGATTGTTGACTTTGTTGTCGACAAGGCAAACGAGTTGATTCTAGATTTTTAGTTTTTGATTGTTTTGTTTTATCTTTAGTTACTTAAATTTGTTGATTCATAGGTGCACATATATTCTTTTTAGTCTTTTGTTAAATTTTTATTTATTATTTTAGTTGTTTAATTCTTAGTATTTAATTTTATGTTTTGTTGATTACTGTTTATTTTATTTCATTTAAAATGTTGAGTCTAATTTCTCTGTCTAGATACTTTGTTATTGTGTTGGACTTGTTGACGGTTTGTTTAAGTGTTGCAGAGAAGTTGTTTACGCGGGGGCAAAATTCGCAAGAATTGTTGTTTGACCCCGTGATTGAGAAAACAGAAAAGGCGGACCGGAAGAAAGCTAAACTAGCAAGGCAACAAGCCAAAGGAGGGTCCCAGGTACACTCAACTGCAACCTCCATTCCGGAAGATGAACCAAGGCAAGAGGAAGTTATGGCCGGAATCCCACTCACAAGACGCATTCTCAATGACTTTGGGAGGAGAAATCAGGGCGTTCAGGCTTACACATTCCGACCAGCATGGGCCGCTACCTTTGACATTAAGTCTTCTGTTCTCACTGCACTAAAATCAGAGCAGTTTGCAGGGTCAGATGCTGAAGACCCCATCCAACACCTCTCCCAGTTCCATGAGATTTGTGAAACCACCTATCCTGAGGGGGTTGATGAAAACTCCAAGAAAGTGCGTCTGTTTCCATTCACTCTAACAGGCCGGGCAAAAGATTGGCTGAACACTATCCCTCCAGGAACTGTCAATGCTTGGAGTGATCTTGAAAACAAGTACCTAGAACGATTCTTCCCTATCTCCAAGTTCATTAAGAAGAGAACTGAAATCTTCAACTTTTCACAAGGGGATTCCGAGTCATTGTATGATTCCTGGGAAAGATTCAAGTTGTCAGTTCTGAAATGTCCTGGGCATGGCATAGAAGATTTTCTGCAGATGCAAACCTTCTGTTATGGATTGCACCCTCAAACCCGGATGATGTTAGATACCTCGGCAGGGGGCTCTTTGGGTACTAAAACTTGGGAGGAAGCCAAACAGCTAGTGGAGGACGTGAGTTCAAATGAGTACGGCATGCAAAATGACTGTGGAGCTGTAATTACAAAGGGTATGTTGGAGTTGGACACTAATAGTGAAATTTTGGCTCAACAAAAGCTAATGTCGCTTCAAATTGAATCTCTCACCCAACAAGTGGCTGCTGCTTTGGAAGTGAGGTCTCAAACTCCAGCAACTGCTCAAGCAATGCAAGTTCATGACCAAGGAACTTATTTGGACGATGCTCTGACACAGTGCATGCAATTGATCAAGAACACCTTCCAATCTCAAGAGCAAGCTATGAAGGGTATGGAGAAAAACCATGAAAATGCTATGAAGAACTTAGAGGGTCAAGTTGGGGAGTTGTCAAAGAAACTTACAGAAGCATGTAACAAGCTCTCTTCCGCTAGTACTAGTCACAACTTTCAACACGAAATTTGTAATGCTATTTCATTGAGAAGTGGTAGAGAGCTGAACCCTGCTGAAGTGCCCACACCCAAGCCTAGAGAAGGAAGCGGTGAAACTGAGGAGTTGACAAAGAAAAATGAAGGTGTTGAAAATGAGTTGAGAAGAAAAAATGAGGGAGCCGTGAAGTCTAACCAAAAAGAAAATTTGTTTAATGAAAATTTGCAGGTAGACGAGAAGCCCAAAGAAATTCCTTCATACATAAGGTTACCATACCCTCAAAGGAGCAAGAAGGATCAGAAAGATGAGCAGTTCTCCAAGTTTATGGATATTTTCAAACGCCTTCAAATCAACATACCTTTTGCAGAGGCACTTGAGCAAATGCCGGTTTATGCCGAGTTCATGAAGGAGTTGTTGACAAAGAAAAGGAAGTTCAAGGGAGATGAGACAGTGGCCTTGACAGCTGAGTGTAGTGCCATTATTCAAAGAAAACTGCCTCCTAAATTGAAAGATGCTGGGAGCTTCACCATGCCTTGTGCAATTGGTGGTGTAACCATAGACAAGACTCTTTGTGACTTAGGGGAAAGCATTAATCTGATGCCATTGGCTATGTGGGAAAAACTTGGCGGAGGGGAGGTGAAACCGACCAACATGACGTTGCAACTTGCGGATCGGTCTATAAGGTATCCTTGGGGGGTTGTCGAAGATGTCTTGGTAAAGGTTGACAAATTCCTCTTCCCAGTGGATTTTGTGGTTCTTGGCATGGATGAAGACAATGACACCCCGTTGATTTTGGGAAGACCCTTCCTAGCAACTAGTAGAGCTGAAGTTAACATGGCAGATGGAACTTTGACCTTGAGAGTCCAAGATGAAGCTGTGAATTTTAATGAGCTAAAGTCCATATGCCTAGAGAAGGAAAAAGAAGGGTATTGTGGTAGTGAGGCGCCTGATCCCATTGTTGCAAACAGAATTCGCCCCCACTCATCCCTTGAGAACTCTCTTATGGTATCGAAAGATTCTAAAAAAGTTATGGGTATGTCTGTGGATCCTCTGCTACATTCCTCTCATGCATCATCTAGCGAGAGGAACGGCAACCTGAAAGGAAAGTGTACCCAAGAAGAATTTAAAGAGGCATTGGAGAGGCTGAGTTCTCCACCTGAGCCAGACTGAGTCACCCTCTGACAACCGTCAAGCTAGTGACGTTAAAGAAGCGCTTAGTGGGAGGCAACCCACTGGTGAGAGCCACTTACCATTTGTTAGTACTTTATTGTACCCCATTCTGACTATATTTTGCACTTTGGTCTGTACTTATTATTATAACTTACTCTGTGATATTGAGGCACCACTACCCTATTCTCTTTTTGTTAAAGCAGCTTAAATGATGATGATGTGTGGCATTTGGCTTCGCATGTTTGCATTTTTCCTTTTGACACTCGCACTTCAAGTTTTATCATCAAGTAATAGCAGGGGTCATGACAAACGTTGCAGAAGTTCTTTATCATCTGTGAGCAGCATCTCTTAAGTTCCATCTCTATGATCCCAACTGTGAGGTTTGAGCCTAAACACGTTCTTATATATATTGTGTGTATTCCTTGCCTGCATTAGTCTGCAGAACTTGACATTGTGCTTAATTGTTTTTTGCATTTGATTTTCATACACACTGAGGCATTTCTTTTGGCACCCCTGAGCCTTTCAAGCCAACCCATTAATGTTTATCCTCTGCTAGCCCCTCTGAGCGTATTGTTAAAAATTGTATGCTGTTTCTCTGAAAATCATAGCCTAGTAATTCTTAACTTGGAGTTAGGTACCAAAAGCTGTGAGAGTGGGAAAATTTTAAGTTTGGGGTTGCTCGTGGAATAGCAACAATATAAGTTTGGGGTGGTATACAAGAGAAGGAACAAGAAAAGAAAGAAAAAAAAATAATAAATATGTATATATGTTTATACATATACATATAAAAAAAAAGAGAAAAATAAATAAATAAATTCCTTCTCTTGTTTTGTTAAATGCTTTGGGAAAATGGGTGAGTATTGCGTGAAATTGACAAAAAGAGAGGTAGGCCTAACTCCAAGTACAACCTACTTATCCAAATGTATCCACCCTTACCTAAGCCCCGCTATAACCCTTAAAGTCCTCAAAATGTGTGTATGCATTTCATTTGTATAGAATGATATAGAACTCTGTCAAGCCTATGAAACGATGATGCAGGTACTGTGAATTGAGTGAATACCCGAAACACCTCAAGAGTGAAACACTGGTGAGATGTGCGTACAGAGAAAACTTGAGAATGCTGCTTGCTTATGATTCGGTATTTCCAATTCAGTTGTCCTGCCACTGTATTAGATTGATGATGATAATTGATGTGCTGATGTGTTTAAGGTTGATGTATTACATGTAACAGCTAAATAGAAAAATTAGCCACAGTCTGAATTGATTGTTTGCTTGAGGACAAGCAAAAGTTTAAGTTTGGGGTTGTGTTGACTCCCAATCATATGATGTAAGTTAGGCATTTTTTAGGACCAATTGTGCAGGGTTTTTATTGTATAACAGTCATTATCTGGGATTTAGTTCAGTTTTAGATAATTGTAGTAGGAAGTTCAATTGTAAGTATTCCTTCACTTTTGGAGCTAAATGAGACTTGAAGACCTCTTAAGTGGTTGTGGCATCTTTCGGCGAACCAGACACTTGCCCGGAAATGCAGCAATCTAGAGGAATTTTGGTAGTCAGAACTTTCTGTCATTCTTCGCGTCGCGACCAGGAGGGTTCGCGACGCGATTTGGAGGAGTCTTTACAAGCCAAAACTTTCTGTCATTTCTCGCGTCGCGACCAGGAGGGTTCGCGACGCGACCTGGAGCTGTTTTGCGAGGCCAGAAGTTTCTGTCATTTATCGCGACGCGACGGACACGGGCCGCGTCGCGATGGTGCGCGAAAATTAGGGTTTTAAAGCAGTTTCAGGAAATTTTTGGGGGACTTCGTTTTTTGGGGAATTGGAGCCATGTTTTGGAGCAGCTGGAGGTGCGATTTGGAGCCTTCTCACCACTTGGGAACAAGGGATTGAAGGTTCTAAATGTCTTCCTTTATGTTTGTTTTCTACTCTATGTTGGTTTCCACTCTTAGGATGATTTGTAACTAATTCTTTTAGATTAGGGAGAGATGAATCTCCCAAACCTATCATGTGAACCATTGATTTAGTTAATTCAGTTGTTATTCGATTTGCTTGTCTAATTACCTATATTCTTAACGCTTTTCAATTACATATGATAATTGCGATGATCCAGGCTAGTGATTGCATAGGGATATGAATTAGTAGCTGGAAATTGGGTATTTAGATCACATGCTAGTAATCATCATAGGAATATGTGATAGCTTATGTGAATTCCTATTAATTCTTAATCTTAATGCGTTACCCTCTGGCACGACTCACCTAAGGAATTAGGGTAACTCTTAGGGTAATAGGGGTCTTGAGACAAGGAATTGCCCTTGACCTAAATTAGTGGATTGAATCTAGAAATTGAATAATTAACTTGAATTGGCTGAGGTTCATGTGATAGGTGAGGTGAGAGGATTCGATCCCTAGTCGTTTTTCTCGCATTATTAATTCACGTTCGTATTCTGTTACCAATTACTCGATTAATCAAATATCTACAATCTACGAATTTACAATTTTGCTATTGTTGTCAACGCGCAATCCCTGTGGATCGACCGGTTCTTACCGATAAATTGTATTACTTGCGACATTTGGTACACTTGCCAGATTGTTAACAAGTTTTTGGCGCCGTTGCCGGGGATTGTTGACTTTGTTGTCGACAAGGCAAACGAGTTGATTCTAGATTTTTAGTTTTTGATTGTTTTGTTTTATCTTTAGTTACTTAAATTTGTTGATTCATAGGTGCACATATATTCTTTTTAGTCTTTTGTTAAATTTTTATTTATTATTTTAGTTGTTTAATTCTTAGTATTTACTTTTATGTTTTGTTGATTACTGTTTATTTTATTTCATTTAAAATGTTGAGTCTAATTTCTCTGTCTAGATACTTTGTTATTGTGTTGGACTTGTTGACGGTTTGTTTAAGTGTTGCAGAGAAGTTGTTTACGCGGGGGCAAAATTCGCAAGAATTGTTGTTTGACCCCGTGATTGAGAAAACAGAAAAGGCGGACCGGAAGAAAGCTAAACTAGCAAGGCAACAAGCCAAAGGAGGGTCCCAGGTACACTCAACTGCAACCTCCATTCCGGAAGATGAACCAAGGCAAGAGGAAGTTATGGCCGGAATCCCACTCACAAGACGCATTCTCAATGACTTTGGGAGGAGAAATCAGGGCGTTCAGGCTTACACATTCCGACCAGCATGGGCCGCTACCTTTGACATTAAGTCTTCTGTTCTCACTGCACTAAAATCAGAGCAGTTTGCAGGGTCAGATGCTGAAGACCCCATCCAACACCTCTCCCAGTTCCATGAGATTTGTGAAACCACCTATCCTGAGGGGGTTGATGAAAACTCCAAGAAAGTGCGCCTGTTTCCATTCACTCTAACAGGCCGGGCAAAAGATTGGCTGAACACTATCCCTCCAGGAACTGTCAATGCTTGGAGTGATCTTGAAAACAAGTACCTAGAACGATTCTTCCCTATCTCCAAGTTCATTAAGAAGAGAACTGAAATCTTCAACTTTTCACAAGGGGATTCCGAGTCATTGTATGATTCCTGGGAAAGATTCAAGTTGTCAGTTCTGAAATGTCCTGGGCATGGCATAGAAGATTTTCTGCAGATGCAAACCTTCTGTTATGGATTGCACCCTCAATCCCGGATGATGTTAGATACCTCGGCAGGGGGCTCTTTGGGTACTAAAACTTGGGAGGAAGCCAAACAGCTAGTGGAGGACGTGAGTTCAAATGAGTACAGCATGCAAAATGACTGTGGAGCTGTAATTACAAAGGGTATGTTGGAGTTGGACACTAATAGTGAAATTTTGGCTCAACAAAAGCTAATGTCGCTTCAAATTGAATCTCTCACCAAACAAGTGGCTGCTGCTTTGGAAGTGAGGTCTCAAACTCCAGCAACTGCTCAAGCAATGCAAGTTCATGACCAAGGAACTTATTTGGACGATGCTCTGACACAGTGCATGCAATTGATCAAGAACACCTTCCAATCTCAAGAGCAAGCTATGAAGGGTATGGAGAAAAACCATGAAAATGCTATGAAGAACTTAGAGGGTCAAGTTGGGGAGTTGTCAAAGAAACTTACAGAAGCATGTAACAAGCTCTCTTCCGCTAGTACTAGTCACAACTTTCAACACGAAATTTGTAATGCTATTTCATTGAGAAGTGGTAGAGAGCTGAACCCTGCTGAAGTGCCCACACCCAAGCCTAGAGAAGGAAGCGGTGAAACTGAGGAGTTGACAAAGAAAAATGAAGGTGTTGAAAATGAGTTGAGAAGAAAAAATGAGGGAGCCGTGAAGTCTAACCAAAAAGAAAATTTGTTTAATGAAAATTTGCAGGTAGACGAGAAGCCCAAAGAAATTCCTTCATACATAAGGTTACCATACCCTCAAAGGAGCAAGAAGGATCAGAAAGATGAGCAGTTCTCCAAGTTTATGGATATTTTCAAACGCCTTCAAATCAACATACCTTTTGCAGAGGCACTTGAGCAAATGCCGGTTTATGCCGAGTTCATGAAGGAGTTGTTGACAAAGAAAAGGAAGTTCAAGGGAGATGAGACAGTGGCCTTGACAGCTGAGTGTAGTGCCATTATTCAAAGAAAACTGCCTCCTAAATTGAAAGATGCTGGGAGCTTCACCATGCCTTGTGCAATTGGTGGTGTAACCATAGACAAGACTCTTTGTGACTTAGGGGAAAGCATTAATCTGATGCCATTGGCTATGTGGGAAAAACTTGGCGGAGGGGAGGTGAAACCGACCAACATGACGTTGCAACTTGCGGATCGGTCTATAAGGTATCCTTGGGGGGTTGTCGAAGATGTCTTGGTAAAGGTTGACAAATTCCTCTTCCCAGTGGATTTTGTGGTTCTTGGCATGGATGAAGACAATGACACCCCGTTGATTTTGGGAAGACCCTTCCTAGCAACTAGTAGAGCTGAAGTTAACATGGCAGATGGAACTTTGACCTTGAGAGTCCAAGATGAAGCTGTGAATTTTAATGAGCTAAAGTCCATATGCCTAGAGAAGGAAAAAGAAGGGTATTGTGGTAGTGAGGCGCCTGATCCCATTGTTGCAAACAGAATTCGCCCCCACTCATCCCTTGAGAACTCTCTTATGGTATCGAAAGATTCTAAAAAAGTTATGGGTATGTCTGTGGATCCTCTGCTACATTCCTCTCATGCATCATCTAGCGAGAGGAACGGCAACCTGAAAGGAAAGTGTACCCAAGAAGAATTTAAAGAGGCATTGGAGAGGCTGAGTTCTCCACCTGAGCCAGACTGAGTCACCCTCTGACAACCGTCAAGCTAGTGACGTTAAAGAAGCGCTTAGTGGGAGGCAACCCACTGGTGAGAGCCACTTACCATTTGTTAGTACTTTATTGTACCCCATTCTGACTATATTTTGCACTTTGGTCTGTACTTATTATTATAACTTACTCTGTGATATTGAGGCACCACTACCCTATTCTCTTTTTGTTAAAGCAGCTTAAATGATGATGATGTGTGGCATTTGGCTTCGCATGTTTGCATTTTTCCTTTTGACACTCGCACTTCAAGTTTTATCATCAAGTAATAGCAGGGGTCATGACAAACGTTGCAGAAGTTCTTTATCATCTGTGAGCAGCATCTCTTAAGTTCCATCTCTATGATCCCAACTGTGAGGTTTGAGCCTAAACACGTTCTTATATATATTGTGTGTATTCCTTGCCTGCATTAGTCTGCAGAACTTGACATTGTGCTTAATTGTTTTTTGCATTTGATTTTCATACACACTGAGGCATTTCTTTTGGCACCCCTGAGCCTTTCAAGCCAACCCATTAATGTTTATCCTCTGCTAGCCCCTCTGAGCCTATTGTTAAAAATTGTATGCTGTTTCTCTGAAAATCATAGCCTAGTAATTCTTAACTTGGAGTTAGGTACCAAAAGCTGTGAGAGTGGGAAAATTTTAAGTTTGGGGTTACTCGTGGAATAGCAACAATATAAGTTTGGGGTGGTATACAAGAGAAGGAACAAGAAAAGAAAGAAAAAAAAATAATAAATATGTATATATGTTTATACATATACATATCAAAAAAAAAAGAGAAAAATAAATAAATAAATTCCTTCTCTTGTTTTGTTAAATGCTTTGGGAAAATGGGTGAGTATTGCGTGAAATTGACAAAAAGAGAGGTAGGCCTAACTCCAAGTACAACCTACTTATCCAAATGTATCCACCCTTACCTAAGCCCCGCTATAACCCTTAAAGTCCTCAAAATGTGTGTATGCATTTCATTTGTATAGAATGATATAGAACTCTGTCAAGCCTATGAAACGATGATGCAGGTACTGTGAATTGAGTGAATACCCGAAACACCTCAAGAGTGAAACACTGGTGAGATGTGCGTACAGAGAAAACTTGAGAATGCTGCTTGCTTATGATTCGGTATTTCCAATTCAGTTGTCCTGCCACTGTATTAGATTGATGATGATAATTGATGTGCTGATGTGTTTAAGGTTGATGTATTACATGTAACAGCTAAATAGAAAAATCAGCCACAGTCTGAATTGATTGTTTGCTTGAGGACAAGCAAAAGTTTAAGTTTGGGGTTGTGTTGACTCCCAATCATATGATGTAAGTTAGGCATTTTTTAGGACCAATTGTGCAGGGTTTTTATTGTATAACAGTCATTATCTGGGATTTAGTTCAGTTTTAGATAATTGTAGTAGGAAGTTCAATTGTAAGTATTCCTTCACTTTTGGAGTTAAATGAGACTTGAAGACCTCTTAAGTGGTTGTGGCATCTTTCGGCGAACCAGACACTTGCCCGGAAATGCAGCAATCTAGAGGAATTTTGGTAGTCAGAACTTTCTGTCATTCTTCGCGTCGCGACCAGGAGGGTTCGCGACGCGATTTCGAGGAGTCTTTACAAGCCAAAACTTTCTGTCATTTCTCGCGTCGCGACCAGGAGGGTTCGCGACGCGACCTGGAGCTGTTTTGCGAGGCCAGAAGTTTCTGTCATTTATCGCGACGCGACTGACACGGGCCGCGTCGCGATGGTGCGCGAAAATTAGGGTTTTAAAGCAGTTTCAGGAAATTTTTGGGGGACTTCGTTTTTTGGGGAATTGGAGCCATGTTTTGGAGCAGCTGGAGGTGCGATTTGGAGCCTTCTCACCACTTGGGAACAAGGGATTGAAGGTTCTAAATGTCTTCCTTTATGTTTGTTTTCTACTCTATGTTGGTTTCCACTCTTAGGATGATTTGTAACTAATTCTTTTAGATTAGGGGGAGATGAATCTCCCAAACCTATCATGTGAACCATTGATTTAGTTAATTCAGTTGTTATTCGATTTGCTTGTCTAATTACCTATATTCTTAACGCTTTTCAATTACATATGATAATTGCGATGATCCAGGCTAGTGATTGCATAGGGATATGAATTAGTAGCTGGAAATTGGGTATTTAGATCACATGCTAGTAATCATCATAGGAATATGTGATAGCTTATGTGAATTCCTATTAATTCTTAATCTTAATGCGTTACCCTCTGGCACGACTCACCTAAGGAATTAGGGTAACTCTTAGGGTAATAGGGGTCTTGAGACAAGGAATTGCCCTTGACCTAAATTAGTGGATTGAATCTAGAAATTGAATAATTAACTTGAATTGGCTGAGGTTCATGTGATAGGTGAGGTGAGAGGATTCGATCCCTAGTCGTTTTTCTCGCATTATTAATTCACGTTCGTATTCTGTTACCAATTACTCGATTAATCAAATATCTACAATCTACGAATTTACAATTTTGCTATTGTTGTCAACGCGCAATCCCTGTGGATCGACCGGTTCTTACCGATAAATTGTATTACTTGCGACATTTGGTACACTTGCCAGATTGTTAACAACCATCGAGCAGAAACCACAACTCAAGGTTTAACCACTCGGAGGAAGCAACAAACCAACACTTAACCATCAAGCAAAAGCCACAACTCAAGGCTTAATCACTTGAAGGAAGCAAAACGCTTAACCACCATAGGGCAGAAGCAAACATCAGCAAAGGCATAAAGCCAAATGCTTAACCACCAAGCAGAAACTATACCTCAAAGTTTAACCACTTGGCAGAAGCACAAACAGTAAAGAGAGCAAAGCTTAACCATCCATGTAAGAAGCCACACAGCTTAACCAATGGACAGAAGCTAACAACTAGCCAATAAGGCAAAATATCAATAAAACCATAAAGAGATGAAATCTACAACTCATACCATGTCCCGGGAGCAACAAAACAAATAACACACAATCATCAAAGAAATCCAACCCAACATTGTCTTCAATCTTCATTCTTGTGGAGAAAACAAGTGCAAGCATAACCCAAATTTAGATAATGTAGCACAAGATCACAAACCCAGATATGAACTCCAACACTCATCAAACAAATCCCAAGGCATTTCCAAAAGGCAAGAACTGATAGAGTCATAGTACACTTTGATAAATTCGTCATCATAACTCTCCTTCAAATGTTTACAAATAACACGCAACACTCCACCGATGCCAACAATAGTAGACCAATCACAATTCCTCAGACCATATTGTCTCAAAAATCAACATCAGGAGGATTAAAATTATTGTTTTCGGATGAAATTGAAAGCATTCTAGCAAAAGCCATTTCCAAATAACAGCACAACAAATTGATGAAATCATCCCAATTGTTCCCCGTAGTGCACACAAACTGGGAAGTTAATACAAGAGCATTCACAGCCAAGTGTTGAACAAATTCACTCTTCACATTTAACAAAATCACCAATTGGTTGCGATTTTGGAAAGACAAAACACGTTTGAGCCACAACAACCTCACTGTTTCTAAACATACCATATATCACAGAATTCCACGAAGCGAGCGACAGTCAATAAAAAACAGTGTCACACAATCAAACCTCAAATCCTCTTCCCTCATCAAATGGCACATCTCAAGTGCCTTCTCAAATATCCCAAGCTGACTCAAACCCCATCAAAACGGCAACAGTGTAAAAGTTAATCCAGCAGCAAACACTTTATTCATCTTTGAGGCATTTCATCAAACAAATTCAAAGCCAAATTCACCAAAACAAGCACAAACCATTGATGAAATCAAAGAAAAATTCGGAACCAGGGAGCATGTCGATGTTCAATTCACACAAATCGAAGAAAACTAGGGTGCAAAACGAATTTGCAGGAACAGGAAAAACAAAACCTGATTGGTGCAAATCTGCCACGAGAATGAAGATCTGACGAAATGTTGCGATCTTGGAAATGTTGCGATCTCAATCTCCCGCGATCGCCATCCGAATTGAAATCAAAATTATCAACATGTCCGCCCATCAATACAGCAACACCAAATGAAACAGACCTCGCCGGAATCAAAAATCAGATCAAAGATGAAACCCAGATCCAGAGTTGCCAAAACCCCCCAGATCGACCAGAAGAACCGAATCGAGAATCGCAAATCGAGCGACAATCGCAAATCGAGAACAGATCGGAAATCAGAGTGCACAAAATGAAGAACGATTGTAGTGATGAACGATGCAAACGGAAATGCACAAAGAAGAACGATGCAAATGCGGAACGATTGTAGTGATCGAAATCAGAATGCACAAAACGAAAATGAGCCGAAAGAAGATAATCGATTCAGGATGAAAAGGGATTCTCAGACACAAAAAAAATAAAAAACAAAATAGTAAAATAATAATAAAAAATTGACCTAGATGCCATGAAACTCATGGAGGATACCATGTTTGCTCTGATACCATCTTAAAATTCATGGCATCCATAGAAGATTAGGAGAAAACCCTAAATGACTATTATATTGAAAGTGGTGAAATATTACAAAATGGGAAGAGGTAGGTCATAAATGAGACTACCATCTACCTTATATACTAACCAACTAATGGACCTACTATCCAATGGACTCACTATCTAATGGGCCTCACTAACCAACTAGTGGGCTTACTACTTATATTTTAACACATGTCAATGCTTTTGAAGAGATTTGAGCTTGAGAAGTTGGGGAATAGTTAGAGGGGGTTGTAAACTAGAAGATTAGGGAGTCACATTTGGGTTCAAAAAGCTTAGAGAAGTGCATGGATACCTATTTTTGCTTCATTGTTAGTTTATTGAAGCCTTGAATGTGTGGATTCCGACATGCATGTTGATTTACTCTTGAAATAAGATGTTCAAATTGAAAGGCGATGTATTGAGATATACCTTGTAATTCTATTGCTTGTAATAAACATAGGTGTAGTTAGTAACCTAGTCAAAATGGGCTGGTCGAAATTATGGGCCTGGGCCTGTTTCATTGTATATATATATATATATAGACGTTAGTAGTATGTAATCTGTACCTACTTTACATGAAAATCAGTGCAGCTTTTACTATTCCATTGCTATTGCCCTAATCATTCTCTTACACCTTTGCGCCGTCACTTCCTTTCCTTCTCCCTTTCACGTATTTATCCCCAACAAACTGGTATCAAGAGCTTGTTAGATCCTTACAAAAATCTATCAAGATTCATGGCAGCGCGAGACAACTCGGTGGAGGTATTCCGGGGAACCTTCCTATCTTTGACGGAAAGGACTATGAACGATGGTGTGCGCAGATGAAGGTGCTGTTTCGATATCAAGATGTACTTGATGTCGTGAATGATGGTGTTCCACCCCTGACAGCAAACGCCACTGAAGCGGTAAGGAACAACCACCATTCGCTGAGGAAGAAAAATGGAAAAGGGTTGTTTTTGATTCACCAATGTGTTGATTCCAATGTCCTGAACCTGATCATCGACAGTGAGTCAGCAAAGGCAGCATGGGACATCCTCAAGAACTCGTATGGAGGAGCAGATAGACTAAAGAAGATACGCCTTCAGTCGCTCAGGAAACAGTACGAGGCCTTGAAGATGACAGATGGAGAATCAATTGGAGAATTCATTACGAGGTTAGTAGCTCTAACTAACCAAATGAAAGGAAATGGTGAAACTGTGACTGAATCAAATAAAGTCGAAAAGGTGCTCAGATCCTTAACCCAGGAATTCGACTATGTTGTCACTGCTATCGAAGAATCCAAGGACCTAGATACGTTGAAGTTAGATGAACTTCAGGGTTCATTAGAGGCTCATGAATTGAGAATAAGGCAGGGAAGTTCAGAGAAAGAAACTGAACAAGTCTTACTATCATACTCCTCTAAGAAAAATTGGAAGGCAAACAACAAAAAGGAGAAGGGTAAAGAAAAAGGATCAAGCAGTAAGCAGAAAGAGCAAGGATCTTTCGACAAGAAGAAAGGAGTCCTGTCGAAAGTGCAGTGTTATAACTGTCAGCAATTTGGGCATTATAAGAACAAGTGTAAAAACAAGAAAGTTCCTAGAAACAAAGATGCTGAAGCCAAATTTGCAGATGATAGTGACACAGATTCTGACTCAGATGGGTTAATGCTAATGGCAGTCGAAGATGAGATTCATCTCAATGAAGAAGTTGCTGAAAGTAGCGAGCAAAACAGTGGGAACACTTGTATAAGTGGATACACTTGTGATGCTCAAAATACTTGTGCAATGTGTGTGTGGCAGGGCAGTGGTAACACTGGTGATGCCTCCAACATTGCCAGCAATGATGACGAAGAATTATCATTCATGAGAGCTATTGACCCAGAATTACTGTTGCTGAAGGCAGATACAAATTCGACTGAAGAGAAATCTGTCGAATGGTATCTCGACACATGATGCTCAAACCCCATGTGCTGTCACAAGGAGTGGTTTGTCAAATTGAAGAAAATTAGCAAAAGAATAAGGTTTGCTGATAATAGCAGAGTCACTGCAGAAGGAATTGGTACCATAAAGTTCCTGTCGAAAGATGGAAAATGGTGCTACATTCAAGAGGTATTCTATGTACCAAATATGAGGAGCAATCTGCTGAGTATTGGGCAGATGATTGAGAAGAAATTCACTGTCGAAATGGGTGATAATAGTCTCAGCTTATTCGACTCAAACAAGAAGATGATCTTGAAGGTGTTGATGCAGAGTAACAGAACCTTCAAGATCAAGTTGCAAGTAGTCGAAGAGAAATGCCTAAAGACCACTGTCGAAGAGGAGCACTGGATGTGGCACAGAAGATTTGGCCGCCTAAACTTCAAAAGCTTGAGTCAACTACATGAAAAGAAGATGGTTCATGGGTTTCCTGCAGTAAAGGTACCTGTCGAAGTATGTGAGAGTTGCTGCAAGTCGAAGCAACCAAGAAACTCATTTAAATCAGAAGTACCTAGCAGAGCAGAGAAGAAGTTAGAGGTGATATTTTCTGATGTTTTGGCCCTTTCGAAGACAGTTCATTAGGAGGGAACAAGTACTTTGTCACCTTCATTGACGAATACACCAGAATGACCTGGGTGTATTTGATCAAAAGGAAGAGTGAAGTACTTGTAATACTCAAAGGTTTAAGGTAATGATTGAGAAGCAGAGTGAATGTGCAATCAAAACCCTTAGAACTGATGGAGGTGGTGAGTACAATTCACATGAATTTGTAACATTTTGTGAAAATGAAGGTATTGTACATGAAGTCATTTCACCTTACACGCCTCAGCATAATGGAACAGTTGAGAGGAAAAACAGGACCATCCTCAACATGGTAAGAAGTATGTTGAAGGAGAAGAAGCTACCTCATAGTTTATGGGGAGAACTTGTAGCCACGACAGTATACATTCTGAACAAATGCCCCACAAAGAGACTGATTGGGAAGACACCTGAGGAAGCTTGGTTAGGAAGAAAGCCAAGTGTCAAGCATCTCAGAATAATTGGCTCATTATGCTATAGACATGTCCCTGAGCAACTAAGAAGCAAGCTGGATGATAGAGCACAACAAATGATTCTTGTTGGTTATCATTCGACAGGAGCATACAAACTGTATGATCCTGTGCAGAAGAAAATGGTGAAAAGCAGATATGTCGTAGTAGATGAGTCGAAACATTGGAACTGGGGAGAAGGCTGTGAGCTGCGAGAAACCTACAATAATGGACTTCGACGAAGTTCATGATCTGAATGATCAAAATGAAGAGGCTGAAACTGAAGAACCTGAAGAACCCATTGCTGTCGAACCTGTCAAAAGGACACAGAGGGAAAGGCAGAGATCAGTGAGGCTAGAAAGGATTCGACACATTCCCAAATTCTGCTATTACAGCAGAGGGAGACCTGACACACTTTGCATTGATGGCTGAAGCAGAACCAGTGAGCCTGGAGGAAGCTCTTAGTCACAAGCAGTGGAAGGAAGCAATGATTGATGAGCTGAAGTCAATCGAAAAGAATGGCACTTGGAAGCTAGTCGAACTTCCAAGGCAAAAGAAAGCTATAGGCGTGAAATGGGTCTACAAGACCAAAGTCAAGCCCAATGGAGAAGTGGCCAAGTACAAGGCCAGGCTAGTAGCCAAAGGTTTCCTGCAGAAACCTGGTTTGGATTTCAATGAGGTCTTTGCCCCAGTAGCCAGGATCGAAACCATAAGATTGGTAGTAGCATTGGCAAGTCATAGAGGCTGGCCCCTACATCAACTAGATGTAAAGTCAGCATTTCTTAATGGACCTCTGGAGGAGGAAGTCTATGTTTGTCAACCACCTGGTTTTGAGTCGAAGGGTCAAGAAGACATGGTTTTTAAGCTTGAGAAAGCCCTATATGGACTCAAGCAAGCCCCAAGAGCGTGGAACAAGAGAATTGATGGATTTCTCTTGGCTTAGAAGTTCATGAGATGCACCAATGAACATAGAGTATATGTGAAGAAGAATGGAACTTCGACTCAGTTGTTGTTGTGCATGTATGTAGATGATTTACTAGTAACTGGCAGCAATGAAGTCGAAGTCGAAGCCTTTAAGAAAGATATGATGTCTGAGTTCGAAATGAGTGATCTAGGACATCTATCATATTTCTTAGGAATGGAATTTACAAGGACAAGTAAGGGAATATTTCTGCATCAATCGAAGTATGCAACTGATATCCTGAACCTATTCGACATGATCAATTGCAAGGAGGTCTCGACACCAGCAGACACAAGCAGCAAGCTGTCGAAAGATGACGTAGGGATTGAAGTAGATGCCACCCTCTTCAAACAGATTGTGGGTTCCCTGAGGTACCTGTGCAACACTCGACCTGACATTATGTTTAGTGTCGGAATGATCAGGACATTCATGGAGAAGCCTAAAAATTCTCATCTGGAAGCTGCCAAAAGAGTACTAAGGTATATAAAGGGAACACAAAGTTATGGTATTCTATTCCCTAGCAAGTCTGAGTCGAAGAATGATGCTGGAGTTTTTGGTTACACTGACTCCGACTGGAGTGGAGACAAGAATGATCGAAAGAGTACAAGTGGGTATGTCTTCATGTATGGAACGACACCCATCTCGTGGTGCTCGAAGAAGCAAAGCATTGTAGCACTATCCTCCTGTGAAGCAGAGTACGTGGCTGCTTCCTTTGCAGCATGTCAAGCATCATGGCTGAGCATGCTATTGGTCGAAATTGGAGTGCACAGGGTCGAAGCAATGAAGTTGTTGATCGACAACAAGTCTGCGATAGATCTCGCCAAGAATCCTGTCGCACATGGTAGGTCAAAGCACATAGAGACCAGATATCACTTCCTGCGTGATCAACTAAGCAATGAGAAGCTGAATCTGGAATATTGCTGTTCGGAACTTCAAGTAGCTGATGCAATGACCAAGCCATTGCAAAAGGGAAGATTCGAAGAACTGAGAACAATGCTTGGGATGATGTCACTCAAGAATGTGAATTAGGAGGGAATATTGAGATATACCTTGTAATTCTATTGTTTGTAATAAACATAGGTGTAGTTAGTAACCTAGTCGAAATGGGCTGGTCGAAATTATGGGCCTGGGCCTGTTTCATTGTATATATATAGACGTTAGTAGTATGTAATCTGTACCTACTTTACATGAAAATCAGTGCAACTTTTACTATTCCATTGCTATTGCCCTAATCATTGTCTTACACCTTTGCGCCGTCACTTCATTTCCTTCTCCCTTTCACGTATTTATCCCCAACACGATGAACCATGATCTTGTAAATTAATGTTGTTGATTGTGAATTGGTTGAGAAGTTGATTATGGTGGATTTGAGTTAAATCGATGCTTAAAGTTGCTGTCTTTGATTTTGATATTGTGTTTTCCATGATTGTGAATTGTTTTGAGCTGAATTGGTATCAAATGGGATGCTCAAAAGTGTTTTAAAAAAAGAGTTTTTGGTTTACTGCACAGGTTGGGAATCTGTTCCCATTCTGTGAATCCATTCCCAAGACTGTGAATCTGTTGCCAGACTGTGGATATGTTCCCATTCTGTGAATTGATTCCCAGGACTGTGAATTTGTTCCCAGATTGTGGATCTGTTCCCATTCTGTGAATTGATTCCCAAGACTGTGAATCTATTCCCAGATTGTGGATTTGTTCCCATTCTGCGAATTGATTCCCAAGACTGTGAATCTGTTCCCAGATTGTGAATACCGTATTATGATTATATGATCGAACGTAATTGAAGTATATTTGAATGAAAATATCGAGGTTACGATTCTGCGAAAGTTGATTGAAATGAACGACGTTTGATTGTACGAACTATCAAGTGAGAACATAACTAAGGATATTAATAAAACACTTGGGGATGACGATCCCAAGAGGTTAAGTAGCGTACTTCGAATGGGAGGTCATGTCTCCTGAGTTCAAGGCCCAGATTGATTATCCGGATTGGGTTTAAGGCCCAGATTGATTATCTGGATTGGGTTCTCCGCTGAAGCTGACGTTGTTCAATCTTCTTATGGATTACGCTACACTATGACAAGTGAGAAGATTAAGAAAAAGACGATGAGAGGTACGGTGAGGGGTCGCGAAAGAACTCACTGAGATTTGTAATCTCACTATTTATTGTTGATTGTTTTTTAGACTCACAGGTGAAAGTTAAAGAATTCAATGGCGAGACCAAGAATCCAGATGTTTGAGGATCTCACTTTCATGGAGATTAGCATTATATTTTTGCTAATGTTTATGTTTAGTTGTCTATGTATTAGGTTTATGCACTTGTTGATTCAGATTAAGTGCTTATGTGACTATTTCAGATGATTTGTATCAAATCTTTTCAGTTTTTGAACTTATGTTATAAAACCTATCATCCCTAGTTGGTCTTCATTGTTAGTTGTTCGGTTTATCTTAATCCAAATTTATTTAAGTGCATCTCTGAAACGCTAAAAGTAATATCTCGGATTTTTAATGTCGACTAAAAACTCAGGATGTTACAGGTTGCACTACAAAGTGGAGACTGATGAATCTAGTTGTGATGATATCAGCTAATAAACACGTGTCCAAACGCTTGTTTGCTAACGCAAAGGATGCAAAGAGCATTAGATGAGATGGTGATGAGAGGAAAAGTGATGGAGAGCTTTGCCATATAGACTATTTTCTATGGTGGAAGAAATTTGCTAGTTTGTTTTCAGATTTTGGCAGTGAGCCGAGAAATCTTAGGCTCACATTTTCTTTGGATGGGATGAACCCATATGGTAACTTAAAAATGAATCTGTTAATCCGAGTAGGTTCCCAGGAAAGAGAGGTGGGTCACAATAGACACTCTTAAGTACCAAGTCTTTCCAAGCCAGAACCTTCCCCAAACAACACTGGTTTCAAGAACAAGCCGAAGAGATTACTAAGATGAGTCACGGACTAGGTCGCTCTCTTTAAGATGTTTCGTGGCACTGCTCCAAGGTGCAAGCAGGCTATCAACTACGACGTCCCCAGGATAAAACAGCCCAGTCGAAACTGCTACGAAAGTTCACTGCACCGTGAAAATTCGCTCTAAGATAACACCCTCAATATGGTTATGAAAAGCCACTCTTTAGAAACTAAGCTTGGAAATGCTTCAAGCTTTCTAGAGAAGAAAGAAATTTTCGTTATGAAAAACCACTCTTTAGAAACTAAGCTTGGAAATGCTTCAAGCTTTCTAGAGAAGAAAGAAATTTATGGAGAAGAAAGAAAACTTGAGGAATGATTTATCGTCAAGTGGTGTAAGAAATAAGTGAGGAGGAGTCTCCCTTTTATAGGCTTTTTACACTATAGAAGTGTTTAGTCTACCCAATGTGGGACTTTTTCCAATTCACACTTAACAAATCCACCACTTGAATTTAAAAAGAAGTTTCAGAAGTAGCGTCAAATGCTTCCATAAGATTGTGCATAAACAGAGGTGTCTTACGACTTGATCCTTTGCATAGCGGTTAAGATTTAGATTCAACAAGAGTGACACGTAGTCTTGAACTCTATCTCTAATCATCAAAACCACACACAACCTTTTCCATGGGTGTATTCTTATAAGCCCGTGCTTTTATGGCCCTTCACGTCTATCCCAGTTTAGTGAACGCTCTAGGAATCCTGCCAACGATTCCATAGGAAGCAGCCCCATAGGCAATGTCGGGTCTAGTACAATCAGTGGCATACCTTAGGCTGCCAATGATGCTCGCATATTCCGTTTGTCTAACACTGTCACCAGTGTTCTTAAAAAGTTTGACACTCGAATCATATGGTGTAAAGCAGGTTTACAATCAAAATAATTGTATTTCTTTAAGATCTTCTCAATGTAATGAGATTGATCCAAAGAAATTCCCTTCTCGGACCTAGTGATTTTAATACCAAATATGACACTGGCTTCTCCGAGGTCTTTCATATCAAAGTTGTTGCACAACAGTGATTTCACCTTATTAACAGCATGAATGTTTGATCCAAATATGAGTAAGTCGTCTACATAGAGACATATGATAATGCAAATGTCATTCTCGGTTTTGTAATATATGCATTTGTCACTTTCATTCACTTTAAACCCATTCGATATAATCAAATTATCAAACTTCTCATGCCATTGTTTAGGAGCTTGTTGAGACCATACAAAGACTTATCCAACTTACAGACCTTGTGTTCTTGCCCAAGAACTACAAAAACTTCAGGTTGCTCCGTATAGATTTCTTCTTCTAATTCACCATTTAAAAAATCAGTTTTGACATCCATTTGGTGTACTTCCAAATTGTAAATAGCGTCCAACGAAATTAGTACCCTTATGGATGTTATTCTAGTAACAGGTGAATATGTGTCAAAGAAATCTATATTCTCTCTTTGTCTAAAACCTTTGGCTACAAGACGAGCCTTGTATTTATCAACAGTGCCATCGGGTTTTAGTTTCTTTTTCAAAATCCATTTACATCCAATTGGTTTGCAACCAGGAGGCAAGTCCACTAAGTTCCATGTCTTGTTAGACTCTAGAGAATCCATCTCGTCATTGATGGCTTCTTGCCACAAATCGGCATCCAAAGAAGAGTATGCTTCTTGAATGCCAGTTGGATCCTCTTATAACGTATAGACCATATAATCGGGTCCATAGTCCTTAGCAACACGTGCTCTCTTACCTCTTCGAGGTTCTATTTTCCTTTGTTTGTTGTTTTCAACGTTCCTAGGCACATAAACTTGAGTAGTTCCGATGCCCTCACTATTTCTAGATTTAAAAGGGAATTCATTTTCATAAAACTCAACATCATTTGACTCTATGATAACTTTAGCTTTAAGGTCATAAAACCTGTAAGCTTTACTGTTTACTGCATACCCAATGAATACACATTCATAGGCTCTACTGGCGAGTTTAACTCTTTTTGGGTCTGGAATCCTGACATAGGCCAAGCAACCCAAGATTCGAAAATAAGACACATTAGGTTGTCTTTTCTTTATGATTTCATAAGGAGAAATTTTGCTCTTAGACTTTGGAAGTCTATTCAGGACATAACTTACAGTTAACAAAATTTCCCCCCACCAGTGAGATGCAGCACCAGAATAAAGCATAATAGCAACTACCAATTCGGTAAAAGTTCTATTCTTTCTTTCTGCTTTACCATTCATTTCGGGAGAATATGGTGCAATCGTTTCATGTATAATCCCAGTAAAATAATGGGAATCATACTCCATTTCTCAATTGCTATAAAAGCTCTTAACCTTTCTATTTAATTGAGTCTCAAAATCTGTAACGGAAAACTTTGAATATGTCAAGCACTTCACTTTTATTTTTCACAAAGTATATACAATGTAGTCAAATCAATTATAAATAAAAGTCGTAAACTATCATTTTCCATTTCTGGTTAACGTTCTATCTTATTCGCATATATCTGAGTTAGTCAAAACTTATGCTCAGATTTCCTTACTGATTTATGCGAAGTCCTGAAAATTCTTGCTTGACTACAAAAATCACTTTTTTTAGTCATTTAAGAAAATAACTTTTGAAAAATGTTATCTGGTTTTTTTTTTAAAAGAATGCATTTGTTTACACGTCATAGTCAAACACGTCTAAAAAAATAGTATAGCGTTCAAAACTTTCGATAGACGAAGTAAACAATGCGTTAAAAAAATATTCACCAGACTCAACATACTTTTCCTTTTTTTTTCAGCAACGATCTATGTTCGAAACATAGCATGATCACATCGAGCAAAGCCAGTGACCATCCACCAACCATCGCAATTATCAACAATGTTGATTTCATAAATTATAGCAACCGATTGCTATTCAGTCAGGTTAGCCAGCGGGGCAGAGCTAGGCCTGTTCCTACACTTACATGTCATATGACCTGGTCACTCGCAACTTAAACAATTAAATGGACGAGCAGCATCATTCTTAGGTTGTGGTGGTGGTTGAGGCTTAGGATATGGGGACTTTGGAGGGTTCCCATTCTTGTTGCGGTTCTTTTGAATCTGATTACGGTTTTAATTTTGAAAGGTTTTCTAGAAAGTTATATTGCAATTTTCAAAATTATATATTGCAATATATCGTGAAACACATAACTTCTCAAAAAAATGTTATTGCTAATGAGATCAAAAGCAATTCTATGATATAAAACATAATATAAAACCATTAACCGTTAAATGTTAACCACTAACGGCAACAAAAGATATGAATAAAAAATAATTTCAAAAAATATGAATTAAAAAAAAATCATTCTTATAGAGATGATTATTCTCTTTCCGTAGAATTAAAAATTATAGAGATAATCATTCTCTTTCTATTATTATACCATATAGAGAAAACAATTCTCTTTCTATTGAAAATAGTATAGAGAAAATTATTCTCTTTCTATAGGAATATTTCTTTTTCAGAGCATCAAAGACAACTCTGGCGGACTTACAGGTACTGTAATAATCATAAAGATCATCAGTTAGTCCGCTCAGAAAAATTCTTACAGAGATAGTCATGCTCCTTCCATAGGAGTATTTCATTTGTTGTTTTAGTCTGTTCAGCTGTTTCAGCGGAACGAGCACCAGTAATTTCTTCGGTTGTCATGGCTGAATTAGAAACGTCTTAAAAAGGTTAATCCGAGTAGGTTCCCAGGAAAGAGAGGTGGGTCACAATGGACACTCTTAAGTACCAAGTCTTTCCTAGCCAGAACCTTCCCCAAACAACACTGGTTTCAAGAACAAGCCGAAGAGATTACTGGGATGAGTCGCGGACTAGGTCTCTCTCTTTAAGACGTTTCGTGGCACTGCTCCAAGGTGCAAGCAGGCTATCAACCACGGCGTCCCCAGGATATAACAGCCCAGTCGAAACTGCTACGAAAGTTCACTGCACCGTGAAAATTTGCTCTAAGATATACACCCTCAATATGGTTATGAAAATCCACTCTTTAGAAACTAAGCTTGGAAATGCTTCAAGCTTTCTAGAGAAGAAAGAAATTTTGGTTATGAAAAACCACTCTTTAAAAACTAAGCTTGGAAATGCTTCAAGCTTTCTAGAGAAGAAAGAAATTTATGGAGAAGAGAGAAAACTTGAGGAATGATTTATCGTCAAGTGGTGTAAGAAATAAGTGAGGAGGAGTCTCCCTTTTATAGGCTTTTACACTATAGAAGTGTTTAGTCTACCCAATATTGTGAGACCTTTTCCAATTCACACTTAACAAAGTTTCAATAGAATCATAGCTCCTGGCAAGTTCTCTTTGTAATTTACAACATATCTTTTTGGTTGTGCAGCGCAAGTATGTTATATTACCCATTATGATTTCCGGCCCAAGACATCCAGAAAATAAGATAGATGTTTACCTTAGTCCCTTGGTTGAAGACTTGACAAAAATGTGGGATGAAGGTGTGGATGTGTTTGACAGGTATTTTAGTGAAACTTTCAAGTTGCGGGTGATGACATGAGTTTCGTGCAAAACAATGGAGTTATGGTCATGGCTTCTTAAATGTGAATTTCTAGTTCAGAGGATAATAACCTCGTGCTTGCATCCATTGCCTAGCTTGGTGTCATTGAAGAGATTCATGAGCTTGATTACCGAAAATTTAAAGTGTCTATTTTTAAATGCAAATGGGTTAAAAACAACACTAATGTACGTACGAATGAATTGGATTTACAAGGGTGACCTTGACATGGGAGGTTATAAGGACGAGCCTTTCATCATGAATGACCAAGAAAAATTGGTTAGTGGACCTACAAGGAAACACATGTAGTGATCAAAATGAAGATTTAACTCTTACAATTTGAGGCACCTTTCTTGAAACGAATGCCTATGTTAGTTAACAACAAGGAAGTTGAAGATGCATATGCCACTCACAGTGCTCATAATGAAGGGAATAGGGATCTTATGTGAAGAGATTCAAATTAACCCATGAACGAATATATATATATATATATATATATATATATTATTTATCCAATTCATATTTATATTTGGTTATCAAATTCATATTTATTTTGGGTATCTAATTCATATTTAAAGCTTTATTTTATCTATGTTTTTTCTTTATTTAAACAAATATCATGGGTGACACTTCTAAGGGTTTGTATGGTCATAGATATAGAGTGGAATTTGATCCTAGCGATGGAGAACCTATTGGTTAGTATGCTGACCAATTCAAAAGCTATTTAGAGGTGGATGTGCGGACCAAAATGAGCATATGTCCAATGGCTTGGGAGAAAGTGGATGCAAGGACAAAGAAGATTGTTTTGTATGTATATTCACTAATTAAATATTTCATGTGTACTTAATTCTTGTGCTAACAACACCATATTTTGTGTGTACTTAATTAAGGAAACATTTGACATTCCCAACGATGAGGATTACGAACAACGTTGGATGTCTTTTGTATGTCTTTGTTGGAAACAGTTCAAGACAAAACTCGCTACCAGATATGTCTTTAGCGGGAGGGATAAAGACGGTGAAACAACCCCTTATCCCAATATAGCAACATATCTATAGAGACATGGCGACATTTGTTAAGAGTCACCACACTCTGGAAATCTTGGTATTGTTTTTTTTTTTGACAAAAATCTTGGTATTGTTTTAACCACAAGTCTTTTAACTTTTTAACCATTATCGATTTGTTAATTTAATATGTCCTTGCCGGCTTTGGCTTATGTTACTAAACATTTTCCTTAGTAACTCTTACTAAACAAATAATAGCCATTGGATTTTCAAACTTTTAATAAAATTTAATCTAATGGTTAGTATTAAAGAAGGGTATTTTTGTCACAGTTATTAATTGTTTTAATTAAATTAAGTTAACCATTAAATCAAACCCCATTTTTTAGGGACAGTTACAAAACTAAATCAGAATTTGTTTCCACATTCTTCTCTTTCACGTTTCCTTTCTTTTTTCAAGTTCTTCTTCTTCTCGTTCTTCTTCTTCGCACGCCATTGCATCACGCAAAGGAATTCGCAAAAACACACTCACGCAAGGAAATAGGCCGCGACGCACACCGTTGATGCAAAAAGGACATCGTTGAACCACGCCATTGAAGCACGCTCTTCCTTTACGCCATTGATGTCTCATTATGCAGCTTCTTCTTCTTCTTCTTCTTCTTATTATTCTTCTTCTTCTCGTTTCCAGGCTGGTTTTGTTGCACTTAACAATTGTAACACCCCGGTATTTTTATTTATTAAAAATACCCAAGTGCACATTAGTAACACATCAGAGATATATTTCCTGCTTAGACACTGAATATCACTATAAATTTTTCGCTGAATATAACTCAAACAGTCTTATTTACAACAAGACAATATGGTTCTCAGACCATATACCATCAGCAATTATAGTATTCAGTATCATACAAGAAAGCGGAAGAAAGATATACCTTAAATACATAAAGTCTTAGAATACAGACAACAGAAGGGAAATAAGCTTAAACATAAAGCTAGGCTATCAGCGACCAGTCCGAGCTCAACCTACTCGTGCCTCTTGGATTTCCGCTGTCCCTGTTTCTCTGTAAATCAACAACAATTAAACAGTGAGATACAATCTCAGTGAGTTCTACCGAGACCCCTACTAACACTCTCGGTTCATTTATTAGCTCTTTTATAGATTAACACGACACCGACTGCAAAACATTGCTACTCCCGGTATGTCGCAAAATAAACAAAGTACGGCACCGACTGCAGAACATTGCTAATCCCGGTGTATCGTACAACAAACACAGTGCGGCACCGACTGCAGAACATTGCTAATCCCGGTGTATCGCACAATAAACAAAGTACGGCACCGACTGCAGAACATTGCTAATCCCGGTGTATCGTACAATAATCTCTAACATAACACCGACTGCGGAACATCGCTAATCCCGGTGAACCCCCCTACCAATAGTACATTCTCCTATTGGCATGGAGCCTAGGGAAGGGGATCATGACTGCCCCGCCTAGTATGTTACACATGGGTCGTCACCCAACTCGATATATAAACATATATCTACAGTACTATGAACCCACGGTCCATCAAATCAGACAATCAATGAAACACTTTAATCCACATTTTATAAAATCCAAGTTCACACTCGCACTCTAGTTGACCGCTTTTCGAGACAATTTTCAATATCAAAAACAGTTCATTTTGCCTTAAAAATAGAATATTCAGTTAGGCCTCTGAATAAGCTTTCCAACGCATCTTAGAACACCTCAATCGGGTTCCCGGATCAAAAGTTATCGCGAAACGAAAAACAGTGTTTTATTGCTGAAATTCTGCCAAGCTGCGCTGAAGTCGCGCCTGGAGCGCAAGTTCAGCGCGAACTGGCAGAATGTTCTGTCATTCTGCGCTGAAGTCGCGCCTGGAGCGCAAGTTCCGCGCGAACAGGCAGAAAGGGGTCTGTTAAGGCAGATTTTGGCGATTTCGCGCGAAAACCGCGATTCCGTTCAATTCCGATTTTTGTTCCGATCGAAAACATTTTTGACAACTATAAAAACAGTTTCAATCAAAGTCACACAATCAATCAAAAACTCATTTTAAACGAATTGTATCAAAACGCGACATATTTTCCAATTATCGGTTTTCAACCCAAAATCTCTCAAACTCGATTATCAAATAATATTCCAGTCCAGCGAAAGCGGTAAAACAGTTAATTAATTAATTCGAAACATAAAAATCCTAAGCGTGAGTAAAACTCACCTATCGTGATGAAAATCACGAAACACCGAACTTTCCGTGAAAACGCTTTTCTGGCATAACCGCACGAACGCTCCCCGAATTAATTCCACGCTTCGGCGACATCCGTATCCGCTCCCAAAGCTTCCCACTCGACCTCGAGAAATCTTTCGACCGTAACACCGAATTCCCGAAATCATTGCACGTTCCGGCGACACACAAAACCGCTTCCACAGCTTGTACCTACAATCAATCACAAAACTCCCATGGAATTACTATTCATTAACTCCAACCTCCAATCACCCATATTCACATATAAACCAAATTTTTGAACCCTAACCTTTAATTCTTCATAAACCCCAAATCGGACTTCAATATTCGCGTAATCCACCTTGAGCTCGCTCCCAAACACCATCCAAAGCTTTCCTTTGCGCTTGAACAACAAAAACCTCCATTTTGCTCTTAAATTCGAAAATGGCAAAGTGAAAGAGAGTGAGTTGATGATGAAGATCTTGGTACCAAATCGAAGAGGAAGTAACGCTGAGCATTTTTCGTGTTGGAAGGAAGTCGTTTCGTTGAGCGGAAGTGCCCCCTTTTTCCCTTTCTTCTCCCTCCCCCTTTCCTTCTCTCTTCTTTTCTTTTTCTCTTCTTCTCTCTGTTTCTCCTTCTCTGTTTCTCGCCTCCCCTTTCTTTTCTTTCTTTCTTAATTAAATTCTTTCTTTTCTCCTCACCCACTTACACGCATACATATATATATTTATTAATATATAATTGTAACGCGGTCAAATTACCATATTGATCGAAATCTCCTATTTCGATTCCAAAACTTTCTTGGTCCGTATTATCCGGTTAACGATCCAATGACCACCAATAAATAATTTTTGCACTCGGTAAATTTACCAGTCAAGTACTAAATTAATTCAATTGGGTTAACATCCAAATAATTCGATTAATTATTTTGCGGATGTTACATTCTCCCCAACTTAAAAGAATTTTGTCCTCAAAATTTCGCTAAGTCTTTCATCCGACTAACCGAGGTTTGACATTCTCCGAAAGGTCTAAATTTGCGAGAAAACAACCTTGAATTAACGAAATATGTGTAGAAAATCTTCACAAAGTTGACACATCAATCTCCAAGTATGATCCACTACTACCTTGATATGAACTTTCTCATTACGAATCTACACGAGAAACTCATCATTCGCCTACATAGGCTCGGCACCGTGTTCGAAAACACTTCCGAAGCTTCATTCCAATTATCCTCGCTTTCTCCCCAACTTTGATTGATCTAAATCAAAGGGTTTAACACAAGACACTTGATAGACATACTGGTTGAAAATGAGATCCACAATTGGTACTCCACGGTAGTGATAAGTACAAACATGATTTTCTCGAAGGTTGTACACACGACCTCAACAAATCTTCTAAAATCCATAACAGTTTCCGTACACACCGACAATGTGACGAAAAATCACTTGTGAAACTTCTTGACTCGCCCCCAAGATTTCGAGATAACACCTTTCGAAAGAAGATGGAATGAGGATTTACCAGAAGCGTTTATCTTAAACGTAGAAGTAAACCACGGGGACATCAAATAAATTGAACGTAATGAAAACCACCTCAGTTGTTCTCCAAACAATTATCAAACAGAACTCAGAGCTCCTTTCCGAATTAGTCAATAGCGTTGAGAGCTTCCCCTCAACCTAAGTAATCCTCCTAGGATTTTCCTCCCCAATCATATCCTATTAGCCTCTTAATTCGTTCCAAAATTAACTTTAGCATGCGGGTTTTCACAAAAACGATTTTTCAAAACTGTTACACCGCACGCCAAGCTTCACTTCGGAAATTTAAGTCACCTACATATTCGCGTTCGCGTTTGACTTGTCAAACGGAATCATATAATACCATCTCATTGTTAATTTTCACAAAGGAGAGGTTAACAAACTAATACCTCTGCTTTATATTCTGTACACCCAGGAACAGAATATAAACTTCGGTGTGCTTCCACTAACACTTGCCTTTTATTGTTCTCATCATCGGCAGCACAGATTCTACCGTTGAAACAACTGACTCCATCACTATGCATGGTAAAATCTGGAAATACCTTTTGTGATTGTAGCTTCACATCAACTTTCTGTGCCAAGCGTATAGAATCCCTTAGGGAACTAGCGATCCTCATATGGCTCAACACTAACCGATTCCTCCTTGATCTTGAATTCAAATTTAAGCCTCTAACAGACTCTAACAATTCCATCTAATGCATCATAATTCTGCCGTGTGGAGCGATTTCCTATTACTCGCATCAGCTACAACATTGGGATTTCCTGGATAATACTTCAACCCGAAGTCATAATCCTTCAGAATTCTACACACTTCTCTGCCTGCTATTCAGTTCCTCTGATCAAACAGACACTTTAAACTTTTGTGATCACTAAAGACTTCGAAACGAGACCCATACAGGTAACGTCTCCAAATCTTCAGTGCATACACAATCGATGCCAATTACAAATCATGAGTCGGATAAATCCTCTCATGAGACCTTAATTGTCTGGACGCCTAAGTCACCACTTGTTGATCCTTGCATTAGAATACATCCTAAACCCTTCCCCGAAGCGTCATCGAAAATTTAAAATTCCAATGACGGATCCGGAAGAATCAGGATTGGAGCAGAAGTCAACCAAACCTTCAATTCTTGAAAACATTCTTCACTATCAGCACCCTGCGTAAACGGTTGACCCTTACGAGTTAACCGTGTAAGTGGAAAACTAACTGTGAGAACCCTTGAACAAATCTCTTATAGTAACCGGCTAGACTTAGAAAACTTCTGATTTCAGTGACTGACGTTGGTCACTCCCATTCAACACCGCTTCCTTCTTACTGGGATCTACAGAAACTCCCGACTTGGGAAATCATCTGTCCCAAAGACTTTACTCTGGCACCCAAAAATCACACTCCTGAGGTTTCGCGTACAAATTCTTTTCTCGGAGTGCACTCAGAACAATGAGGAGATGTTGGACATGCTCCTCAATGGTTTTCGAGCACATCAAGATATCATTGATGAAAACGACTTCAAACTGATCCTAATACGTATGAAAAACTCGGTTCATGTAATCCATGAATACCGCTGGAGCATTAGTCAAACCGAAGGGCATCACTACGAACTCGTAATGTCCATACCTAGTACGGAAAGCTGTCTTCGGAATATCTAAGGCTCTAACTTTTATTTGATGATATCCCGACCTCGGATCAATTTCTGAAAACACTGCAGCACCTCAAATTGCTCAAGCAAATAGTCTATCCTTGGTAAGGGATATTTATTCCTGATCGTCACTTTGTTGAGTTGTCGATAATCAATGCACGATCTCATGCTACCATTTTTCCTTTCTATTAACCACACCAGAGCACTCCTTAGAGAAGCACTCGGTCGACAGAATTTCTTTAACATCGACTCTTCAAGTTGAGACTCTATTTCCTTTAATCCTCAAGAAACCTTCAATAAGAAACAATAGATATTGATCCCGTGCCAGGAATCAATTCTACAGTAAACTCTACTTCTCGCTCTGGAGGTTCAGAAGAAACTTCATCGTGAAAAACATCCAGAGAAGATCCGAAAAGTCATTCACAACTTGTACAGATGATAAATCTAATACTAGTTCCAGTGGATGCAGATAACATACTAACATGTGCTTCCGCACCTTGGAATGAGGATTGACCGTCTAAGGTGAACTGGGTAACCGCTTCAGAATTTGTCTTAGACAATTCAACTGATTCTGAAGAGAAACTGGTAGTTGATTAACACAGTCGATTACAACATGATTTGCAGTCATCCAATTCATACCCAAAATGGTGTCCACACTTCTCACATGCAAACAAATAATCCTTCCACGAAATTTCTGTCTCCTATAACACGTAGGCAATTCCGACACAAAGATTGGGTCTGGACACGACCCATAGCCGCAGTTAAGATAGTTATCGGTTCGGATAGCGATGATAAGGCTAATCCCAACTGATTCACACGCGATCGGGATATACAGCAATAGGTTGCACCCGAATCATATAATATACTGACAGAGTTATTGAAAACTGATCCCATACCCCTCAGTAGATTGTCTGCAGTTGTAACTGTCTGAGCATTCAAAGTGTTGACTCGTCCTTGTCTTGGAGCTGCTTGTGACTCCTTGGCACTTTCCCTTACGGGGCACTCTTTACCATAGTGACCCTCTGCATTTATATAATAGCACTGATTAGGTCTTCTCTTGCAATCACCGCTGTGAGGCTTTCCACAGTTAGAACCTCTTCTGACCTTTGAAGAATCAGAGAACAACATCTGCTTTTCCTTTGATGAAATTATCTTAGGACTTTGCATTCGGAGCTGATAATTCAACTACCTCCTTTCCTTTCCCATATTTCCTATGAGATCATCCTCGGCGACATAGGCTGATTACACTAAGGCAACATAATTGGTAGCAGTATAAGAACTGAGACCATAAATCATAAAAACACTTATGCCCGTCTTATATTTCTGCATTCTCCGTTCGTCATCCGAAGCTTACTTTACCACTTGGTAAAACTGAGACAACTTCTCAGACTTAGCGGTGTATTCTTCCACCGTCATGTCACCTTTCCTGAGGATGCACTGGTTGAAGATTCCGGTTTTGGTCGAGGACTGCGTCTTGGTCATCCAGTCATAATTCCGCTTATGATGCACTAAGTATTAAGTTGATCAGGCTCAATGTCTCTTAGCATCACAAGTGTAATTACAAAAAGGACTAACAAGGAATCGACTCAACCCTAAACTAAGTCCGACTAGGTCGAACTGCTCTGATACCAACTGTAACACCCCGGTATTTTTATTTATTAAAAATACCCAAGTGCACATTAGTAACACATCAGAGATATATTTCCTGCTTAGACACTGAATATCACTATAAATTTTTCGCTGAATATAACTCAAACAGTCTTATTTACAACAAGACAATATGGTTCTCAGACCATATACCATCAGCAATTATAGTATTCAGTATCATACAAGAAAGCGGAAGAAAGATATACCTTAAATACATAAAGTCTTAGAATACAGACAACAGAAGGGAAATAAGCTTAAACATAAAGCTAGGCTATCAGCGACCAGTCCGAGCTCAACCTACTCGTGCCTCTTGGATTTCCGCTGTCCCTGTTTCTCTGTAAATCAACAACAATTAAACAGTGAGATACAATCTCAGTGAGTTCTACCGAGACCCCTACTAACACTCTCGGTTCATTTATTAGCTCTTTTATAGATTAACACGACACCGACTGCAAAACATTGCTACTCCCGGTATGTCGCAAAATAAACAAAGTACGGCACCGACTGCAGAACATTGCTAATCCCGGTGTATCGTACAACAAACACAGTGCGGCACCGACTGCAGAACATTGCTAATCCCGGTGTATCGCACAATAAACAAAGTACGGCACCGACTGCAGAACATTGCTAATCCCGGTGTATCGTACAATAATCTCTAACATAACACCGACTGCGGAACATCGCTAATCCCGGTGAACCCCCCTACCAATAGTACATTCTCCTATTGGCATGGAGCCTAGGGAAGGGGATCATGACTGCCCCGCCTAGTATGTTACACATGGGTCGTCACCCAACTCGATATATAAACATATATCTACAGTACTATGAACCCACGGTCCATCAAATCAGACAATCAATGAAACACTTTAATCCACATTTTATAAAATCCAAGTTCACACTCGCACTCTAGTTGACCGCTTTTCGAGACAATTTTCAATATCAAAAACAGTTCATTTTGCCTTAAAAATAGAATATTCAGTTAGGCCTCTGAATAAGCTTTCCAACGCATCTTAGAACACCTCAATCGGGTTCCCGGATCAAAAGTTATCGCGAAACGAAAAACAGTGTTTTATTGCTGAAATTCTGCCAAGCTGCGCTGAAGTCGCGCCTGGAGCGCAAGTTCAGCGCGAACTGGCAGAATGTTCTGTCATTCTGCGCTGAAGTCGCGCCTGGAGCGCAAGTTCCGCGCAAACAGGCAGAAAGGGGTCTGTTAAGGCAGATTTTGGCGATTTCGCGCGAAAACCGCGATTCCGTTCAATTCCGATTTTTGTTCCGATCGAAAACATTTTTGACAACTATAAAAACAGTTTCAATCAAAGTCACACAATCAATCAAAAACTCATTTTAAACGAATTGTATCAAAACGCGACATATTTTCCAATTATCGGTTTTCAACCCAAAATCTCTCAAACTCGATTATCAAATAATATTCCAGTCCAGCGAAAGCGGTAAAACAGTTAATTAATTAATTCGAAACATAAAAATCCTAAGCGTGAGTAAAACTCACCTATCGTGATGAAAATCACGAAACACCGAACTTTCCGTGAAAACGCTTTTCTGGCATAACCGCACGAACGCTCCCCGAATTAATTCCACGCTTCGGCGACATCCGTATCCGCTCCCAAAGCTTCCCACTCGACCTCGAGAAATCTTTCGACCGTAACACCGAATTCCCGAAATCATTGCACGTTCCGGCGACACACAAAACCGCTTCCACAGCTTGTACCTACAATCAATCACAAAACTCCCATGGAATTACTATTCATTAACTCCAACCTCCAATCACCCATATTCACATATAAACCAAATTTTTGAACCCTAACCTTTAATTCTTCATAAACCCCAAATCGGACTTCAATATTCGCGTAATCCACCTTGAGCTCGCTCCCAAACACCATCCAAAGCTTTCCTTTGCGCTTGAACAACAAAAACCTCCATTTTGCTCTTAAATTCGAAAATGGCAAAGTGAAAGAGAGTGAGTTGATGATGAAGATCTTGGTACCAAATCGAAGAGGAAGTAACGCTGAGCATTTTTCGTGTTGGAAGGAAGTCGTTTCGTTGAGCGGAAGTGCCCCCTTTTTCCCTTTCTTCTTCCTCCCCCTTTCCTTCTCTCTTCTTTTCTTTTTCTCTTCTTCTCTCTGTTTCTCCTTCTCTGTTTCTCGCCTCCCCTTTCTTTTCTTTCTTTCTTAATTAAATTCTTTCTTTTCTCCTCACCCACTTACACGCATACATATATATATTTATTAATATATAATTGTAACGCGGTCAAATTACCATATTGATCGAAATCTCCTATTTCGATTCCAAAACTTTCTTGGTCCGTATTATCCGGTTAACGATCCAATGACCACCAATAAATAATTTTTGCACTCGGTAAATTTACCAGTCAAGTACTAAATTAATTCAATTGGGTTAACATCCAAATAATTCGATTAATTATTTTGCGGATGTTACAACAATTGTTATGCAAAACTGTGGTTAGTGACATCAAACCATTGGCATCTAACCACAGTTATGCATATATGTGGTTAGTGGCCACTAACCATTGCTACGCACATTTGTGGTTAGTGACATCTAATCATTGGCATCTAACCACATTTATGCATATCTGTGGTTAGTGGCCACTAACTCGATGCACATTTGTGGTTAGTGACATCTAACCATTGTGGTACAAATTTGTGGTTAATGAACAATTTTTTTTGTGTGAAAAAAAAATACCCAGAATTTTTTTTGATAAAAGATGAAACGAGAGGTGCTTAAGCAGGAACGAAAGAGAGATGAATTCGTTTTAGAAAATACGAGAGAGATGGAACGAAAGTTTGAAGCGTGATAGTAACGTTTTTAATTTGTTACCGTATTTGAAGCGAAATTTTAGCCAAAAATAACTCCTAGAAAATAGGGATATTGATTAACCATATTTTTAAGGTTTAAATAGTTATTACCCCCTGCAAATATACCCATTATCGAGTTACCCCCCTACAAAAAAAAACATTTAAAACAAACCTTGCAAAATGTAATGTTATCCAGTTACCCCCCTGCCGTTAAATTTTCTGTTAAAATATGTAAAATGTCACATATCCAGTTACCCACCTGCCACGTGTCACCTTATTATTGGGCATCTGTGACACGTGGCACTGACATGCCATGTCAGCATCCTATGTCACCACTGCCACGTGGCACTGACATGTGCCACGTCAGCAACCAATGGATGGCTGCCACGTGGCACTGACTTGGCATTGGGTGAATAGTGTGTTACTAAAAACAATACAAGTTTTGGCTAACATGGGATTCGAACCCTTGACCCCTCAATGATGCAAACAAATTAATACCACTAAGCCACATTCACATTTGTGAAACTAATTCCAGCAACAAATATATATTAGATATTAAGTTATTATTTTGAACAAATCTTCATCTTCATCATCAAATCTTCATCAGATCTGGAAACGAAAAACACCAGATTCAGTTCGTTTTGATTTCCATCCATTTCGTCCAGATTCAGTTCAAATCCATTTCGTTTTGATTAAATCAACCCACATCATTAAAGATCAATTTCTACCAAATTAAATCAACCCACATCATTAAAGAACAATTCCTTTTCTTGGTTGCTTGCTGTCTCCATCTCCAGGATGTATCTCAAGGACCCCAAATCTTTTATCTCAAACTTAGAGACTTCTCCAACTGGTTAATGTTTGTCAAATCATCACCAGTAATGCTTATGTGATCTATATACATTCAGTATTGCAAGTTTCCCTTCAAATGAATGTCTCTCAAGCATTGCGTAGCCTTGACTTTTAAATTTTAATGAACTGAGTGAATGTTTCGTTGCTTTTCCAGATCTGACAACAAAAAACATTAAACGAAAACGAAAACGAAAACGAAATCTATGATCTTCAATGAACGAAGAAGATGATGAATTTGGGGATGAATTCGTTTTTCTCCAGGTCTCCTTTTTTTTCTTCATGAGAGAATTGTTCGGTGGAGAAGAAGAAGAATCACGATTTCCTTACGATTTGTGTGTTTCCTTACGATTTCCTTACGATTTGTGTGTTTTCGATTTGAAATCTAGATTGTTCGGTGGAGAAGAAGAGAATCACGATTTCTAGTTTTGATGAATGCTGGATGTTGATGAACGCAGATGGAGAAGAAAAGAAACGCAGATTGTTGTTTTTTTTTTAATTTAAGTGGCAATTATGTATTATATTTTGGTAGGTGAGTTAATTATCACAAATACTCAAGTGGTTTAGTGGTTAGGAAGTGTGTGTGAGTAATTGGTCACGGTTTCAACACTCATTGGCAACAAAAATCTTTAATTTTTGAGTGTAATAACTAGTGCCACGTGGCAGCCATCCATTGGTTGCTGACGTGGCACTGTTGACATAGGAGCTGACGTGGCAAGTCAGTGCCATGTGGCAGTGGTGACATAGGATGCTGACGTGGCATGTCAGTGCCACGTGTCACAGATGCCCAATAATAAGGTGACACGTGGCAGGGGTAACTGGATATGTGACATTTTACATATTTTAACAGAAAATTTAACGGCAGGGGGGTAACTGGATAACATTACATTTTGTAAGGTTTGTTTTAAATGTTTTTTTTTGTAGGGGGGTAACTGGATAATGGTATAGTTGCAGGGGGGTAATAACTATTTAAACCTATTTTTAATTATTAGATAAGTTACCTATATATCTCTTTAGTAAGAATTACTAAACATTTCTTTAGTAGCGTAAGTCATACTCGTCCTTGCCGATATATATATATATACATATATATATATATATATATATATATCTATATATATGGTGTTGTGTATTCTTTGTAACAGAAAAAAAAGATATAAAGCTTTTAGTTTGTTTGAGATATAAATTTCACAGTTTTATTTATGGCTAAAGTGCTCCCGGGGTCCCTTATCTTTATTTAAAGTAACGATTTGGTCCTTTATCTTTTTTTTGTCCCAAATCAGTTCTTTATGTTTTAAATTTTTGACACATAAATCCTTTTCAGTCCCAAATCAGTCCTTTATGTTTCAAATTTTTAACACATAAATCCTTTTTTTTGACACATAAATCAGCACTGTTAACGGAAAAGGATTTATGTGTCAAAAATTTGAAAGATAAAGGACTTATTTGGGACAAAAAAAACATAAAGGACTAATTCGTTACTTTAAATAAAGATAAGGGACCCCGAGAGCACTTTAGCCTTTATTTATCAACTTTGTATTTATCTCCATTGTAGGAAGAGTTATTTATCTCCATTGTAGGAAGAGTTATAAATTTCACAGTTTTATTTATCAACTTTGTATAATTAGATTCTCTCTGGAACAAATAAATAATTGACAATTCACAGTTTTATTAATGACAAATAAAATCAGCGTTGGTGGAATAACTTTTTGTTGTAGTTAGAAAATTAACTTTTCATACATTAAGTAAACAAAACACAAAATGAGTTGCAAATGAATTAAGGAAAATGAAGTCCTAAGAATATTTCTAATGAAAGTATACTAAGTAGATTCTTAAACTTAAGAATGTTCTTATATAGTATCACTGTTAGAGCATGTTGTTTGACACCCAAATACTTCTCACGCGTTAACTGAAGAAGACATACATGCATGATGTGCAGAATAATTAATCGATAAAAATGTATGTTGGAGTATATGATAACCTTAGAGGGGGGTGAATAAGGTTATATGCTAAAATTGAATTCTTGTTAGTTTCCTTATATTAACGATGCCCGTTTAAATCAAATGCGGAAAATAGGATTTAAACTATATGTAGTACCTAAACAAGCTATACCTATGACAGAACCAGTTACAATGATATTTTACGCTAACCACACTATTATCAAATTTAACGAAAACAGATATAAACAAAAACAAAGTAAAGAGAAGGGAAAGAGATACACCGTAATTTTTACGAGGTTCGGGATAAAAGCCCTACGTCCTCGGCCTCCGGCTTTGCAACCTTTGGACTTGATAACAACCACTATATGAGAAGAACTTCTTCAATGTCTTACAAGCAAGCAACTTCCCTATAGCTAATCTCAATTTGCCCCAAACTGAGAACCCAAGCTCCCCGCTAAGGATTTCGCTAACAACTCAATCTCCCCGATTGAATTACCCAAGAACGCTTCCCAGGATTTTACAATAACCAAGAATAGATGAATACAACAGAGAAACTATGATCCAATCACTCAAGCAGTATAACAGTATAGTAGATGAGAGAGATGAGTGATTTGGATTTAGAGATGAAGAACTTGAAAGAATAATTTGACGGTGAAAGTTCTTCTTTTTCTCTTTTTCAAATTTGTAATTTTTGCGTTGTGTTGCTGTGTGTTGAACGTGAAAGCCAAAGTCATATTTATAGGATTTGCAAAATATATGACCGTTGGACAAAAAATGAATCGATTATTTGCTTAAAACAAATGTGTATGATAATCGATTAAAATGTGACCGTTGTAACACCCCGGTATTTTTAACATGTAAAAATACCCAAGTGCACCATCCCTAAATCATCAGAGATATAAAAATTTCTGCATAGATACTGAACACTGCAATATAGTTCTCGCTGAATAACAACAAAACAGTCTTAAATACAAATAAGACCGAACAGGTTCTCTGACCATAACCTTCAGCAAACTATAGTGCTCAATATCATACAAGAAAGCGGAATAAAATACATAATGTTGTGATACATGGAATACAAGGGAAAACATAAACTAAGCACAACAGCTAAATCTTTAGCAACCATCCAAGTACAACCTACTCGTGCTTCTTGGATCTCCTCTTTCCCTGTTTCTCTGTAAAACAAAAACATTTAAACAATGAGATACAATCTCAGTGAGTTCTACCGAGACCCCTAACCACGCTCTCGGTTCATTTATGAATTCTCATACATTCGTAGTTTACTTTATAAATTACATTCTTTTAATTTAGCACGACACCGACCACAGCTTTGGTAATCCCGGTGACTCGTACTAGTCAACATAGTATGATACCAGCCCCAGCTTTGGTAATCCCGGTAACCATACCATTGATATCTTTAGAATGACACCGACCCCAGCTTTGGTAATCCCGGTGACCATTCTTTCTAACTTTAACACGGTACCGCCCCAGCTTCGGTAATCCCGGTAACCCGCTTCATAACTTTATTACAGCACCGACCCCAGCTTTGGTAATCCCGGTGAACTGTTTTATAACTGTAACATAACACCGGCCCCAGCTTTGGTAATCCCGGTGAACCCCCTTACCAATAGTACTTTCCCTAATGGTATACGGGCCTAGGGTAAGGGATCATGACTTCCCCGCCTAGTATGTCAACCTCATGGGTCGTCACCCAAACTCGATCTGGTATATATATATATATATATATATATATATCCACCCGCATTTGGGCTAACTCCTATATTCGACATAATTTATATATCGTGAATCATAGACCGGTTTAGATGAATACTTAATAAACATCCCGCGTCAGTTGCATAATTCAATATCACTTAGGACTCAATGTCCGCTCTTTTCGATAAAAACATGTCCTCACAGGTATACTATATTTCGGCTTTTCGAAACGATTTGAACATCAAAAGTATTTAATAAAACTCTTTTGAAACATACCCAAAATCATGGAATTATAAGCCTAATATCATTAAAGAAGGGTTAGGAAAGGATTGGGAGAGGATTGGAATCGAAACGGAATCATTTTGGGCACTTTGAAAATTTTAGACAGAACCAGGCGCACGGGTCGTGCCCCTGGACGCACGGGTCGTGCTCATTTGACAGCATTGCAAAAATGGCCTGTTTTAGGAAAATTTGCTTTCCAATCAATCCGAAACTCGCCCCGATCGATTCCTAACTCGAAAACAGACAATACCAGGCAATATTCCAGTCCAATCAACATCAAACAATCAAGCAATTCAATCGAAAACTCAACGATTACAAATTTCGTCAAAACGCGATATATTTCAAAATAACGTTTTCTACTCAAAATCTTTCGAAACCAAGTCACACAATTCATTTCAAAACGGAATAAGCCTAAACGTGAGTAAAACTCACCCTTGAAGCGTGAGCCACGAGCGAGCCGAAATCACCGAGTAACCACACGCACGCTCCCCGCTCCGGCGACACCCAATCCGCTTCCAAAGCTTTCCACTCGATCGCGAAACCTCTTTTTGACCGAAATACCGAATTCCTCGAATCTTTCCTGAACACTATTCATCTTCTTCTTCAACCTCAAGCCACTATTCACAAAAACCCCAATTTGAACCCTAACCTCTTGATTCTTCACAAACCCCAATTCGGACTTCAATATTTGGGCAATCCACCTTGAGCTCGCTCCCAAACACCATCCAAAGCTTTCCTTTGAGCTTGAACAACAAAAACCTCCATTTTCCTCTTAAATTCGAAAATGGCAAAGTGAGAGAGAGTGAGTTGATCATGTTTATGTTGGTACCAAATCGAAGAGGAAGTAACGCTGAACATTTTTCGTGTTGGAAGGAAGTCGTTTTGATGAACCGAACTATCCCATTTTTCCTCTTCTTCCTCCATGCCCCTTTCCTCTTCTTTCTCTTTTCTCTCTTTTCTCTTCTTTCTCCTCTCTGTATCTCTCTCTCGCATTCTTTCTTTCTTTTCTTTCTTTAATTTACTCACACACACACACACACAGATATATATATATATATATATATATATATATATATATATATATATATATATATATATATATATATATATATATACATATTGATCTAAATCTCTTATTTCGATTCCAAAACTTCCTTGATCCGTATTATCCGGTTAATGATCCGATGACAACCAATAAATAATTTTAGCACTCAGTAAATTTACCAGTCAAGTACTAAATTAATTTAATTGGGTTAACATCCAAATAATTTCTACTAATTATTTTGAGGATGTTACATTCTCCCCAACTTCAAAGAATTTTATCCTCAAAATTTCGTTAAGTCTTTCATCCGACTAACCGAGAATCGACATTCTCAGAAAGGTCTTAAGTTGCTAGAACATTCTTGAATTAACGAAATGAGTGTAGAAAATCTTCCCAAGTTGGCCCGTCAATCATTAAGTATGTTCGACTACTACCCCTGAACTCTTCTAAGATTATAGTTCGAACTCTCTTATTACGAATCGACACGAGAAACTCATCATTCGCCTACATCGGCTCGGCACCGCGTTTGAAAACACTTCCGAAGCTTTATTCCAATTATCCTCGTTTACTCCCCAACTTTGATTAATCTAAATCAAAGGGTGTAATATAAGACGCTTGATAGAAATATATGTTGAAAATGAGATACACAAACTGGTACTCCTCGGTAGAGGTAAAAACAAACACGATTTCCTCAAAGGGTGTAAACACGTTCTCAACAAATCTTCTAAAATCCATAACAGTTCTCGTACACACCGACAATGTGACAAAAAAGTCACTTGTGAAACTTCTTGACTCGCCCCAAGATTTCGAGATAACACTTTTCGAAAGAAGATGAAATGAGGATTTACCAGAAACGTTTATCTTAAACGTAGAAATAAATCGTGGGGACAACAAATAGATTTGAACGTAATGAAAATCACCTCAGTTGTTCTCAAAACAACTATCAAACAGAACGCAGAACCCTTCTTCCTTTATTGTAACTTTCCTCACAATATATTTATCTACGACGCACCCAATTCCTTTCCGAATTAGCTAGTAGCGTTGAGTTTCCCCTCAACCTAAGTACGCCTTCTATGATTTCCTCAATCAGATCCTAATAGCCTCTTGATTCGTTCCCAAAATTAACTTTAGCATGCGGGTTTTCACAAAACGATTTTTCAAAACTACCTTACCGCACGCCAAACTTCACTTTGGAAATTTCAGATCCATCAATTAATCCTTTGGTGCTTATTCGCAATGTGAAAAACAGTCAGCAGTTACCTCACCTACATATTCGTGTTCACGTTTGACTTGTCAAACAGAATCTCATAATACAATCTCATTGTTAACCTTCGCAAAGGAGAGGTTAACAAACTAATACCTCGCCACCAAAGTGGAAACTTATGGATGTACCCCAACTTAGATCTAAAAGACTCTAACAATTCCATTTCTTGCATAATTAACTCTGCCATGTGAATGGATTTTCTACTCAGCGCATCAGCTACAACATTGGCCTCTCCTGGATGATACTTCAACTCGAAGTCATAATCCTTCAGAAATTCTACCCATCTTCTTTGCCTGTTATTCTGTTCTTTCTGACCAAACAGATACTTTAAACTCTTGTGATCACTAAAGATTTCGAAACGAGACCCATACAGGTAATGTCTCCAAATGTTCGGTGCATACATAATAGCTACCAACTCCGAATCATAAGTTGGATAATTCTCCTCATGGATCTTCAACTGTCTGGACGCATAAGCTACCACTTGATGATTCTGCATGAGAACACATCCCAAACCCTTTCCAGAAGCATCGCTGTAAATTTGGAACTCCAAGGACGGATCCGGAAGGATCAGGATTGGAGTAGAAGTCAACCTAACTTTCAATTCTTGTAAACATTCTTCACAATCAGCATCTCGCGTAAACGGTTGACCCTTACGAGTTAACCGAGTAAGTGGAAGAACCAATTGTGAGGATCCTTCAATAAACTTCCTGTAGTAACCTGCTAGACTTAGAAAACTTCTAATTTCAGTGACTGACGTTGGTCGTTCCCAGTTCAACACAGCTCCCACCTTACTGGGATCCACCGCAACTCCCGATTGGGAAGTCACGCGTCCCAAAAACTTCACTTCCGGCATCCAGAAGTCACACTTAGGCGGCTTTGCATACAATTTCTTTTCTCGGAGTACGTTCAGAACAATGCGGAGAGGTTGAGCATCCTCCTCAATGGTCTTCGAGTACACCAAGATATCATCGATGAAGACGACTACAAACTGATCCAGGTACGTGTGGAAAACTCGGTTCATGTATCCACGAATACCGCTGAAGCATTAGTCAAACCGAAGGGCATCACTACGAACTCGTAATGTCCATACCTAGTACAGAAAGTTGTCTTCGGAATATCTAAGGCTCTAACTTTTATCGGATGATAACCCGACTCTAGATCAATTTTAGAAAACACCACGGCAGCTCGAAGTTGATCCAGTAATTCGTGTATCCTTGGCAAAGGATATTTGTTATTGATCGTTACTTTGTTGAGTAGTCGATAATCAATACACAACCTCATGCTATCGTCCTTCTTTTTGACTAACAACACCGGAGCACCCCTTGGAGAAGCGCTCGGTCGGATAAACTTCTTAGATATCAACTCTTCAAGTTGAGACTTTAATTCCTTTAATTCTAAAGGAGACATCCGATAAGGAGCAACAGATATTGATCATGTGCCAGGAACTAATTCTATAGAAAACTCCACTCCACGCTCTGGAGGTACAGAAGAAACTTCATCCTGAAAAACCTTCCAGAAAAAGATTCACAACTCGAACGTTCGCCAAATCTAAACTAGTTTCAGTGGACGCAGATAACATAATAACATAAGCTTCTGCACCTTGAAATAAGGATTGGCCGGCTAAGGTTAAGTAGATAACCGTTTCAGAATTTGTCCTTGACAATTCAACTGTTTCTGAAGCGAAGCTGGTAGATAATTAACACGGTCGATTGTAACCTGATTTGCAGTCATCCCATTCGCACCCAAGACGTCGTCCAAACTGCTCATAGGCAACAGTAAATTCTACAATGGAATTCCTGCCTCTTATGACAAGTAGTCAATTTGACTTAAATATTAGGTCTGGATACGACCTTCGGCAGCAGTTAAAATAGTTATCGGCTCGGATAGCGGAGATTCGCTAGTCCCGACCGATCCACACATGATTGCACCTGCTTTTCCTTTGATGAAATTATCTTAGGACTTTGCATTCGGAGTTGATAATTCGACTACCTTCTTTCCTTTCCCATACTTCCTATGAGATCATCCTCGGCAACATAGGCTGATTGCACTAAGGCAACATACTTGGTAATAGTATAAGAACTGAGACCCTAAGTCATAAAAGCACTAAGGCCCCTCTTATACTTCTGCATTCTCCATTCGTCATCCGGAGCTTACTTTACCACTTGGTAAAACTGAGACAACTTCTCAAACTTAGCGGTGTATTCTTCCACCGTCATGTCACCTTTCCTGAGGATGCACCGGTTGGAGATTCAGGTTTTGGTCGAGGACTGCGTCTTGATCATCCTGTCATAATTCCGCTTATGATGCACTAACTATTAAGTTGATCAGGCTCAATGTCTCTTAGCATCACAAGTGTAATTACAAAAAGGACTAACAAGGAATCGACTCAACCCTAAACTAAGTCCGACTAGGTCGAACTGCTCTGATACCAACTGTAACACCCCGGTATTTTTAACATGTAAAAATACCCAAGTGCACCATCCCTAAATCATCAGAGATATAAAAATTTCTGCATAGATACTGAACACTGCAATATAGTTCTCGCTGAATAACAACAAAACAGTCTTAAATACAAATAAGACCGAACAGGTTCTCTGACCATAACCTTCAGCAAACTATAGTGCTCAATATCATACAAGAAAGCGGAATAAAATACATAATGTTGTGATACATGGAATACAAGGGAAAACATAAACTAAGCACAACAGCTAAATCTTCAGCAACCATCCAAGTACAACCTACTCGTGCTTCTTGGATCTCCTCTTTCCTTGTTTCTCTGTAAAACAAAAACATTTAAACAATGAGATACAATCTCAGTGAGTTCTACCGAGACCCCTAACCACTCTCTCGGTTCATTTATGAATTCTCATACATTCGTAGTTTACTTTATAAATTACATTCTTTTAATTTAGCACGACACCGACCCCAGCTTTGGTGATCCCGGCGACTCGTACTAGTCAACATAGTATGATACCAGCCCCAGCTTTGGTAATCCCGGTAACCATACCATTGATATCTTTAGAATGACACCGACCCCAGCTTTGGTAATCCCGGTGACCATTCTTTCTAACTTTAACACGGTACCGGCCCCAACTTTGGTAATCCCGGTAACCCGCTTCATAACTTTATTACAGCACCGACCCCAGCTTTGGTAATCCCGGTGAACTGTTTTATAACTGTAACATAACACCGACCCCAGCTTTGGTAATCCCGGTGAACCCCCTTACCAATAGTACTTTCCCTAATGGTATACGGGCCTAGGGTAAGGGATCATGACTTCCCCGCGTAGTATGTCAACCTCATGGGTCGTCACCCAAACTCGATCTGGTATATATATATCCACCCGCATTTGGGCTAACTCCTATATTCGATATAATTTATATATCGTGAATCATAGACCGGTTTAGATGAATACTTAATAAACATCCCGCGTCAGTTGCATAATTCAATATCACTTAGGACTCAATGTCCGCTTTCTTTTCGATAAAAACATGTCCTCACACGTATACTATATTTCGGTTTTTCGAAACGATTTGAACATCAAAAGTATTTTATAAAACTCTTTTGAAACATACCCAAAATCATGGCATTATAAGCCTAATATCATTAAAGAAGGGTTAGGAAAGGATTGGGAGAGGATTGGAATCGAAACGGAATCATTTTGGGCACTTTGAAAATTTTGGACAGAACCAGGCGCACGGGTCGTGCCCCTGGACGCACGGGTCGTGCTCATTTGACAGCATTGCAAAAATGGCCTGTTTTATGAAAATTTGCTTTCCGATCAATCCGAAACTCGCCCCGATCGATTCCTAACTCGAAAACAGACAATACCAGGCAATATTCCAGTCCAATCAACATCAAACAATCAAGCAATTCAATCGAAAACTCAACGATTACAAATTTCGTCAAAACGCGATATATTTCAAAATAACGTTTTCGACTCAAAATCTTTCGAAACCAAGTCACACAATTCATTTCAAAACGGAATAAGCCTAAACGTGAGTAAAACTCACCCTTGAAGCGTGAGCCACGAGCGAGCCGAAATCACCGAGTAACCACACGAACGCTCCCTGCTCCGGCGACACCCAATCCGCTTCCAAAGCTTTCCACTCGATCGCGAAACCTCTTTTTGACCGAAATACCGAATTCCTCGAAATCTTTCCTGAACACTATTCATCTTCTTCTTCAACCTCAAGCCACTATTCACAAAAACCCCAATGTGAACCCTAACCTCTTGATTCTTCACAAACCCCAATTCGGACTTCAATATTTGCGCAATCCACCTTGAGCTCGCTCCCAAACACCATCCAAAGCTTTCCTTTGAGCTTGAACAACAAAAACCTCCATTTTCCTCTTAAATTCGAAAATGGCAAAGTGAGAGAGAGTGAGTTGATCATGTTGATGTTGGTACCAAATCGAACAGGAAGTAACGCTGAACGTTTTTCGTGTTGGAAGGAAGTCGTTTTGATGAACCGAACTATCCCATTTTTCCTCTTCTCCCTCCATGCCCCTTTCCTCTTCTTTCTCTTTTCTCTCTTTTCTCTTCTTTCTCCTCTCTGTATCTCTCTCTCGCATTCTTTCTTTCTTTTCTTTCTTTAATTTACTCACACACACACACACACATATATATATATTTATTTAATATATAAGTGGTAACGTGGTCAAGTTACCATATTGATCTAAATCTCTTATTTCGATTCCAAAACTTCCTTGATCCGTATTATCCGATTAACGATCCGATGACAACCAATAAATAATTTTAGCACTCAGTAAATTTACCAGTCAAGTACTAAATTAATTTAATTGGGTTAACACCCAAATAATTTCTACTAATTATTTTGAGGATGTTACAACCGTTGTAGCACTTTTAAGAAGGAGAAGAATCGATTATGTGCTTGAAACAAATGTGTATGATAATCGATTAAAATGTGACCGTTGTATCACTTTTAAGAAGGAGAGGAATCGATTATGTGCTTGAAAATAGATAGGATCATAATCGATTTTATCTTTTAAACAAGTAAAATAGGAATTGATTGTTTGCTTAAAACAAGGAGGCAAGAATCGATTATGTGCTTCCAGGAAGAAGCCCTAAATCGATTATGGGTTTTAATAAGGAAGTAAACAATCGATTTTTTTTGTTTCAAGGGAGGAAGCATGAAATCGGTTTTCTTCTTTCAAAAGGTAGGCTATGAATCGATTATGTAGTTTACAAAAACAGAAGAGTAATCGATTCTCTTCTTTAAAAAGGATAGGTTCAAAATCGATTATCTTCCTTAGGGAAGAAGCTATGAATCGATGTGCCTGTTTCTAATAAGCTTATAATCGATTGTTTTGCTTCAAAAAATATTTTCTCATGTTACGTGCCTACCTATTAGGCTTTTATATAAAAAAGATTTTTCTAAGCTTTTAACACAACAGTTATATTTTAAAAAACTATCTCTCAACTACTAAAAGTTATAGAACTGAAGTGATAGGATCTTACACTGTGTCCTATCAAAAGCTGGCTAACAAATAGTTCTTGAACTCTAGAGTAGCTTCTTCTCTAAGCCGCTACACTTTAAGATATCCTGCTCTTTGATTCATGTCCTGTACTTTTGTTCAATTGTAACCATTAGTAGACAGATTGTAATTTGTTATCATACAAAACAAAGAGTGTTTGACTTTGGTTCAACAAACTCCCCCTTTTTAATGATAACAAATTACCTTATGCATAGGGAGGCGATAAACAAGAAACAATAGCGAAAGCTCCCCCTAAGCATAAGCATAAAAATAATAAACTAAACTAGTAACATAGCAATAGCCGTAAATAGCAGCAAGTATTTCTCCCCCATTGTTTTCATCAAAAAGGAAGGAAAACACACAAGACACTTAATCACATTATAAACCGGCAAAATCAAGCATACCGAGCTCTCTCCGGATCTTACAAAATTGAGCTTCGACTAGGGGTTTTGTGAAGATGTCCGCTAGTTGGTCATCGGTGCCTACAAAATTCAATGCTATGCTCCCCCTAGAAACATGGTCTCTAATGAAATGGTGCCTTATGTCTATATGCTTAGTTCTAGAGTGTTGGATGGGGTTCTTAGCAATGTTAATGGCACTAGTGTTATCACATAGGACTGGCACATTTTCTTGCAACAAATCAAAATCCTCCAGAGTCTGTTTCATCCACATAACTTGCGCAACGCAGTTTCCAACCGCCACATATTCGGCTTCAGCGGTGGACAAAGCAACACTGTTCTGTTTTTTACTAGACCAGGAAGTCAAACAAGGACCTAAGAAATGACAGGTTCCACTAGTACTCTTCCTATCTAATGTGCATCTGGCAAAATCAGCATCACAGAAACCGACCAAATCAAACTGACTCGATTTCGGGTACCACAATCCAAAATCTATGGTCCCCTTTACATATCTAAGAATCTGTTTTACAGCTTTTAAATGTGATTCTTTGGGACATGCTTGAAATCGAGCACATAAGCATACAACAAATATAATATCAGGTCGAGAAGCAGTTAAATACAAGAGACTACCGATCATACCTCGATACATTGTTTCATTTACTGGTTTACCTTGTTCGTCCTTATCCAACTTTGTTGCAGTCGCCATGGGAGTACCAATTTCCTTTGCATCACTCATGTCATACTTCTTTAGTAGCTCCTTTTTGAACTTGTTTTGACATATGAAGATTCCTTCTTTCATTTGCTTTACTTGAAGTCCTTTAAAGAAATTCAGCTCCCCCATCATGCTCATCTCAAACTCGCTAGTCATCATTTCAGAAAACTCCTTGCATGGATCATCATTAGTAGACCCAAAAATAATATCATCGACATAAATTTGAACTGCTATGATATGTTTGCCCTTGGTTTTAAGGAATAAGGTAGAATCAATCTTACCCTTTTTGAAACCATTTGCAATTAAATGTTTGCTTAGTCTCTCATACCAAGCTCTAGGAGCTTGTTTTAATCCATAAAGTGTTTTGTCAAGTTTGAAAACATGGTTTGGGTTTTCAAAATCTTCAAAACTAGGGGGTTGTTTTACATATACTTCTTCTTCTAAAAAACCATTTAGGAAGGAACTTTTGACATCTATTTGGTGTAGTTTGAAGTCCATGTAACTAGCAAATGCCAATATTATAAGAATGGACTCCAACCTAGTCACCGGAGCAAAAGTTTCTTCAAAATCCACCCCTTCGATTTGGTTAAAACCTTGAACAACCAAACGACTTTTATTTAATAAAATAACACCATTTTCATCAAGTTTGTTGCGAAAAACCCATTTAGTACTAATAACGGTTCTGTCAACAGGTTTTTCAACTAAATGCCAAACTTTGTTCCGTTCAAATTGTTCAAGTTCCTTTTGCATTGACACAACCCATTCTGGATCATTTAAAGCTTCCTTAATATTATTAGGAACTATTTGAGAGACAAAAGCACTATGAAAGCATAAATGATTAAGAGAAGAACGAGTTGTTATCCCTTTTGATGGACTACCAATAATTTGCTCCATGGGATGATCTCGAACTGATTTCCAAGTTTTGGGCAAGTCATCATGTGTTCTTCCATGGAGATGGTCATCGATGTCTTAGGGCTCTCGTTCCACTTCAACTTCTTCTTGAGGTTCTACTTTCACCTCGGCTTCTTCTACACTTTCATTGGTTGATTCATGCATTCTGTTTTTTATTACTTCAACCACTTCATCCTCATCATCAAATTTCTTGGCAAATGGGTTAGTTTCATCAAAAGAAACATGTATAGATTCTTGCATACATATATCAATCTTATTGTAAACAATATAAGCTCTACTATGACTTGAATAACCCATAAAAATACCTTCAGTTGATTTTGCATCAAACTTACCCAACTTATCCTTTGTGTTGAGAATGAAGAACTTACTTCCAAAAACCTTGAAGTATGAAATATTTGAAGCTCTATCATTCCACAACTCGTATGGTGTTTTGTTAAGAGATGGCCTCAAGTATACCCTGTTTAGCACGTGACATGCTGTATCAACTGCATGACCCCAAAAATATTTGGGAAGGTTGTGCTCATTCAACATTGTTTTGCTCATCTCTTGTATGGTTCTATTCTTCCTTTCCACCACACTGTTTTGTTGAGGAGTTCTTGGAGCTGAAAAGTTATGATGAACACCATATTTTTCACACCAAGTCCTGAATGATGAATTTTCGTACTCTCCTCCATGATCACTTCTAATTTCCTTGATGGCTAAGCTTTTCTCATTCTGTAACTTTCTGCACAACTTAGCAAACTCATTAAAAGCATCACTTTTATTTGCAAGTAGAATGACCCAAGTATACCTAGAATAATCATCTACAATCACGAAGACATACTTGGACCCTCCTAGACTTACAACATCAATTTCACCAAATAAATCAAGATGGAGCAATTCAAGCACATTTTTGGTGGAAATAACAGGTTTTGAATTAAAAGAGGATTTATGCAACTTACCTAGCTGACATGCATCACACAGTTGACCCTTTTCATATTTCAACCTGGGTAGACCTCTAACATACTCATTCTTACTCAACTTAGATAAATGTTCTATACTAGCATGTCCTAGACGTCTATGCCACAGATTCACATCATCAAGCAAGGAAGGCATGCATACAATATCATTACTCACATTGTCAAAATCAACATAATACACATTATTTTCTCGAAAGCCATTAATATAAAGTTTAGAAGTCCTATGAGTAATAACACATTTATCAACAGAAAAATGCACATCAAAATCACTATCACATAATTGGCTAACACTTAGCAAGTTAAATTTTACACCATCAACTAGTAAAGCATTTTTATTTTTGATTGTGTTTTCCTTACCCACACAACCTTTACCTATTACTTGAGCAGATTAATTGTTGGCAAACTTTACAGATCCACTAGCTTTGTTTCTCAACTTCAAGAATAGTGAAGCATCACCATTCATATGTGTTGACTCTCAATCATATGATGTAAGTTATGCATTTTTAGGACCAATTGTGCAGGTTTTTCATTGTATCACAGTCATTAACTAGGGATTTAGTCTAGTTTTAGATAATTGTAGTAGGAAGTTCATTTGTAAGTAATTCCTTCATTTTTGGAGCTATTTTGTACTTGAAGACCTCCAATTTGTTGTTATCATTCGGCGAACCAGACACTTGCCCGGAGATACAGCACAAATTGGAAGGAATTTTGGTTCTGTCCAATATCGCGTCGCGACCAGGAGAGTTCGCGTCGCGAAGGAAGCATGATGCAGGAGGAATTTTGGTTCTGTCCAATATCGCGTAGCGATGGCCTCGTATCGCGACGCGATGGCCTGCTGAAAGTGAGGGTTTTAATTCAGTTTTGCGTTTTTTTCAAGAGGACTTCGTCTTGGGAAGCGCAGCTAGGGTTTGGAGCAGCAGCTGGGGGTGTTTTTGGGAGCTTCTAATCACTTGGGAACAAGGTTTTGAAGACTTCTCATGGATTCCTCTATGTGTAACTTCTCCTTATTTCTATCTTCTCTTTCCTTGATGTTGTCCATGTAGTTTGCTTAGATTAGGGAGAGATGAATCTCCCAACCCTATCATGTGAACCATTGTTCTAATCAATTCAGTTGTTATTCGATTTACTTTGTCTAATTACCTATGCTCTTAATGCTTTTCAATTACATATGATAATTGTGATGATCCAGGCTAGTGATTGCATAGGAATATGAATTAGTAGCTGGAAATTGGGTAGTTAGATCATCTGCTAGTAATCAGCATAGGGATATGTGATGGCTTAGGTGAATTCGTGTAAAATTCTCGATTTTAATGCATTACCCTTTGGCATGTCTCACCTAAGGAATTAGGGTCACTCTTAGGGTAATAGGGGTCTTGAGGCAAGGAATTGCCCTTGACCTTAATTAGTGAATTGAATCTAGAAATTGAATAATTTACTTGAATTGGCTAAGGTTCATGTGATAGGCGAGGTGAGAGGATTCGATCCCTAGTCGTTTTTCTCGTATTCTCAAATCACGTTTGTGTACTGTTACTGATTACTCAAATTACCAAAACCTTTACAATCTAAGAATTTACAACTTTGCTATTGTTTTCAACGCGCAATCCCTGTGGAATCGACCGGTTACTTACCGTATTTTATTACTTGCGACGACAATTGGTACACTTGCCAAAAGTCTTAACAATATGCCTTGAGCACCCACTATCAACCATCCACACATTTTTCTTCTTGGATGACTGACCAACCTGCAAAAGGAACATTTAACAACTAGTACGAGGTACCCAAATTTTATTGGGTCCTTGGGGGTTAGTCCTCAAGGGGTTTGTTTTCACACTCCACCTTGGTTTCTTACAAGCAGGTATAAGGGTACCAAGCTCACACAATCTACGAATAGGGAATCTATGAGAACTATGGTTACCTTTTTGACAATAAGTGCAAGAGAAAACATTAGGTGTCTTACTTGAAGTGGCAGCTACAAAAATCAGTTTTTTTTCAAAACAGAGGAGGTGGAATTACCTTCATACCCAATACCTCTCCTATCAACATATTCATGTTGGGTGTGAAGTATCTTGGTTAAGGTCTTTGCACCTACCTCAAAATTTTTTAAAGATTCTTTCAAAATTTCATTTTCAACCTTGACTTTTTCAAAATTTTGTTTAAGCTCAAGAAGCTCAAGGTTGAAAGGTTTAGTTTTATGTAGCTCATTCTTCAACCTAGCTACCTCCTTCTCAAGAGTCTCAATTTGAGTGAGCATGCTTTTGTTTCTCTTTTTCAAATCCTTATATTTAACCAAAAGAGTTTCATGTTCATTATAAAGATCTTCAAAAGCCTCACTCAAGTCTTGACTACTATAAACATCATCAAATAAATCATCATGCTCAAATGAATCAGAAAGACTATGGTTATCAAGGATTACCTTAGGGGTGTCATTTTCCATAAGACAAACAACATTTGCAGTCTTCTCTTATTCATCTGTTTCACTATCAGTGTGAAGATTGTCACATGTAGCCTCAGGGGTGTCGTTTGCCATAAGACAGACAACATTTGCAACCTCATCTTCTTCATCTGTTTCACCATCAGTATCAGTATTGTCCCATGTAGCCTTCATGGCTTTCTTCTGTGGGTACTTGGACTTTAGCTTTGGACAATTCACTTTGAGATGGGCCGGTTTGTTGCATTCAAAACATTTTGGTTGATCATCTCTTCTCTCATAACTATCTCCTTTGTTGTACCCGGATTTCTTTGAATAGTCACCCTTCCCAAGCTTGTTGAATCTCATGAATTTTTTGAATTTCTTGGCAACCATCGCCATGTCTTCATCGTCGGATTCTTCATCAGACTCAACCTCTTTCCTTGCCATTTTAGGAGTCTTAGCAGCAAGAGCAAGAGACTTCCTTTCTTTGACCGCTTCTTTTTCTTGAGCCTTTTTAGCGGCCAACACTACCTCAAATTCAAGAAGTGACCCAATCAAGTCTTCTTGAGGTAAAGTGCCAATATCTTTGGCTTCAGTGATAGCACAAGTCTTAGGAAAGAACTCACTAGTCAAGGATGCAAGAATCTTCCCATTCAAATATTTTGTTGAATACTTCTTCCCAAGTGCTCTCAAGTTATTCACTATCAGATTTAATCTTTGGTGCATAGCTGCAACAGATTCACCTTCCTTCATTTTGAAAGCTTCATACTCAGAAGTGAGAACTCTAATTTTTGTATCTTTCACTTGACTCGTTCCAACATGTGTTGCTTCCAAACAGTCCCAAATTTCTTTTACTGTCTGACAACCTTTTACCCTTCCATACTCTTCTTCATATAGAGATAAGTGAAGAACGTTCACTGCTTTGGCATTTAGAGATATTTTATCTAACTCCGATTTTCTCAGCTCACTCAAGTCAATGGCATAGATATCTTCAATAGGAACTTCCTCAGCTTTACCAGTAGCTTGAGATTTAGTAGTATCTCCGTCAACAGCAACACCAGGTATAGTGATCTTGATTCTCATAGAAATGAGTGGTCCATCAACAATGATCCTCCATAAAGTGAAATCTATAGCCTGCACATGACATTTCATTCGACTACTCCAATAGTCATAGTTAGTCCCATCGAATAGGGGTGGCCTATTGAAGGACATCCCCTCTTTCATACACTACAAGAATTTCGGTGCTTTCCGAGGGAAAAATCCCTTGCAAAAGCAGGAAAATCGGTTGCTAATACGCATTTCCGACGAAATTTCCGACGGACAAAATTCGGTCGGGAAAACACTCTTCGCAAACGATTTCTGACGGAATTTTCCCTCGCAAACGCTTCTGTCGCAAATCCCTCACAAACTCCGTCGCAAATATCCATTGCAAATTCGCAAATTCCATCGAAAATCCCTCGCAAATCCCTCGCATATTCCGTCGGAAATCCCTCGCAAATATTCGTCGCAAATCCCTCGTAAATCCCTCGCAAATATATCATAAAACACAAGTGCTTCAGATATATCATAAAACACTAGCAGTAAAGTGTAATGGTCAGAAAATATAATAGCAAGTGCAAAGAGATGCCTCAGAAACTATTTCACTTGAATTGCAAAGAATGGAGTACAAATCAATGAATCTGTTACTGAGGAAATATAAAGGACTCAACAAATATGGCAACATGCCATTTGAAATGAATTAAAGTACTAGAAGCAATAAAAATGGCAGAGTACTACTCTGCAGTACAGAAAATAAAGAGAGTGATAATAGAAGATTCTCCACAGTTTGCACACCCAATCATGAGCGGATCCCTTCCATTTATGCTGATGCAAAGCAATATTTCTTGTTAGGCCTTCTCTCTCTTGCTCCCCTCCTAATTTGCATGACTTGCTGCCCTGGTGCCAGCTCCTCTGGACCACTAAATTATTAAACAAAACAGATAAATCAAACAAAAACCTTAACAAAATTAAGGCGAACTTTGAAATCAAAAACAGCTAAAATACAACGGGTTAAATGAAAAATAAACCAAAATGAATTCAATAGCTAGTGTAACATCATTATTAATCAGCCAGCATAGTATTAATCAGCCATTAATTGTAGAAATGAGATTCTCACCTTAGCAATATACTTTTGAGCAACCAAAGGAAGCAGCAGACTCCCAAATCTTTCCTTTTGGAGAAAGATAAACTCCTATGTAGACTCTTGCAATGTTTTTATAGAAGAAAAAACAAAAAATAACAGCAAACAGAAAACAAATTAGAAACTAAAATCGTGCAATCTAGTAATTACAAGTGTTCTATTTCAAACTAAAGCATTCTATTTCAAGCCCAATTTAATCAAAACTAGAAACTAAAACTTTGCAATTTAGTAATATCAACTCAACACTTTCGTCCACACATCAAGTTTGGAAAAACTAACCAAGCCACATTGGGCTAATTCCAAACTGCATATCTGTTGTCAATTAGGAAAGTAAGGAAAAAAGGTCAAAACCACATAAGTTTGACTGATCAGCTGGACAAAAGCACAAAAGAAGAACAAATAATGAAAGTTTAAAACATATTAGAATTCAATGTTTAACTCCATATATGCATAATGTTTATAGTAATTGAATTCAGAACAACCATGGTCCATGAATGCTTCAAGAGCATGGTCTGGTCTGGTTGAAGGTATCAGCTGTTTGTTCGTCCTATATTCCACTCAAGTGACAATGAAGACAGCTGATCAGCAGCACCGCCAGCCTGCTGCTGCTATAACTTTGAGGGCCTCTGGTGACTCAAGCAAGTGCAGAACTTCAGTCTGGTCCATCTCTAGAAGCATGCCTGTAATTTTGGCAACATAGTCAGGCTCCAATTGTTCCACGAGAGGGTAAAGATTCTCACCCAGCATCTGCAAGAGTATACAACCAACAAAACAGTAGTTAAAGACACAACAAATGATGCTCAGGCTAAACTCGAGGAATTATTTAGCAGAGTAAACACCAGAGGGAGTGAAGAACCTACCGTCCTTTGCTGCTCTGGAGAAGCATTAGCCAGGTGAGAAACCAATGCACCAATAGGAACTTATTGGGAGAGTGAGGCATCACGAAGAGGCATCCCACCCACATCATATGGAACAGAAACATGCCTCCAGCAACTCCAGGCATAAGCGAAACTGGCTGCTGAACTGCACCGCGTCATCCACCGGACGCTGTCCCTGGTGACCCTGCTGAACCATTGGCACAAAGAAATTTGGCATAGGAGCCCCACCAGGCCTCATTCCAGGAACAAGTTGTTGTTGATATCCAAATCCAGGCTGAGAAAAATTTCAAGAATGGGCAAAGAAAATACTAAAATTAATACAGAACTAATCAGACGAATATCATCAAAGCGCCACTAAAGATTTCGCTTACTGAAGCTTCAACTACAGTAATATGGCTTACCACCATTTTACCATTCATACCTGCAATCTAGCTATTCTATCTTCTTTTCGTTGAGCCAGAGTCACATACAGAGGTTTGCTTACCACCATTTTGCCATTCATCTCGGTGAGCTAGCAAATAACACAGTGAAAATAAAAAACAATCAATCTCTTACTAAAAAAGTCACTTGTCATATTTGACAAGAAAATGCCATGTGACTTACTGCTCTAGATGCCTCCTCAGGAGTAGAAAATGCAACAAACCCAGATCCCCGACTTACGCCATTGGGGTCTCTCATTACCTTTCAAGTAAAAAGGAAACAGCAATATAGAGTAAGCAGCTAAATAAACATTTAATGTGAAGTCAAATAATACGCATACCTTGCAAGAGGTAATGGTTCCATAAGTTGAGAACAACTCCTTAAGTTTATCATCACTAATGCCATCATCCAGATTTTTGACATACAAGTTTGCCCCTTGATATTTATCTGCAGCTTCTTTCATGCTCTCCTCAAATTTAAGTTTCAGTTCATTCTCCCTTTCAGATCTCTTTTGAGATTTTCCGACATACCATTCCTTGTCATCAATTTATTTTTCCATTAAGAGCCTCGACAGCCTTAGCACCATCATCAGTATTTTCAAAGTTCACAAAACCAAAGCACGTTGATTTCCCATCCACATCCTTCATTACTACAGCACTGGTAATTGTTCCAAATTCACCAAAAATGTTCTTCAATTCTTCATCAGTGGTTGATTCTGATAAATTCTTCACAAAAACATTGTTGAATTTCACCTTGTCAGTTGGACTCTCCCTCTCTTGCTTGCGAAGGAAAGGTCCCACATAGACTTGCTTATCATTCAACAGCATGCCATTGAGTTTTTCTATGGCTTTTTGAGCAGCCTCCTCACTATCGAATTGTACAAAGCCATAGCCTTTAGATTGGCCAGATGCATCGTTAGCTACCTTGCAGGAAACGATGTTGCCAAAAGTAGAGAAGGTATCATGCAACGCCTTATGGTCAATGGCCTCGTCCAAATTCTGATAAGCTAAGACTATAAAAAAACACATCATTTAAGCCTTATGATAAGCTAAGACTGCTTGAGCAACTTCAGCCTAAAAGTATTATTTACAATATTTTCAGGCAAAATTAAAAGAAAGGCTTCTCCCTTCACTCCTCCACCCCAACACACGCGCGCGCACATGCACGCAACTCAATAAGGGTGAACAAAAGAGGAATGTTTTTTGCAAAGAGCTTTCTTTATGTAATCACACAAACTTTTCAGAATATTATTTCCTATTTGATAGAGAAACTCCAATTGTGACCTTGGCGAGGACTTTACTGGCAGATTTATTCTTTCTATTTAAGCCAAAAAGAAATCTCACTCTACCTTGTACAAATCAGACATCTATGAGATTTTGAAATCATTTTCAAAACAAGTAAATTCAACTTTTTCTAATGAGTTTCAATTCTAAATATAGCAATTGATTCAATGATAAACCATTTCATTTTTCAATCATTCCAAACATACTTTTAATGATTCTATTATCAAAATGCAAGTAAACTAGAAGGGTTAACATAGGTTTAATGAATCCATCTGTCTTTGTAACAGTGAAGGGTTAACAACAAACCAAACAAACAAGAAAGCACAAAAAACATATGAAAGGGAGGGTTACGAAATCTGATACCTCGAGAATAGGAGGTGAGAGTCGCTGATGGACCAAGAAGGAGAACTGCCAGATTCTGTTCAACACAAAAAACATTAGAGATTAGAAAAATTAGAGAAATTTAGGGCTTTAGGGTTTTCAAAGACAACAAAAATCTGACCTTGAGAATAGAATAGAAGTAGAATAGAAGAACAATAGTTACCAAAGATGAAGGGAGTGGAAGCGATGAGAAGAAGGAACGGTGGGTTTTGGGTTCTGAGTTTTGGGTTTTGAGTTGGGTTTTCGATCGCACAGTGGGTTTTGGGTTGCACGATGGGTTGTGGGTTTCGCGCAAAGGGAGTGGAAGCGATGAGAAGAAGGAACGGTGGGTTTTGGGTTCTGAGTTTTGGGTTTTGAGTTGGGTTTTGGGTCGCATGGTGGGTTTTGGTCGCACGATAGGTTGTGGTTGTGGGTTTCACACGAAGAGAGTGGAAGCGATGAGAAGAAGGAACGGTGGTGGCAGGCAACGTGAAGGTGAGAGTGGTGGTCGCAGGCGGCGTGAAGGTGAGAGTGGTGGCTGAGAGTGGAGAGTGGTGGCTGAGAGTGGAGAGTGTATACCGTATAGAGTGAGCAGTGAGAGTGAAAGTGATGGTCGATGAATCTATTGTTTTAGTTTTAAGTGAGAAACGGTTCCGACGGATATTTATGCGTTTCCGACAGAAATATCCCTCGGAAAGTAGCGAGGGATTTCAAATCCATCGGAAAGTTAAGTGGGAAACGCCTTAAACACATAGCGATGGAATTATCCGTCGGAAACGAACGTATTAGCGGCCGAAAAAATCCCTCGGAAATATCTGGTAGGTAAGTCAACCTATTCTTGTAGTGATAAATGAACCCATGATCAAAAAATAAATAAATAAAATTGCGAGATGTTAAGCTCTATATGAAAATTCTAGCTCTGATACCAATTGTTGGAGTATATGATAACCTTAGAGGGGGGGTGAATAAGGTTCTACGCTAAAATTGAATTCTTTTTAGTTTTCTAATATTAACGATGACCGTATAAATCAAATGCGGAAAGTAGGATTTAAACTATATGTAGTACCTAAACAAGCTATACCTATGACAGAACCAGTTACAGTGATATTTTACGCTAACCACACTATTATCAAATTTAACGATAAACAGATATAAACAAAAACAAAGTAAAGAGAAGGGAAAGAGATACACCGTAATTTTTACGAGGTTCGAGATAAAAGCCCTATGTCCTCGGCCTCCGGCTTTGCAACCTTTGGACTTGATAACAACAACTATATGAGAAGAACTTCTTCAATGTATTACAAGCAAGCAACTTCCCTATAGCTAATCTCAATTTGCCCCATATTGAGAACCCAAGCTCCCCGCTAAGGATTTCGCTAACAACTCAATCTCCCCGATTGAATTACCCAAGAACGCTTCCCAGGATTTCACAATAACCAAGAATAGATGAATACAACGGAGAAACTATGATCCAATCACTCAAGCAGTAGAACAGTATAGTAGTTGAGAGAGATGAGTGATTTGGATTTAGAGATGAAGAACTTGAAAGAATAATTTGACGGTGAAAGTTCTTCTTTTTCTCTTTTTTAGATTTGTAATTTTTGCATTGTGTTGATGTGTGTTGAACGTGAAAGCCAAAGTCCTATTTATAGGATTTGAAAAAAATATGACCGTTGGACAAAAAAATGAATCGATTATTTGCTTAAAACAAATGTGTATGATAATCGATTAAAATGTGACCGTTGTAGCACTTTTAAGAAGGAGAGGGATCGATTATGTGCTTGAAACAAATGTGTATGATAATCGATTAAAATGTGACCGTTGTAGCACTTTTAAGAAGGAGAGGAATTGATTATGTGCTTGAAAATAGATAGGATCATAATCGATTTTATCTTTTAAACAAGTAAAATAGGAATCGATTGTTTGCTTAAAACAAGGAGGCAAGAATCGATTATGTGCTTCCAGGAAGAAGCCCTAAATCGATTATGGGTTTCAAAAGGTAGGCTATGAACCGATTATGGAGTTTACAAAAACAGAAGAGTAATCGATTCTCTTCTTTAAAAAGGACAAGTTCAAAATCAATTATCTTCCTTAGGGAAGAAGCTATGAATCGATTTTGTGCCTGTTTCTAATAAGCTTATAATCGATTGTTTTGCTTCAAAAAACATTTTCTCATATTACGTGCCTACCTATTAGGCTTTTATAAAAAAGATTTTTCTAAGCTTTTAACACAACAGTTATATTTTAAAAAATTATCTCTCAACTACTAAAAGGTATAGAACTGAAGTGATAAGATCTTACACTGTGTCCTATCAAAAGCAGATTAACAAATAGTTCTTGAACTCAAGAGTAGCTTCTTCTCCAAGCCGCTACACTTTAAGATATCCTGCTCTTTGATTCATGTCCTGTACTTTTGTTCAATTGTAACCATTAGTAGACAGATTGTAATTTGTTATCATACAAAACAAAGTGTTTTACCTTGGTTCAACCATGTAGTCTTTCACATAACAAATATCATGTATCACACTATATCACAACCAAACATGTGAAGAATACGACTAAACTAAAAATAATTGGAAATATACAGAAAGTAAAGCACAATCGGATGTCATATAATAAGAACTACATCCCTCGAATAATACATCATAACATAACTAGACATAAAACAATTGAATCCTCATTATTACATGAACAACGATCATAATCACTCACGTGTTGTATCCTCAAGCCTCATAAGCTCCACTATCATGACCTATTCCTCCATATGTTCCTCTAGGGCTTGCGATTTATCACAAGATAGACAAAATACATCAAAGGGATACAATGCCGGTTAAATCGAACTTTCCACACAGATTATAGAGTGGTGTAGTTTTCATGTGTGTAGTTAGATTTTTAATGCCGATTTGTTTAACAACCGACATAAAATGGTCGTTCTAAACGCTTAAAAAACTCACAATAATGTGGTTTGCAAGTCGGTTATTAGTGGAAAAATCGGCGTTAGGACATTTTTATAAATAATACATTTTTTCAATTTCTCAGTTCAACAACAATTTTAGAATCTAGTGTACGCCCACAAGTTTTAAAAACAAGAACATTGCAAGTGATAAAAAAGTAGAACTCAATGTGAAGAAACAAGTTTATTGTCGAGAGTTATCATAATATACATATGTCGGTTTACAATAAAAAAGTACCAAATACATTACAATGAGAAAAATATATATCAACGTAAGAAGTAGGATTGATGTTGAAGAAGTTTTAAACCGTAAATAGTATATTGTTGTATTTTGGCATGAATTTTACTATTCATTGACAGATGGAGGGGAGAGAAGGAACTGAGTGTCTCGCTAGACCTTGTTAGAATCTACACGAGAATATACCTATAGATATTATAGGTGTCAAGCGACAGATGTGGATAATAAAATTCATGCCAAAATATAACAGTATATAAATTCATGTTTTAGAACTTCTTCAGCGCCAATCTATTTTGTGGGTTTGTTTTTGGAAGAAACACAAGTAAGGACCAATTAGGTGGGTTAAAGAAAGCACACTAATCTAACTAGGTTGATTGGGTGGTACTAGGTTTATTGGATTTACTAATCCTAGCGGGATGGAAGATTGTGTCGCCCTCAGAAATTACACAAGCAGCTTAGGAAGACCAGGTTCACAAAGAACTGAAAATGCAACACGTACAACTTAAGCAGACCAAGCTCACAAGCAGCCTTAGGTTGTAACCTTGACATTCTTCTATGAATAGCGTGCAACAACTACTGCAAAAAGGGACACTACTTGAAGTTAAAACATATATAAAATAGAACCAGCATAAATATGAAGAAGTTCTAAATAAAACAACTAACTTGCAAAGAAGAATGTAGCACAAGTGGGTAGTAACATGGTACATAGATGCATTATTTTATATTCCTTTGTAAGGAAGATGAAACATATAAAAGAATGCATCTATGCGCCATGTCAGTGCCCTATGAGCACTCGGGCCACTTGTACCGATTTGGTACAGCAAGCTGAGCAAACAACATTAGATAACAATCTAGAACGCATAATTCCATTGCACTCGCAATAATATTCAAAGTTAAATGGACTCGAATACATTAAACATAAAACATAAAAAATATATAGATCCATAAATCATAAAACACATATAGATATTGTCATAAACCCGAAATTGAATCAACAAAACTATATAAAGAAGATGAACCAAGCAAACAAACCTTGCAAAGAATAATCCAACACAAATTGAAATAGAAGACGTGTTCCACTGTAAAATCATAAAACAAAAGAACAAATAAAGCATATGTAAGAAAACAAATAGAAAAAGTGAGTAAAAATCAGAAAACAAAGAGGTAAAATAGATATGTAGCAAGGGGAATAGGAAGAACCTTAGTGGGTTCGTTGTCTCCCTCATAAACCATAAGTGGATACAAGAGAAACACCATTCACTGAGGTGCCACCAGAGATGGAGCAAGCTCAAAAGAGCTCGAGAATGGCATGCAAGAATGAGAGAAAGAAGATGAGAACAATGAGCATGAGGGAGATAGAGAGGATGAGGGAGACGGGGAGAACGAGGACTAGGGTTTGAGTGTTGTGGGAAAAGAAGTGATAGCATATATGGACTAAATAAAGAGTGGACCGACGTTAATATCTGTGTAAAGACTATACCACACCGGTTTTAATATACGACTGGCGTGAAAGTGTCACCGTTTGAAGTTTTTTGAAGGTAATAACGCCAGTGGTTATTAAATATTTTGCGCAAAATTGTCAGTGTTTATACCTTTAAAATTTTGTTGAATGAATCCACACCGAGTGTTAGGGAACAATCAACGTGGAAAGGTAAGCGTTTTAAACGTTTTAAAATTGACGATCATTTACTAACATTTGGCATTGTATTTGATGCTTGTAACGCCCTAAAACAATATATTACATTTTATTTACAAAACTGTCACCACATTTGTGTTTAACACCAACTGTTTGATAAAACTCTCATTAAATCACAAAACATTAGTGCTTTCGTGTACTATTACATAATTATTTTGAAGATAACAAATAAAAGAATGGTATTTTTAATGGTATTAGTTAGTGCTCGTTAATTACCTAGAGTAATGGTACGAGAAATCAAAAGGAATAAAAGAATAAGAAGTTTTGAAGGAAAGCGCTAAAATAAAATATGGATAACCACATAGATGATATTTCACATAGACTTGCATGCCTTCGTACAATATCAGGACTGCACCGCTACTACGGTATGATTAAAGAAAGTTGTTGTATAACGTTCAGCGTGTCATGCACTAACAGTTTCTTTCCTTTCTAAGGAAACCCTAATGCATGGTCACAACGAATATTTTCTTGTGCTGAAGTAATCTCGACAGAAATATTTTCCTACTCTTAGTATGTAAGCAAAAGCCTATCCTCTCAAAAAACAAGAATAAGAAAAATATTCAAAAGCATTATAAAATTCTCTCAAGAGAAAGAATATCAAAAGCAAAGAGAATACTTTGGTGAAAGACTATTACATTTCAGTGAATACTCATTAGCCAAAGCTTGAGCTGGGCTAAGAATAGGAGAAACACTATTTTCCATTGAAAGCGATTTTATTTGTAAATTTTTTTGTAAAGCTTTCTGTTTGTAAAAACCCTTCGTGTTGAGAGTGATTAAAACCTTTATTTGATTTGATCAAGGAGGATGCCGCAACAGCGAGAAGCTAACCCTTTCCTTTTGTGGTAACATTCCACAATAAACTTATGTCCTCCAAAGACCTAACAAGCATCTCCACTGGCGCATTTCATCGTGTGCATTCCTCAAAACATTTTAACTTTCATGATACATGAATGTTCAATCAACAACAAGCATCCAACCATCCTTCGTTATCGTTATCAATCATTGTCAACGAGAATAAGAACAACAACAAGGGGACACATTATCGTCTTAACATCATCGCCATCATAGCGAAATTAGCATAAGATTGTTTCGTAAGCTATTGGTGTGTAAGATCGTGTACTAATATGGTATAAACTGTTAATTATGAGAACTCTAATTTATTATGAGAAATGAGAACTTTTAATTACAACTGTTGGATTAAATTAACATTTAAGATTGTATTATTTAAATTACAAGATCTCGTATGTTTATTTCCTTTTTAAATAAAAATCATGTGAGATCTTGTAATTAATGACGTAATTGAAAAGTTAATCTTAATATACGAGTTATAATTTAAAGTTCTTACTTCTCAGAATAAACAAGAACTCTCACCCGATACGCTTCGTGTGTGTGTGTGTGTGTGATCAGGCATTGGTCCGATTTATTAGGCACACAGCTGAGTGTTTTTTTATAAGCAAATGTTAGTGGGGGTGGGAGAATGTAGTTTCCGGGGTTTGAACCCTAGACTTCCTTCTTGCAACCGTGCAACTCATTCATGTCCCTTAGCTCGCCAACTAAGCTACCTTCCCGGGACGCACACAGCTAACGGTGTATTGTTATTAAAATCTGATTGACCGTAATTCTATTTGTGAGTTTTCAATGAACTACATATATAATCCCTTGGATCTCATATATTCACTAGTGCAAAAAAGACATTTAGCGTCGGTTAAATTGGACATTTAGCGTCGGTTATCGCCCGATGTTATTTAGCATCGGGTGTTCAGATAACCGATGCTAAATGTCCATTTCATCACTGTTTTTGTTGTCTGAAAATGACATTTAGCATCGGTTATTTGAAACAACCGATGCTAAATGTCCTGAAAAATGACATTTAGCATCGGGTGTTTGAAACAACCGATGCTAAATGTCCTGAAAGTGACATTTAGCATCGGTTGTTCCAAATAACCGATGCTAAATGTCCATTTCATCACTGTTTTTGCTGTCTGAAAATGACATTTAGCATCGGTTATTTGAAACAACCGATGCTAAATGTCCTGAAAAATGACATTTAGCATCGGGTGTTTGAAACAATCGATGCTAAAGCTAAATGTCCTGAAAGTGACATTTAGCATCGGTTGTTCCAAATAACCGATGCTAAAAGTCACTTTTGATAAAAAAAATGACATTTAGCATCGGTTGTTTCAAACAACCGATGCTAAATGTCATTTTCTTAATAAAAAAGACATTTAGCATCGGTTGTTTCAAACAACCGATGCTAAATGTCATTTTCTTAATAAAAAAAAGACATTTAGCATCGCTTGTTTGAAACAAGCGATGCTAAATGTCTAGTTTCTTTTTATACATGTCTCACAAACATCACTTACAACATCAATTCATACAAGAAGAGAATAATATTCAAGAACTCTAGTAATTACACTATTGATGATAGGAAATACCAACATAATGTGGAGTGCATAGCTTATACGAATTAAACTATTGAACAAAGTACCAACTGTAGAATCAGTATTCTGGTCAAAATTAATGGGAATGTCTGATTGTGTTGAATCCCCAAATAAGAGGTACCCAAATATACCAATTGCAAAGTATATAACAGCACAAAACATTAATGCTAATCGAACGGCTGTCTTCATATCAGATGGTTTGGCTAACTCAAATCCAATGGGATGCACTGAAAGTAAAATGAATCATCAGCACAAAACACAAAGTTTCCTAAAAATAGAAGTAAATCTAAATCTACCACAAATTAATGACAGCTAAGTACCATTAAAATGAAATGTGAATGCTGTGACAACAACAGGAACTGCAGTGAACAAATCAAAGAATGATGTCTGGTGATCCAACTGAGGAAACAATCTAGGAGTTTGTGTTTTTCCTTGCACAAGAGCAATGACAATAAATAAATGAACATGTTTAATATAAGGAAAGGGTTAATTTGAAAGCATATAAGATGAATAAAAAGAAAAGCATGAATGCCACATGTAGAATGACTTTAGTATTTATATTTGCTTAGTATTTTGTAAGTCAATATAAGTGCCAATTCTGTGAAAAGTGCATTCAACTACTTTAGTATTTATATTTTCTCATCTCATCAAAATACTAAGCAAAAAAAAGCACATACTTAATTTACATTGAGCCTACAAAGAGAATAGCAAAAAATTATGTCACAAAAGCCACATTCACAACACAGCTTTTTAAGTGATATGTAATTGGTATCAATGGATTTTTTTCTATGCATATTAATTAGAAAATAAGCTTGTCAAATTCTCATGAAAGTGTAGCTTTGAAATAAAAGAAGCATAGAAATTACCTCACATAAGAGTCTGTCTTCTTCTGGTGTCCATCCACCTTTCTTGAAATCAGAATTCAAGTAAGTGTACCATCTGAGAGTTTACAAGTTACTCAAGCATCAGATTAACAGTAGCAATAAAGTCCAAGAAAATTTTCAAGAACAAAAGAATAACAAGATCTCTTGGCTTATTCTTATTCAAGATCAAAATTCAAAATATTAAAATCAATTTGAAAACTTCACCTTCTTCTGCACTGTCTTGTAGTTTTATCCTTGAATTTAGATGCAACAATTGCCCAACTGTATTATATAATTAAAAAATCCCTTTAGTATAAGAGAATAAAAAAGCAACGGTTTTTATGTTAAAAGAATTAAAAGAAAAGAGGAGTGAGTGACTACTTTTCAATTCCATGAATATCAATTTGTTCCCTAAGTATATTATCTTCCTGAAATCCACATAACCAATATAAGTAAACAATAGAATATTAAAAAGAAATAAAATACAAACTAGTAAAGAAAAAAAAGAACACCTCTTGAGTCCAAGTAACAATGTGACGCTCCTTCTTCTTAGATTCTTGCTTCTGTCACTAAAAAGAGAACCAACTTCCTTGACTCGTCGTTGGTCGGGAAACAGTTCTCTAATAGCTCGACCTTGAGATCTTACTTAAGAGAAGCTATATTGTGAATAACTTGTTTCACTAGCAACATGTCATGGAGTTTATGAATCCCAAATTTTCTTATATTTGCAGAGAACATATTAGATTAGATTTTAAGTTGTTGGAATGAATTACCTGCTGAACAAGTTGCTCGACACCACTTTTTCTTTCTGGACTTTGCTCAGAATTTCTCATCTCAAGACACGTGAAATTAAAAATAGCATTATGTCTTGAAAGCATTCTTGCTATAGGACGGTATCCATCGCTATCATTTAAGTTGTAATATCCTGAAGTAAGTTCTGTAGCATGGCTTTCTGTTTTATACCACCAGTGGATTCCAGCAACCTGTTTTACAAATAAACTTTCATCAAATAAAATCAGCTTGGTAATTTGTCATATATGATTATATGTTTAAGAATTTATTTTTGCGGCTAACTTCACTTTGCACCCTAGGAATACTTTGTTGGCTTCATCCAAGATATCATCGCCATGCCTTATCAACTTGTTGGAATACCATGTCAGAAAAAATTTCCCCTTTTCTGTTTGGTAAGTACTATTTGATCTGAAAACTCTGTAGATTCAGGTATGTCATTGCTTTCCCCTGCATCATCAGGCAGTTCCCACTCAGGATGGCCTGCCTTTGTTGCAGCATCTTTGAATTCAGCGTGAAGATATTTGTCATAGCACTGCAAGATTTCAAATGTATGTACAAAAAGTTCAAGAATTGGAAAGCTTATTATTGTTGTTGAAGTAGTAACATCATGTATTCAGTGAACCTAAAACAATATTATTTGGAACTATGCACAAATCTATTCTATTTATCATATTACTGTACTAGTTTGTTTTTTTATAGACAAATGTTAATGTTAGTGTGTTATGGTAATAAATAGTGAGAGTTTGAACATTCACAAACTCACATTAAATTCTCCAATACCAGGAAATTTCCACCCAAGACACTGTGAGTATAGAGGGATATCTGAGTTCTCCGGCAGGGCCAAGTCCTACTTCAACATCTATAAAGAGCCCAGATCAACCATAACACCATCAACACCTGCTGCATGCAGCTCTTTCAGCTGTTTCTCAAGTCCCGCTTTGTCTTCTAAGACATTGTCATTTGTAATTACTCCTAGCTGTCAGGAACCAACACAATTTTAAAATGGAACATAACTAACTCATAATTCAGGTTTATAAGTTGTGACTTACAGGGAGCATCACGTATATAAGTACATAGTTTGCAAGCATTGGATCTTCGTCTGTTGAAACTATTTGTGCCTGCATTTTATCACCACAACATTTGCAAGAGAAAATTTAGTTTATCTCAGCATTTACAATAAGCAAGTAATAGAAAATTTATGTATTCAAAAAATTAGTGTGATGAAAAGAAGCAATTGATCAGAGAAAGCTAAAGTCATAATAAAACATGTGAGAGATCTCTGACTTGAAATCATCTAACAGACCCATAGTAAAAACAAATGAAAGCTTTCCACACAAAGAATGAAAGCTTTAAATCTGCAGTAACAGAACTGTTGCACCCCGAAAAATCCCGCTTTGGGTTTCTCAATGTACAATGTGGAAAAAATTTTTGGAGCCGCCACCAATATTTTAATTTTGAGACCAAAACATTGAAAAAAGGTCTTTTGAACAAGGCGGATGGTCTTTGAAAACTAGAGATATAGGTTCGGGGGTCGATTACGCGCGAGGAAGGTGTTAGCACCGCGCACGTCCTTTCTACCGAAAGGGAACCTCTAATTAAATGTGTGATTTTAACGTTTGATTTGAAAAATACCTAGATTCAAAGCTACGTAGTTCTTGGTTCTTTTTTGAAAAGTTTTTTGTTTTTTTATCTTTTTTAGTGAGTTTTCGAAATAGGACGAGTACTAGCGAGTGATTAAACTAGCTAAGGCTATGGGTAATCACCGCTAAGTACTCAAAAGGAGTCGCTACCGCTAGTCAAACGAACTAAGATTCTGGGTGACTGTTGGTAACAACTTGTTTTTATTCTCTTTTTGAAAGCTTTTTTTTTGAAAAGGATTGATTTGTTTGATGACCAAACTAGCAAAGGCTATGGGTGGTCATCGCTTACTGTTCTTTTGGAGAAAGGACATCGACGTCAATAGCTAGACGAACTACGGTTCTGATTAGCTACTAACAACAATGGGTTTGAAAAGATTTTTGTTTTGTTTTGAAAATGGAGGTTTAGGGGGATGAAAAGAATTTTTATTTGCTGCGCTTGACGAGGACGTGGCTCGCTCCTACGTATCCCAAACGGGAATCAAAGCGACGTAGTTCTAAAAAAAATGTTTTTGAGAGGGTTTAAAAGGGGCAAGCTGAATCACCCGAGACCATCTTCACCACTTAGAATATGATGCACTAGGCATAAGTGGGAATCATATGGTTCGTCCTCAGCAATGGATGATAACATACAAGAACGAGTAGATGAATGCTATAGCTAAGTTAAATCACATGGATCACAATAACTAAATATTAACAAATGAAAAGACTGAAATACCTCTGATGAAGACAGATATTACAGATCTGAAGAACGAGCGAAAATGAAGCGGAGAACTGGAAAATGAGATTTGCGAGAGTTGTCTTCCCCGATCTCGTGAAGTGTCTCTCAGATCTCGTGAAAATGTCCCTCAGATCTCGTGAAAAATGTGTGTAGCAATTCTTCTCTCTGATCTTGTGTGAAGTGTCCGTGTCCAAAATGTGATTTGAGGCTGCCTATTTATAGGCTTAGGAAAGCGTAGAATTTTTAAAAACATTTATTGCAAGGATGAATCGATTGTTTGAGCCTTTGGAAATAGCAAAGAATCGATTCTTGGACATCCTAAATGGGTGAAAATCGATTCCATGCTTAGTTAAAATAAGTGGGAATCGATTCTTGGCTCTTGGAAATGACTTGAAAATCGATTCCATGCTTTGACAAAATGAGGAGGAATCGATTCTTGGCTCTTTAAAGTGGCCTGAAAATCGATTTTATGTTTTGACAAAATAAGGAGGAATCGATTCTTGGCTCTTTAAAGTGGCCTGAAAATCGATTTCATGCCTTGATAGCATAGGGGAGAATCGATTCTTGGCTCCTAAAAGTGGCCTGAAAATCGATTTCATGCCTTGATAGCATAGGTGAGAATCGATTCTTGGCTCCTAAAAGTGGCCTGAAAATCGATTTCATGCCTTGATAGCATAGGGGGAATCGATTCTTGGCTCCTTAACATGGCCTGAAAATCGATTTCATGGTTTAATATTGGATTAAGGAATCGATTTCATGGCCTTTACCAAATAGTATAAATCGATTCTTGGCCCTTGGAACAGAATGGAAATCAATTCTTATTTTCCACAAAAATGTTTTTTTTTATGTTTTTGCCATGCATGCATAAAATATTTTCCAAAGCTTGCCATGCATGCATAACATATTTTTCAAAACTTGCCATGCATACATAACACATTTTCAAAACCCTAGTTTCTTAAAAAGTGCATTTTAACCCTAAGAATGATTTCGAAAACTTTGGAGCGGTTTCTAGGATTCAAAATGCAATACATTTTATTATTATTATTTTTTGTGGAGAAAATTAGGGTTTGGACCTAAGCCGGACAAAATTGGGGTATGACAGCTGCCCCTCTTTATCTGAATTTTAACGAGGAATATGAATTGGCCGAAACATATTCCAAGGCAAAATAAAGATAAAGAATTCAGAAATTATACCGATTTTGTCCACTTGGGGAAACCCGAATTTTCCTCTTTTCTTTTTCTATATTTTTTCGTGAAAAGATGGGCTTGAGAACAAACGGGGAACGGTTAACACCTGGCGCATTAACCGAGAGAGAAAATGACGGACCACTCGGGGTCTGAAGGAGCACTAAGGCTCTGAAGGACCGCTCAGGGTCTGAAGGAGCACTAAGGCTCTGAAGGACCACTCAGGGTCTGAAGGAGCACCAAGGCTCTGAAGGTCTAATTCGCAATCGATGCTTGGCGCATTGATTATAGTTAAACTGAATGACCGACGAGGTCTGAAGGGCATGCCTAAGCCTGATGGACCAATGGGTCTGATGGAGCGCAAACTAGCAACGGTACTAGTAAAACGGTCTGCCTGAAGGGGTGGCCTTTTCCGAGCAGCCAGGATGGGTCAAGATCAGATCCGGAACTGATATGTTGACCATGTATGACGTCCATTGTGTCTTAGGCTGACACAACTAGTCTGAAGGACCACTCGGGGTCTGAAGGACTTACTCGCAGCTTGAATGCGAGGTGAAGTCTGCTTTTGAAGGGACACTTGGGTCCTGAAGGGATTCACGAATCCTGTTGATTGATTGATTGAAATGCTCAATGCTGCCGCACTGAATTGAGGCACCTGCATACGTCGGTTAATGCAAGGAATGGTGCATGGAGTATGAGTGCATGTTATGAGTGCACGTTATGCATGTTATGAGTGCACGTTATGCATGTTATGAGTGCACGTTATGCATGTTATGCAAAGGCATGTTATGCATGTGCATGCAATGAGTGCATGTTATGCTATGATTTTGGTGCGATGCTGAATGTGGAGAAATGCTATTTCTGATTCTTCATCTCTGTGATTTTCCTTTGGTCAGCTTTCTTTTTTCTGACTGTTTGTTTTTCTTTTGTTTTTTCATTCTTTGATCAGCTTTCTTTTTTCTGATCGTTTTGTTTTTGCTTGCTCTTTTGCTCTTTTGGCTTATTTTCTCTTGCTGGTTCGACCAACCCATGACGAGACTGAGGAAACCATTAGACTTGTGGTGGCGTATAAGCCAAGTGCCGATTGTCTTGTGATTTGCCATCTGAAATGGCTTATGAGTGCAATTATTTCATTGTAAGCTTAATTTGCCCTGAGAAGTTGCTTCCTTCCCATAACTTTTAAAAATTTCGTAATGATTGTGATGCCCTATGATTTATGCACATGTTTTACAGATCAGTGTTACCATCATCATAAAACGTTTATTTTGAGCAGAAAAAGCAAAAGTAGAGGGCAAAGAGATATGAAAAGGTTGGACTTTATTGATATAGAAGCCGATTGTACAGAAGGTTACACCGACTATTCAAGACATTTGAAAATTTAAACTACAAAAAGACACGAAAAAAAGAGAGAAGCTGATTTCTGACTGTCCGTCTCTGTGGAACAGTGCTAAACATTTATGTCCCTGACCTTGATCACCTCCTTATCCAAGTTTCCGGGGAGTTTGTATGCCTTTCTTTACTTTTCATGCCCAAGCTTTCCGACCCTAATTTTTGCCTGGATCGCCCTTTGCGGGTTTTCAATCCACCGGGTCGCTCTGATTTTGCCTAAGCCGCCCTTTGCGGGTTTTCAACCTAGCGAGCTAATTCTTACTTGGCTTGTCTTTCTCTTTTTCGTCTATTTCTTTCAGGCATAATACTTCTTCACTGAATCAGAATTGACTGGGTTCCTGAGATTTTCGCCGTCCATATTTGTGAGTATCAGCGCTCCTCCGGAGAAGGCTTTCTTGACTATGTACGGGCCCTCATAGGTGGGAGTCCATTTTCCACGGGGATCACTTTGAATAGGCAGAATCTTCTTGAGCACTAGGTCTCCCTCATTGAATCCTCGGGGACGAACTTTCTTGTCGAAAGCGGTTTTCATCCTTTGTTGGTACAGTTGCCCATGACACAAGGCTGTGATTCTCTTCTCCTCAATGAGGTTTAGCTGATCTAGGCGAGCTTGTACCCACTCTGCTTCTTCCAGCTTAGTTTCCATTAGTACCTGCAGGGAGGGTATTTCGACTTTACTAGGGAGGACTGCCTCCGACCCATATACCAGAGAGAAAGGGGTTGCCCCTGTATGATTTCAATGAATGTGAGTGCGACAAGGGATGAGATAGGTGTAGGATCACTTTCCCCAATTGTAGGAGGGGTGAAGAGTGACAGGATTGCCCCACTTGGCATATTGTAAACAAATGAATTTACTTGTCCTTGAGCTAAAACTTTGAGAAAACAACAGCAGCAATCAATCATTGATCAGAATGGACCTTTCGGGATTGTGGTGTTTTGTGGAAGAGAGATGAGTAGGCTTAATGAGGTATTTGGGGCTAATGGCAGGATGGTTTTTATTCGGTGTTGGCTGTCGATCGATGATTTATGATGGTTAACTGGCTTGATGAGGTATTAGGAAATTTTATTCCTGGCTAAAGGTCTGTGAAGGGTGGGTCATCGCGGTCAAATGAGAGTGTTTGCGGTTTATGAGAGGAGGGGTGCATGGAAATGAGAAAGTGTTTGAAGGTTTATTGAGACGAGGACCTCTTGGGTTTTGTGGTAACATGTATCAACTCACTATTTACATCTCTTTTGTATTCTTCTTTTGGTTTTGGGATGATTTTTCCTTCTTTGACTTCTTCTTTTTCTTGAGCTTGGGTGAACTGATAAAGAACGATGCACCGTTTTTCGAGGTGGTCCTTGTCTAAGGTGACTTTTGGATTTTTGGCTTTTTCTTGGCTTAAGATGGGCCGGAAAGGATTATGTTTTTCTCTTTGGGATTTTCTTGGCTTGCGGTGGGTAGGAGAGGATTTTTGTTCTTGGATATGGAATGGTAGTCCGACTTCATTTCAAATCATGATTGCTTATTTCCTCAAAAATTAACTCTGGGATAATAATTCACTTATTTTCACGCACTTGCCCTTCTTCTTTATTTCCCTTTTGAGCTCTAATTTTCCTTTATTGAAGTACCCATCTTGACCTCTTTCTTGTTCTCAGCGGTTCCCAAGTTGATCACTTCAGCGGATTCCCCGGGATGCTGAATAACCCTTTTTCCTTGCTTCATTAACCTTCTGGAAGATTTTCCCGGTCTTTCTCAACGTCCCACTCTGCTTGATTGATAAGGTGATCAAAGTCAAAATATGGACTGTTGGCACTGTTATTTTGAGAGACAATTGCTGTGGATTTGCTTTTTGCCGAGGCGAAAAAGCAGAATGGAAGGTGAGACATGCAGGCAAAAATAATAAAGAAAAGAAAAGACACATGAAATGAAAAGGAATTGATTTTTATTGATTGGAATTCAAAAACAACGTTTTTATTGATGATAATGATTTAGAAAATAAAAACATGTGCGCCCCTAACAACTAGTCCTGTGGCCTTGGGCAGAGCCACAGGGTTGCATTACAAATGACTACTTTAAATCAAAGGTCCCAGGAGGATCAACAGTCTTTCAATTCTTTAATTCTTTCACCAGCACTGCAGCGACAAACCAGGTTTGCACCACCCTCATCCTTGATGACAGCAATTTGATCGTGTTGTTCCTCTTCCTCATCCCATCCTGTGGGCTGGATGTCTTCTATTCGGATTTGAGCACTCTCGGGCACGTCATACCTGACCAAGTAATCAAACTTTCCACTGGGCTCCCCTAGGGTATCCCAACATCCCTCTTCTGACTTAGGACCATTATTGATGACAGCAATTTGGTCGTATTGTTCCTCTTCCTCATCCCATCCTGTGGGCTGGATGTCTTCCATTCGGATTTGAGCACTCTTGGGAACGTCATACCTGACCAAGTAATCAAACTTTCCACTGGGCTCCCCTAGGGTATCCCAACATCTCTCTTTCATAGGCACCGCTATTACTTCCTCATTGATTTCTTTTTCATCTTCAATATCATGGGTCCCTATCTGAACCACGCACCGATCTATCAGGTCTTGCAGGACTGACTTGAAAACTTCACAGGCACCCACACATAAAGGATTGGCGCATACACAGCCCTTCTTGATAACACCACGACGACACAACTCAGCATGTATATTTTCCAGAGGAGTCTGGATACACTTAACATCTTTTATCATTGTCTCCCCCACAGAATCCTCTACTGCATTAGCGGATGGTGCCCCATGTCCCGGTAGGGGGTTTGTAGTTGTACTGGGACTGTTCGGTTTGAAAGAGATCCAGTTGGCGTCAATCAAATCCTGGACTACATATTTGAAAGCCTTGCAGTCTTCCACCGTGTGTCCGACTCCTCCACTATGAAAGCTACAAGTAGCATCAGCATTGTACCCTCTAGGAAAGGGAGGTTGTATAGGCTTCATGGGGCGAGTATTGACCAAATTCTTTGAGACAAGATGATTGAACAATTCAGTATAGGTCATTGGGATCGGATCGAAATTAGCACGCCTCTTCTCTTGATAGTTCTGGGCTCTGTAGCCCGAATTAGTTTGCTGCGGAGAGTTGAAAGATAATGGCACCACCTGCTGTGGAGAGTTGAAAGATGGGCCTCCCCCTGCGGAAATAACATTGGTTTCCCCTTCTTTCTTCTTGGGGAAGTTGGGAAAGGGTTTCTTTTGTCCACTAGAATCGCCAAAACCTCCAGCAATCTTTCCGCTGCGCAATCCGTGCTCTAATCGTTCCCCAATGACAACCATATCTGAGAAATTGGACGAAACGCTCCCCACCAACCTATCATAATACAGCCCTGGAAGGGTCTCCATAAACATGTACACCATCTCTTTTTCAGTCAATGGCGGCTTCACCTGGGCAGCTACGCTCCTCCATTTTTGAGCGTATTCTTTGAATGATTCTCTATCTCCTTTGCTCATGTGCTGCAATTGAGACCGGTCTGGAGCAAGGTCCATGTTATACTGGTATTGTTTTAGAAAGGCTTCAGAGAGATCCTTCCAACTGTGAACTTCGGAGGATTGCAGCTGCATGTACCAATCTAGTGATGCCCCAGTCAGACTGTCCTGGAAATAATGAATGAGCACCTTGTCATCATGAGCATAAGCGGCCATTTTTCTAACATACATCGTCAGATGGCTAGATGGACACCCGGTGCCGCGATATTTATCAAAGTCAGGTGCTTTGAATTTAGGGGGTATAACAACATCTGGGACAAGGCACAAATCTCGGGCATCCCTGGCTCTAGTTCCTGATCCTTCCACAGCTCTTAAGCGCTCTTCAAGCGAGTGATATCGATCCCCATGCTGAGTGTTCCCAAACAAATGACCTTGTGGATAGTTCCCCGGACCGTGATAATAACCCCCATGCTGAGCAGGGTTTCCCATATGATGGACAGCGTTCTGAGGGTTCACAGTAACTCCCAGAGTAGGACTAGGTGAACCTCTTGGCAGCACAGTATCAGGACTAGGAGTATGAATTTGTGGTCCCATAGCAGCTCCACCAGGCATAGTCGTGACAGGTTGACTCGACCCCACAGGAATAGCTTCAGTAGCAGGCGGCATATAACCCATTGGCATACCCCAAGGATATATCGGTGCATTCAGATGACTCTGTCCGCTCGCTCCTGGAGGATGGGCAAAGTGACTGACCCCCTGTCCATAAGAGGTGTGAGTAGTTGTAACTTCAGCGGACACCGGAGGAGAAACGAAAGTAACAACCCCTTCGGAATTTACAACAGCGGTGGCCCCAGCAGCGGCCCCACCCCTCGAATTCTGTAGCATACTCATTACTTCGACCATCTGTGCTTCCATAGCCTCCACTTTAGTCTTCAAAGCTTGATTCTCTTGAGCCAGCTGCTCAGGATTAAGAATCTCCACAACCGACTCATCTTGACCCAGGGGGTCCTCATTCTCGAGATGTTGATTGCTAGCCATTAATCTTGCTTGTAGACGAGTGGAGTATCGGTGTTGGCGAACCAGCTTGCCTTTTGTTTTTCTCTCTGATGATAGAACATTTTTTATGAGTACAAGTATGAACGCGCAAATGAATGCAATGCATATGGCTTTATGTTATTTTTGTATTTAGATGCATGAGGAATGCTGTATGAATTTTTTCAGAATTTTGCTTATGTAATGCATGCTGTTATGATGTCAAATGCGGATGATGAGGATGCTTGTTATAAAGACAGATATTTACAGGTGGGGGTTTTGAAATTTTAGGGCAATATACCCTATATGCCACCTCATGAAGGAAAAACATATTCTTTTTTGGTTTTGTTGTTTTTTTTCAAAAACGTTGGTGGAAATAAACTAAACTAGATGCAATAATGCACACACAATTTAGGAAAAGCCCTTGTGACCTAAAAAAGAGGTGAGACCTATGATCTAGGGCAATTTATAGGGTAATCCTTCCATGTAGCTCTATTCACTCCCTCACAAGGCCACCAGAGCTACAGTCCCTTTCACAAAATTCCCCACAAATGCAGCAAACTGCTAGGTGTGAGGCATCATGAAAGAGCACAACTCTGGTTGAAACTTTCGCAAGTAGCCAAACGGACAAAGGTCCTGATGGGCTCTCACTACTCGAATCCACTCTCCTAAGTTTTTGCAGACCTGGGTTATGGTCCCACTCAAAACACATAGTCACAGGGTATGTAGTGTGTGTCAAGGGCATTTTCCCTAGTACTACCCCCACCTGAAATGAAAACCAGAGCAGTCCAGACAAAAGCAAGTAATAACAAGTTATCTACCCTAGGGTTCCATACCTAGAATATCTATAAACAAGGATATTGCTCACCTTAGGAAAAGGAGCCAAGAAGAGGGGATCATGGGGATAGAAAAAATGCATGGGCATAAGCGATAAAAGAAAGGGAATAAAAGATAAGAAAGAAAGGCAAACAGGGTTTTAATCAAATCAACAATACATTAAACCACACATTTAAATTAGTTAGGCTTGACCCTCGTCTTAAAAAAAAAGTCCCCAGTGGAGTCGCCAGCTGTTGCACCCCGAAAAATCCCGCTTTGGGTTTCTCAATGTACAACGTGGAAAAAATTTTTGGAGCCGCCACCAATATTTTAATTTTGAGACCAAAACATTGAAAAAAGGTCTTTTGAACAAGGCGGATGGTCTTTGAAAACTAGAGATATAGGTTCGGGGGTCGATTACGCGCGAGGAAGGTGTTAGCACCGCGCACGTCCTTTCTACCGAAAGGGAACCTCTAATTAAATGTGTGATTTTAACGTTTGATTTGAAAAATACCTAGATTTGCCTATTTATTTCTTGTTTGAAGATGAATGAGAAAACTTACTGGAAATTTTATTTTTGGTGAGAAAGGGGGGAAAAAGGGTTTTTAGAAAAAAGTGCTTGACGGGACATGGCCCGCTCCTACGTATCTCCCGGTGCGATGGAGAATTCAAAGCTACGTAGTTCTTGGTTCTTTTTTGAAAAGTTTTTTGTTTTTTTATCTTTTTTAGTGAGTTTTCGAAATAGGACGAGTACTAGCGAGTGATTAAACTAGCTAAGGCTATGGGTAATCACCGCTAAGTACTCAAAAGGAGTCGCTACCGCTAGTCAAACGAACTAAGATTCTGGGTGACTGTTGGTAACAACTTGTTTTTATTCTCTTTTTGAAAGCTTTTTTTTTGAAAAGGATTGATTTGTTTGATGACCAAACTAGCAAAGGCTATGGGTGGTCATCGCTTACTGTTCTTTTGGAGAAAGGACATCGACGTCAATAGCTAGACGAACTACGGTTCTGATTAGCTACTAACAACAATGGGTTTGAAAAGATTTTTGTTTTGTTTTGAAAATGGAGGTTTAGGGGGATGAAAAGAATTTTTATTTGCTGCGCTTGACGAGGACGTGGCTCGCTCCTACGTATCCCAAACGGGAATCAAAGCGACGTAGTTCTAAAAAAAATGTTTTTGAGAGGGTTTAAAAGGGGCAAGCTGAATCACCCGAGACCATCTTCACCACTTAGAATATGATGCACTAGGCATAAGTGGGAATCATATGGTTCGTCCTCAGCAATGGATGATAACATACAAGAACGAGTAGATGAATGCCATAGCTAAGTTAAATCACATGGATCACAATAACTAAATATTAACAAATGAAAAGACTGAAATACCTCTGATGAAGACAGATATTACAGATCTGAAGAACGAGCGAAAATGAAGCGGAGAACTGGAAAATGAGATTTGCGAGAGTTGTCTTCCCCGATCTCGTGAAGTGTCTCTCAGATCTCGTGAAAATGTCCCTCAGATCTCGTGAAAAATGTGTGTAGCAATTCTTCTCTCTGATCTTGTGTGAAGTGTCCGTGTCCAAAATGTGATTTGAGGCTGCCTATTTATAGGCTTAGGAAAGCGTAGAATTTTTAAAAACATTTATTGCAAGGATGAATCGATTGTTTGAGCCTTTGGAAATAGCAAAGAATCGATTCTTGGACATCCTAAATGGGTGAAAATCGATTCCATGCTTAGTTAAAATAAGTGGAAATCGATTCTTGGCTCTTGGAAATGACTTGAAAATCGATTCCATGCTTTGACAAAATGAGGAGGAATCGATTCTTGGCTCTTTAAAGTGGCCTGAAAATCGATTTTATGTTTTGACAAAATAAGGAGGAATCGATTCTTGGCTCTTTAAAGTGGCCTGAAAATCGATTTCATGCCTTGATAGCATAGGGGAGAATCGATTCTTGGCTCCTAAAAGTGGCCTGAAAATCGATTTCATGCCTTGATAGCATAGGTGAGAATCGATTCTTGGCTCCTAAAAGTGGCCTGAAAATCGATTTCATGCCTTGATAGCATAGGGGGAATCGATTCTTGGCTCCTTAACATGGCCTGAAAATCGATTTCATGGTTTAATATTGGATTAAGGAATCGATTTCATGGCCTTTACCAAATAGTATAAATCGATTCTTGGCCCTTGGAACAGAATGGAAATCAATTCTTATTTTCCACAAAAATGTTTTTTTTTATGTTTTTGCCATGCATGCATAAAATATTTTCCAAAGCTTGCCATGCATGCATAACATATTTTTCAAAACTTGCCATGCATACATAACACATTTTCAAAACCCTAGTTTCTTAAAAAGTGCATTTTAACCCTAAGAATGATTTCGAAAACTTTGGAGCGGTTTCTAGGATTCAAAATGCAATACATTTTATTATTATTATTTTTTGTGGAGAAAATTAGGGTTTGGACCTAAGCCGGACAAAATTGGGGTATGACAAGAACAAATCAAAATGAAAGCTTTAATGGAAAGGAGAAATGGATACACATTAGAAGCTTTAAATCAGCTCTAATAAACCCAAAATAAAAAAACGGATCAAAATTCAAACGGGGGATTTTGTGTACGTACATTTAGGTTATTGCCGATGGAATTAAGCTCCTTGTTGGCTTTCTGGTTGAACCAATAAGATCCAACCTTGTTGAATACCTGATCCATCTCCTTCAATACGAACCAGAGAGAAGCACATCGTTAGGGGTTTTGTGAAGGGTGACGATGGTGGAGAGTGACACAGTGAGGGAGGCCCCTCGGAGGGAGGGGGACGGTGTGAGGGAGGGGGACGGCGTGAGGGGAAGTTCATAGAGGGAGAGGGAGTTTAAGAAAGAAACAGAGAAGAAGGAAACTGATGAACGCGTGACTGGGGTTTTAAGTGAGGAGGAGAAAGAAGGGTGGTGGCCGGGAGTGAGGGCGGAGACGCGGTGGCGTAAGTGGTGGGAGTGGGTGGTGGCGGCAGAGAGTGGAGAGGGTTTAGGGTTAGAGGAGAAGTGAGAAGTGAGAAATGAGAGAGTTCAGAGAGTAGAGAACGCGAGATGTGTATTGGAATGGGAAAACTGGACTTTTAGTATCGGGTGTTTTAACAACCAATGCTAAATGTGTTGAGATACACTTTTAGTATCGGGTGTTTTAACCAACCGGTGCTAAATGTCTGATGCAATTACTTTTAACATCGGTTGTTTAAACAACTGATGCTAAATGTAGGGGCGAAAACTGAAAACTTCCATTTAATTGCAAAATTGTCACCGCGTAGACATTTAGCATCGGTTGTTCAAACAACTGATGCTAAATGATGCTTAATAATGTCTTTTTTCCACTAGTGATTATATATATATATATATATATATATATATATATATATATATATATATATATATATATAAAAGGCAAAAAATAAGTCCAATTTCTAGTTCGTTAAATGTTTGTAGTCGTATAATATATACCCTCAACCAAATATAGTACTTGAAGTTTTTATATAGGAAAAATAACCGTTACTAATTGACAAATGACTTTTTCCTTAAAGGGTGTGCATATTTTGTTGTTGCTTATATATGAGAGTACATCACATAAATAAATTGGCAATAGTATTAACGTCATGTTCATCAAATATAATATATTAAATGATATTTTTTAGGAATATATTAAATGCTATATAAATTAAGAAGATACTAGTAGCTCTGTTTCTTTTAATTAATCTGTCTTTTAAGGTTTTTGACGCAAATTAATGAAATCAATAAATTTTGTTGTTTTTGGTAAAATTAATCACACTTTTATTTTCTCTCCCTCTCTTTATAATAAATAGTTAAGGGTATAATTAAGAAACATTTAATTATTGTAACTTGGAACTATCAAAAAGGCTAAATTTCTCTAAAAAAAAACTGACAATTAAAAGTAACCCGAGGGAGCAATAACATACATTTATACTAATAAATATACCCTTCTACCAAAAAATACTAATAAATATATTTACTAAATGTAATTTTTAAACTATAATTAAAGACTATTAAGGCTCTGTTTGGTCAGTTCAAACAATTAGCGTTTCACGAATAGCTTATAGTAGATAAGCTCATAGAAGGAAAATAAAAGTGTTTGGCAACCACTAGCTTGTAGCATTTTTCACTAGACGTAATTGAAATTTGAGCTTATCTCTTTCATTTTTCTCTCGCTTTTGCTATATTATTTTAACTACAGTACCATCAACTGAGCCTTTTTTATTCGCAGGTCCTGGCGAAAGGGCCTGCCGGGAACCATGAGTATTCTAAGTTGGAACTGCTGGGGTCTGGGCAACCCGAATGCAGTTCCGTCTCTCAGGGACCTCGTCCAGACGTACCAACCGGACGTTATTTTTTTGTCTGAAACTTTGGTATAAGCAACAAAGATAAAAGTTATTCGCGTTCGTTTAGGCTACGACTCTTCTTTTGCAGTTAGTAGTAGAGGGAGGAGTGGAGGCTTGGAGGTGTTCTGGAAGCAATCTTTTGATTGTCACATCATCAACTACGTGCAGAATTTTATTAATATCAAGATTTCCCATTCGGACTCACCAGATTGGAGGCTTACTTGTTTTATGGTTGCCCGGAAACTAGTAGAAGAAGGGAGTCCTGGGACTTGTTGAGGACTCTTGCTATGGACTCTTGCTAGGGAGTCCTGTGTGATTGGGGACTTTAATGACCTCCTCTCTAATGATGATAAGAGGGGACGTGTTGAGCACCCTATGTGGAAGATACATGGTTTTAGAGAAGCTGTGATGGACTGCCATTTGCTAGACCTGCCCATAGAGGGCTATCAATTCACTTGGACTAAGGGGAGAGGTACTGATGACTTCAAAGAGGAACGGTTGGATAGAGCTATGGTAACACAAAGTTGGAAGGATTGTTTCCCAAGCCACCAACTTTGTAACTCTGATTGATAGGTCGGATCATACTCTGTGATTGCATGCACATCTACATAAGCCTAACGGCTATAACCCATATCAATCAACCAACCACTAACTCATTCACTCTTTAAATCGACCCAACTCCCCATGGTTACCGCTTCCCAAACAACCATCACCCATTCCTTCTCAAGAGAGAGCTCCACCACAAACCATTGAGCCAATCTGTCAAACTTCTAACATTGTTTTTGAGAAACAGACTTTACAGGTTATTCAGGAAGACCCCCTTGAGGAGGAAGGAAAAACAAGTTCTGAAAAAGAAGATGGAGATCCAGATATACCAGCAGCAGATGCTTCTGCACCTTGTGCAGATGCATCTCATGGTATTCCAGTTTTGACAGTCATACCAAAGAACAAAGAGGATACTGTCAAATTGGTGCTGGAAGAGCTAGCACAGAAGAGAAGAGAAGAACTGGGTAACACCCAGAAATTTTTCAAGAAAGCTGTTGAAACCAGTGTGAAGGAGATTCAAGGACTGCAAGGTGCAGAACAAAGCAAGAAACAAGGAGAAGATTCTGAAAAGGAGGAAGCAACTAAGGAGGACCCACCAAAGGAGAAAGAACAATCCAAAGAAGCTGAGGTTGCAGTTGAAGAGCAACCACTAGAACAACAAACAGAAGATACAACTGCTGTTGAACAAGTCAGTGCAGATGCACCTAGTGCATCTGCACCTGCAAAATCACCAACAGAAGAGCCTGGTGCATCTGCACCACCTGCAGCTGCACTCAAACCAAAAGCCACAAAGCAGAAGGTAACACATGCAGCTGTAAGGTCAAGCACAAGACTGAGAGGTGGCCCAAAGAAAGAGTAAACTTTAAATGTTGTTTGTTTCTATCTAATATGCTTAAGTACTTTGTTTAATTACTGCAAGTTTCATCCCACATGTACTAACCCCACTCCCCATTTTTGAACACACTTCCTTTTTGAACAAATATTTTGAACTCAAACTTAGAGCAGCGAGGACACTGCTCACTTTTAAGTTTGGGGGAGAACTTCACTTTATGCATGTGCTATGTTTAATTAATGTGTGTTTGTTTTAGTAATGTGTGTTTATTTTTTCAGTATTTTAGTATGTGCTAAATGTTTGTTTTAAGTACAAGTTATTTGTCTATATATATATATATATATATATATATATATATATATGTTATGTGTGTAGTTTTTAAAATTTTCATTTGATGTACTTAACAAAGCTTCTCTTGAAGTAAGTTGAACTGTTTGCAAAATGAGAAAATTTTTCAAAAACAGTAAAGTTAATGAGTCAATTTGTGAATTAAGTATATCAAACTTGTTTTAAAGCAAAAATTTTATTGACTTTGAAGCATTATCAGCTTGAATTCTTTTTTAAAACTTAGGCAAATGCTGATTTTTGAACTGATTTTCAATAAGGAAAGAAGAAAAAGAAAAGAAGCATTGTTTTCCTCAAATGACCAATTTTAATTCTTACTTTAACACATCAAAACTGAGTTTTGAAAAGAACCTTTCTATTTAAAGAGCTATCTGATGCAAGAGGGATTTTTAGAAAGCGGAGGTCAAGGCTAAATTTTTACTAAAAATATAGAAGAGCATAAGAATTAAGTTTGGGGGAGTTTTTATGAATACTAAGGAAAAGTATGAAAAAAACTTAGAGTTGTCAATGCAATAGGTTACCAAAAGTCACTACAAAAAGTGTTTAAATTGTTGTAAAAAGTTATACTTGCCTGAGCCATTAAACTGAACTTGTTCCAATAGTGCATTTGGTTTGAAAAAGAAAAAGAAAATTTCAAAAAGAAAAAGAGAAGAAAGAAAAAGAAGAAAAGAAAAGCAAACCAAAGAAAAAAGTATGCATAAGGAGGTCAGTGAGGAGGGCAGTATATGCTACAAGCCAGAAAATATAGTATCAAGTGCTTCTACACTAATACAAAAAGTCAGTGCTTCTGCACCTAGGTGCATCTGCACCAAAAGAACCACCAAAAATAGGAATAGTGCATTGACTCAATAGTTTTGAAATACTCAATCAAAGCCCTTTGTTGTGCTTAGAGTCCCCCCAAATCTTAAAGATATTGTTAGTCTAGTCTATATTTTGAAACACCTTTGTTTTGACCAAACGTTATCTAATTTTTTTCAAAGGCTAGGAGAAACTTTTTACTTAGTTTTGGAACTGATTGACTCTCAGTGGTCACACACGCACACAAATGAGTTTTAATAGCTCTCGATGTTGTGAAATAAGAGGCACAAAGACAAAATTTTCTGAGAAAAGAGGTTCATGAAAATTGCATTATTTTTGAAAGGATCATTCTTTGAAAAGAAGTAAGCTGATCTGTTCTTCTTAGTTATAAAAATCTTATTTGTGTTTTCTTTTGTCATTACTTAAGGACAAGCAATGGTTTATGTTTGGGGGTGTGATAACTCTATTTTATATAGAGTTATTTATGCATTTAAGCTTAACTAATTGCTTGAAACCAAGTGTAATGTGTGTTAAATATAGTAGTATAAGTAAGATAACAACATTTTATGTTTTAAAGAGGGTTATGTTAAGGTTTAAGCATTTTGTATATATATTGGTATGTTTGATGGTTTGTTCAGTGCATCTGCAATTGATGCTTCTGCTCCAGGAAAAACACAGTGCACCTGCACTAGAAGCATTTCCACAGTGCCTCTGCACCTAAGTGCTTCTGCACCAAGACGGATAACCCCACATTGGAAGCACCTCAATTCATACCAATGCATAAACATTTCTATGACATCATGCTTAGTCACAAGTCACATGGAGGCACATGCCAACATGCAAGAGGAGGCGCCCACAATGAGAAAATCATCATGAAAGGCTACGCATCTAGGACACATGGTCTTTCACAATTGGACCTCTCTTTTGGACTCAATCTTCGTAATCAAAGCTCTGAAAAGTCACCATGGTTAAACCTCCTTTGGTTATCTTTATCTCCAAGCAAATACTCACTTGAAGGAAACCTCGAAGGCTATATAAAGGCTTCCACTTCTCATTTGAATACATCTCACTCATAAGCAATTCACATATAATTTAGTAGTTTCCTTTCTAGTATTTTATTTTATAGTTTTAGTAGTAGTTAGTTGGCAAGAAGGTAAGGAAGGAACTGACGACTTCTTCCTTCACTTCTTCATCAAGTTAGTTAGGTGCAACTGCACCAGGAAGTCAGTGCTTCTGCACTGCTGGGAAAATTTACGCAAGAGTACTTCAATCAGTGTAATCTCTACCCTATTGATATCTCTTGTATTTTCCATTATATTAACATGTTTTATTTCATCTATATTTGCCTTGCAATGCATATTATGAGCTAAACCTTTTTGGTTGAGATGTTCTAACTTTATAATGAGCTTTTGAGTAAGTTATTGTGTTTTCAAAGTGGTGTATGCATTTTTGGTTCTTGTGTTATACTACATCCATCTTGTTTTAAAGTTGATCACTTAAGAAATGAGTAGAGTTATTTTCACAGACATGGTTTATAACTAGAAATCAAGAACTAATAAGGGTTAGTATTTTGATGAAGGCTTTGTTAACTTGCTTAATAAAGAAAACTTTGTTAAAACCATGTTAAGTCCTAGACATAGGATAACATAGTCCTTAGGGTAATGCAGTGGGTACTTAAAAGGCAGGAGTGTACTTATTTAGCAACTTAGACAAGAATTGTAAGAAGGCAAGAAAGGAATTGACAACTTCTCTTTTTACTTTAACAAAAGGTTTTAAGAGCTTGTAACGAAACTCTGAAGAAAGTAGCTGAAAGGCACATACTGGTGCAACTGCACTCAAGTGCATCTGCACCACATAAAACACAATACTCTTGAAAGTGATTTATTTAATAAAGACATCTCAACTATCATTCTCAACTGAATTCCTCCATATTTTTCTGCACATTTACATTCTGTTTTCCTAAACATTAAACACCCAAAATTGTGAGTAGTGTAACTGCACTAATTTATATGCTTTCTAAACATACAAAAGTTTAACCAAACCATACCTACTTATTTCATGAGCTCTTTCCTCATCCCTACATCACTTGGGGAAGAGATGGAGTGTATGATCAACTCCTTCTGGTGGGGCACGAACAGGGGACATGGCAGGGGTATCAATTGGCTGAATTGGGATAAGTTATCTATGCGCGAAGAACACGGAGGTATGGGTTTCCGGTACTTTCATATCTTTAATTTGTCAATGCTAGGGAAGCAAAGTTGGAAAATTCTTACCAACCCAAATGCTATTATATCACGAGTTTTCAAAGCTAAATACTTCCCAATAGGGGACTTTTTGGGGGCTTCCATAGGCCATAACCCAAGTTTTGTTTGGCGTAGCATCTGCGCTTCACGGGTAGTTGTCAAAGGTGGATTGAGATGGAGAGTCGGCGATGGCTCCAATATTCATGTTTGGGAGGATCCTTGGCTTCGTAATCCTACTAATGCCTATCTTACCACACCACAGCCAATGCATTCTAATGTCTATTTCGTCTCTGATTTATTGGATAATACTTCAAATGATTGGAACCATACTCTTATTAATGCTATTTTCTCCCCCAATGATGCAAAGGAAATTGTTAGCATGCCCAGGTACGCAGCTCTTAATGATGATCAATTATTATGGGACAAGAGTAGAGATGGGGTGTACTCTGTCAAGTCAGCGTATCATTTTGCTATGGAACATCTTGTTGATACTTCTCATCTTCGGGTGGATGGTAATTGGAAAGCAATTTGGTCACTTAAAGTGTGCCAAACAAATTCAAAATCCTTCTTTGGCGCATTGCAAGAGGGTGTCTCCCTACGCGTGCCAGGCTTCAACGCAAGGGAGTTCCATGTGATGCCCAATGTCCTATGTGTAATGGAGCCCCGGAAAATGAATGGCACTTGTTCTTTGGCTGCCCAAAAGCTCAAGAAGTGTGGCAAGCCGCAGGTATTTGGTCAAAGATCCACGACGAGTATGAAGTGGCCGAGGGTGCGACAGAACTCATTTTCAGGTTGCTAGATGTTCTTGATTTGAATACTAGGATTGATTTTGCAGCCATCATTTGGTGCCTTTGGCGTCGCAGTAATGAGCTTGTTTGGAACTCGAAGGATTTACCCATCAACCTCTTAATCTTTGACGCAAGGACCGTGGTCTTGGAGTGGCATCGGGTGCGAGAAACTCATCATTCTCCACCAACGACACAGTAGGTGGTGCCCTGGGAGAAACCAGCTGCTGGGCGTGTCAAGTGTAACATTGATGCAGCTTACTTTCAGCAGATGGGCGCTGTGGATTTGGCATCTGTTTGCGCGACCACTTTGGCTCGTTTCTACGGGCAAAGACGGTTTGGTTCGATGGTGATCTTCCACCTAGAGAGGTTGAGGCGTTGGGTTTGCTTGATGCTCTTCGTTGGCTCCGGCAGTTACATTTGCAAGATGTCGACATAGAGCTTGATTGTCAGCAGGTGGTGGATGCTTTCATGGGGAGGTCGCAGGTACATACTGAATTTGGAGTTATCATTTCCAATTGTCAGCGTACTTTTTATGATTTATTCAACTGTAATGTCAGTTTTATTCGGCGACAAGCCAATTGTGTTGCTCATACTCTAGCTCGGGCGACTCAATTCTTTGCTAGTCACCACGTTCATGATTTAATACCGCTTTGTATTTCGAACATTTTGATTAATGAAATGGCTTAAGTTTGTTTGCTTCAAAAAAAACAATAGTAAATGTTATAAGAATATAAGAAGCTAATGATGGGCATTTATACTATTTAATACACTTATTAAAAGTATATATTAAATGTCACAACAGATATGTATTACTCTTTTTCTTAAAATTGAAATTTTAATTAAATATTATTTAATGTTAGTTTTATCTTTAATAAATCATCTTTTCAAAAATAATTAATTAAAAAGTTTGACTATTTTGATTACTCGGTTAGATACATATGATCAGTTAGGTTTCTCGATGTAGATTAGTCACTAACAAAGCTAGTGATGCTGCACACTAATAATACGATAATCAATTTTTTTTTACCGCTGCACACTAATAATATGATAATCATTTTTTTACCGGGCTATTATTCTATCAAGTTCATAAAATATAGAGGAAGTTATATAGACCGCGTTAAAAAGTGTTGTTTATACTAAAAAGTGTTGTAATGATTTATTATGCACAATACTTTATCTGTGTATATCATTTATTATGCATAATACTTTATCCGTGTATTTGTCTAGTTTCTATTTCTCTTTGGTACTCATACTATTTAGTATTCTTTTTCTTTCTAGATGAATTTTATCTAAGGGAGTTTTGAATCAGAAAGTTTTAACTAAACTCTTCTTAACTTTTTCTATTTGGTATAAATCGTGTATCTTCTGCGTGCAATTAATTCCTCGAGCCGGGTAGAACGACAATGGGCGGCAAAGCTCTCCCTCAAGAGATTTAACACTACTGCATGCCAAATACTGGATTCAAACTCAGGACCTTGGTTAAACTAGAAGAGACTCCTACCATCTCGGTGCTATTTTATAAACATTATTATTTGTACTTATTACTTCATTGTGTTAACCTTTTAGAATTTAATTCTTTTACCTATCGTTAGATAAAATTAAATGTGAACTTTTAATGTATTTATGATATTAAATTTGGTAGTGTATGAATCTCTAATCATAAATGCTGCTAATACTTGCTCTAAATTCGATGTATAATTGTATCTCAAATTTGTCTATATAAATAACATAACTAGAGTATTGAGAAGGCCATAACAAATATCATCTTTAGAACTTTGCTCTTGCTCATTTCTCTCTATTTTTCTTTTTGGGTGATGGCTAGAAAGAAGGTAAAACTTGCATACATAGTCAACAACTCAGGAGGAATTCGACATTCAGAAAACGGAAAAACGGTCAGAGATTAGCTTTGCTTAGTTTATTCAGAGCATCAATTACTCTTGCATATCATTCACATTTCACCATTATGAAAATTGTTTGGATGAAAACCTTACCATTTTGATGTTTAATTTTCGATGTTTATGTCAAAAATGAACTATTTTTGTCTTGTAATCTTACAAATTCATAATCTTCTGCCTATTTGTATCAAATAGATCAATACCCTCTTTACCATTTATAAAAAAAAAATATATATTTTTCCATTTCTCTCAATTTTCTGTTAGTCGTTGTTATGACTCTTCTTATGTTTTTCAACAGGCTTAATCAAGAAGGTTAATGAAATCAGCATCCTTTGTGGGGTTGAAGCTTGTGCTATAATATATAATCAAAATGATTCTCAGCCACCATTTGAATCTGTGTTGAAAGAGTTCAGAGAGGTAACTGGACATACAGAGAGTAATCAAAAATATCTGAGTTATTGATTAATTATTGTAGGTTACAGAAAGTGCTAATATATGGTGCACATAGATGATACAAGGTCACCTCTTGTAACCAAACAGATAGTGACCTGCTGTAGCAGGTGAAAACAGAAACAGTTACAGTTAATATCAGATACAAAATTACAGATACAGTTTCAATATGCAGACTAATTCCTACTTCTCTTACCCCCCCCCCACAAGCTCAAGGAGGGTGTGAAGCTATTGCTGGAGCAGCCACTTGCAGCTTGGACCTCAAAAACTCAAATCTGGAAGTGGAGAGAGGCTTTGTGAACACATCAGTCCATTGATCAGTTCCACGTACGTGGAAGACTTGCAGTTGCTTGGAGAGAACCTTGTCACGAACAAAAAAGAGATCCAGTTCCATGTGTTTGGTTCGGGCATGTAATACTGGGTTGTGGGCAAGTGCTACTGCACTTTGGTTGTCACAGAATATCTGTGGTACAGAGTGCTGAATGCCAAGTTCAGTGAGCAGGGAATGAATCCAGGAGATCTCAGCAGTGGTGAGAGCAAGACTTCTATACTCAGCTTCAGCACTAGACCTGGCAACAACTGTCTGCTTCTTGGACCACCAGGAAATTAAGTTAGGGCCAAGAAATACTGCTGAGCCAGAAGTGGACTTTCTGTCATCAATATCAGCAGCCCAATCTGCATCACACCAAGCTTGCAACTGTAATGGTTTTGTGATATCTGCTGGCTGAAGTAGAAGACCATGGTTGACAGTGCCTTTCAAATAACGAAGGATCATTTTAACAACAGCCCAATGTGACTCAAGAGGTGTGGACATAAACTGACAAACCTTATTTACTGCATAGCTGATTTCAGGTCTTGTGATAGTAGTGTATTGGAGGGCCCAACTGTAGACCTGTACAGTGCTGGATCAGCTAGATAATCAGTACCCTGTTTGGAGAGTTTGCAGCTAGACACCATGGGAGATGAAATGGCATTGGCTTCAGCCATGTTGGTTTTGGTGAGAAGGTCCCTTATGTACTTGCCTTGAGAAAGCAGCAAGTTCCCATTGGGTAGAGTTGTGACTTCAATGCCAAGAAAGTAATCTAGGGGACCCAGTTGCTTGAGGGAGAAGGCTGAGTCTAGTTTCTGGATGAGTTGTTTAATCAAATCATTGGAGCTGCCTGTGAGGATTATGTCATCTACATAAACTAGTAGATAAACAGTGGCATTTTGCTGCTTGTAAGTGAAGAGGGATGGATCACACCTGCTGCCAACAAATCCAAGATCAAGTAAAGTGGATTTTAGTTTGTCAAACCAGGCACGTGGTGCTTGTTTTAGGCCATAGATTGCACGGTTGAGCTTGCACACCAGGGTTCTGTCAGTGGCTTCAAAGCCTTGGGGTTGTGTCATGTAGACTTCCTCAGATAGCTGTCCATTTAAGAATGCATTGTTGACATCTATTTGGTGAAGATCCCATTTGGAACTTAGGGCTAGGGTAAGTATAGTGCGTATGGTGACTGGCTTGATGACAGGGGAGAATGTCTCATTAAAATCTTGTCCTTGTTGTTGATGGAATCCCTTAGCAACTAATCATGCCTTGTACTTATTGAGAGAGCCATCAGCATTCTCTTTGACCCTTAAGACCCACTTACAACCAATGATGTTTTTGCCATGGGGTGGTGGGACAAGTGTCCATGTGTTATTCTTCATAAGAGCTGCATACTCATCAGCCATTGCAGATTGCCAGGCAGGTTGTTGAAGGGCACTTTTGGCAGTTTTAGGTTCAATATGTGCGAGAAGTAATTTGGGATGTATCTTGGGTTTGACAATGCCAGATTTTGCTCTAGTTTGCATAGGATGCTCATTGATTGGGAGAGCTGGTTGGGAAGTGGAGGGGGGTGCAGTGGGTGAAGGATCCAAGGTGGTAGGTGAGGGTGGTGTTGGTGTTGGTGAGTTTGTGGGTGAGACAGTTTGTGAGGGTGGTGTTGGTGTTGGTGTTGGTGAATTTTCTGACGTGGCAGTTTGTGAGGTGGTACTAGGTTGAAGTTGGGTGTTGATTATAGGAATTGAGGCATTTAGAGAGGTGTTTGGAGGTGGGGGAGTGGAGATGATGTTAGACTCAAAGAGTTCTTTGTAGGGGAATTTGTGTTCATTAAACAACACATCCTTGGAGATAAAGATGCGACCACTTGGGGACAAGCATTTGTACCCTTTGTGAGAGGAGGAGTATCCCAAGAACACACATTCGTGAGATTTGAAGTCAAGTTTATGGGCATTGTAAGGCCTTAGACACGGGAAGCAACTACAACCAAAGACTCTTCGGAGAGAATAGTCTGGGAGATGACCATGGAGGACCTTGTAGGGAATGGCACCACTTAAGGAGGTGGTGGGAAGCCTATTGATTAGGTGTACAGAGGTGGCAAAAGCATGATCCCAAAAGTGAAGAGGGAGTTTAGATTGAAAGAGAAGAGTTAGGCCAAGTTCTACAATATGTCTATGCTTCCTTTCAACCACACCATTTTGGTGATGGGTGTGAGGGAAAATTACACGGTGTAGGATGCCAAGTTCAGATAGAAACTTGGAGAAAGGCCTGTACTCACCTCCCCAATCAGTTTGAAGAGCTTTGAGCTTGCAACTGAGTTGCAATTCAGTCATGGCTTTGAATTCTTTGAAAACATGAATGGTTTCAGATTTGGATTTGAGTAAATAAAGCCATGTAAACCTAGAGTAAGCATCAACAAAGGTGAGGTAATAGTAAAAGCCATTAGATGAGGGCATTGGGGAGGGTCCCCAGAGGTCACTATAGACTAATTCAAGAGGAGAATTATAGACAGTTATGGAAGGTGAAGAGGGGAGTCTATGGGATTTACCAACAGCACAAGCGTTGCAAAAAGTGTTTGCTTGTTTATTAGGTAATGAAAGATTACACAATTGTGCTACAATTTTCAATGCATTATGATTAGGGTGCCCTAATCTTGAATGCCAAAGTTGTAAAGCATGCTGGGAGGGGGAAGCAGTGTCATTAGCACTGTGAACAGGGGGAATAATATTTGTAGAGACAGAAATATTATTTGCAGGCAGTGAGACATTTAGTATAGCAGGACTTGAGCTGTTCTTGACTGAGGAGAAACTGGCTGGTGAAGGATGCTGCAGCATGTTCTTGAACTCGTAGAGTCCATCAGGGCCAGCACGACCATGTAGCAGCACCTCACGAGTAGCCTGGGATTTCACATAGCAGTCATTTAGATGAAATTCTACAAAGACAGGATTGTCATGTAAAAATCTGTGTATACTGACTAAATTTTTGGTAATGCCAGGAACATATAGAAGATTTTTAAGATGTAATTGAACATTTGGATTAAAAGGTGAGGGAAAGGAGGTGTGACCGGAAGAAAGAACTTGCAAACCTTGGCCATTGCCCACAAATACTTGACTGGGAGTGTCATGTGTGATTTGTGGGGCTTGAATGTTGTTGGAGTTGTTGGTGACATGTAGAGAAGCTGATGTGTCACCAGTGAAGTTGGCTTGTCCAAACTGAGGTGTGGTCATTACAAAGGCAGAGGCTGGGGCTTGATTGGCTTGAGGTGTGGTGGCTGGTTGTGGTGGCCAGGCCATGCCTTGCTGTTGGGGTCTTATGTAGGTGTAGGGATTGAATGCTTGTTGTTGTGCTTGTTGAGGTATGTTAGGGTTATAATATTGGTTAAACCTGTGATAACAGTATGCAGCACTATGACCAAATTTGTTACAGACTTGGCACTGGCCTTGGAAACCCCGGCCACGGCCACGGCCATAGCCATCACCTTGAGGTGCAGAGGCATCCTGAGGTGTAGCAGTTGCAGGAGGATCAGTAGAGGAAGGAACAGAAGCGTTACCAGAATGTTGTTGCGGAGTGGCAGTGTGTGTGAGGAGAACTGAAGCAGCATCAGCCTTGTTCTGCTTACGATATCGTTGTAGACGAACTTCTTGAGCTAGGAGCAGCGATTCCACTTCCTCGACGGTGATATCCTCGTCAAATTTGCTTTCCACGATGGAGATGATTTGATCGTACTCTTGCGGCAGACCATCAATAATAGCATCAAGATGAACTTTGGATGAGATTGCACTTCCCACGGCAGCGAGAGAGTCGACGATGGACTTGATTTTGGCGAGGTACTCCCTTACCGTGCCATTTTCGAGCGTAGTTGTTCGCAGATCGTTCTTCAACTGACGAATTTTGGTTCGCCCTAACTTCTGAAAGTAGGTGTGGATTTTCTCCCAAAGTTCAAAGGAGTGTGAGCATCCAACAACACGAGCTTGAATCGTTGTGGAGAGCGACGTTTGCAGCCAGGAGAGCAACATCTGATCTTGGACATTATCCATATTCATATGATCCTCTTTCGAGCTGGAATACCAACATGGATGATATGCAGGTTGATAAAGATTGGTCTACAGACTTCGCCAACAATATTGATGGTCTGCTACCATTTGGAGATGCTGATGTCCCAAATGCCTTTTGGCTTAATCCACATTTCCCTTGATAGAACTCTCTTTTGTAGTATTTGAATTATCTCTTGTTTGTTTTCTATTTATTTGCCTTTATATTTATTTATGTTTACATGCCAATGTCGTTTCTTTGTTTAAGCATATAAGAAGTCTTTAATTTTTGTTAAATATATATTTACTTTATAATGTTGATTATCAATGGAATGAATAGAGACTTTTTTTCCAAGTAATTTGATATTTGATTTTCTTATGATTGAGAAAATTCATAAAAAGAGAAGGTTGTTGGAACAACCTTTGTAGACTAACTTCACGAGTTATTCACTGATTTGCGTATTTTATTTGTTTTTCAAATGGTCTTAGATTTGTAAGACCATTTAAAAAACTATGAATTAAAATACATATAAATTGCTTGAAATCTTGAAAAAGATTGTGTGTCAACTTACTCTAAAAGTAACTCTACTGTAACTCTAGTAGAGTTACTCCACTTAATATCTGTGTGTGGTTCAACTTACTCCAATAGTAACTCTAGTAGAGTTACTCCACTTAATATCTCTTTGTGGATATTAAATTTTACTGATCCAACCGAGGAATAGAGTTTTACATTATCTTAATGATCATGCATACAAAAAATTATAGAAATTGAATATATGTTGCTATTGAATCTTATAGTCCATAGTTTACTTGTATTTTGAAAAGTATAATATACATTAAATTGAACTTATTTGATTAAAGATCAAACGTTTTTAAAATTTAATGAAAATTCTGCATATTTGATGTACCTAATTAGAACTATTAATTTGAAGGTTGGAACGGTAAAATTTAAACCCTTACAAGAGTTACTCTTGACCAATGCGTGCTTGCGTGCGTGTGTGTGTGTTTTTTGGATCAATTCCGTGTGTTTTGGAACAATTCCTTCTCTTCTGCCTCTCTAACCATTATCTGCTTTCTCCTCAAAATGAGCATTTTTTATCTTCTATGGCATACTTTTTTGAATGCTTCTCATATTAATTATTCAATATTATTTATTGATTCCTTCCCATTAAGGCAAATAATTTTTTTTTGGTATCTTCTGCACGCACTGCAGAAACTAATCCCTCGAGCCGGGTAGGACCACAATGGACGGCAAAGCTCTCCCTCAAGAGAATAAAATTTGTTTAAATCCCTGCAAAATCATGTGATTACTTTCTCCATAAATTTGTTGGTACTTCTTGATTACTGATTTTTTCGAAATAGAGGTCTTGGTGTGGGTTAAAGCTCATCAGGTGTGTGACTCACCGGTGAATTAGATAGGTTAAAAATAGTTTCAAATTTTTTCAAGTAAAGACTTCGAAAGTGAAAATGACACTTATAAAGTGTTGTTACTTACCCTATCACTTTCCTCCCTTAGTTGACTCTCATTTTCACAACTCTCTCTCTCTCCATTTGTCGCCATTTTGGCATCACCACTGCCCTCTATAGTCACATGTGTGTGTGTGTCTGTCTGTCTATGTGCTTGCATGTGATATGAGTATTTAAGGTACTCACTGTGAGAACAATTTGTTGGTGGGAATAATGCTGCAACTAAGAAGAACAATAAAACATAGAAGATCATTAGTAACAATAATTGTGAATGACATGTAAGATAAATAACAAGGAGAAGGTAATTAAATTCATCATTGCACTAGACTCCAAGGCGTGTATGACACTAAGTTTTAGGTTCGATTCGCCCCCACCAATCACTCTAGATTGGATGCAATAGGATGATCAGCGAATCCCCTTCAGGATACAATGGAGTTCCTTGATATGGTCTGCATACTCACACCAAGCATATCGATCAATGGTAGTTTACAGAACAAAGTTTCCTCAATTACCCTCGTGCACTAGAGAAAAGAAATGACTTAGATATAATTTTGGGAAAATTTTGGCATACAAATATATGAATTTCGTATATGTTTATCTGCCAAAAAGTGTCTCTATTTATAAAGAAACTCATGCCATTTGGTGAAGGGAAACAACTCATAAAAGAGTCTTTACAATTCTGAAACAAAACCATTAAATATGATTCTCGTTCAGTAAATTACACAATATAACAGTTGTCTCAACGGTTAAAGGATGTGTCTGTTCACTGATGTGCCATTATAGCCAAAGCAACACACCTAAACCACTGAGCCAAACGAAATAACATGCCTTTTTAATAGCATTAATCGTATTTAACCAATTGTATCTTTTCAAATATACATTTTGGAAATTTCTCCAACACTCACAACCTTTACAAAGTTAAAGTAAATACAAAACAATGTATCAGGCAACACAATGGCTATGGCCTATTTCCGATAAAAAATGTCATGGCCTATCAAAGGACTCCTTTTTCCCTATTTTTTAGGGAGAATGAAGTCCTCCCTCTCTCTCATGTGATGCAATCAGTGTTTTAAAACTCGGCTCGGACCGGCCGGTTGGACCGGGCGAACCGGGAACCGGACACATAGTCGGTTCGAGCGCCTCTTCAGATCGGACTTGCAGTTGACTCGCTGTGACTCGTTATAACTCGGCGGTTTTTCGGAAAACCAGTAACTCGGGGTTATATGTAAACCGGTCGAGTCATGCAGAAAAGAAATAAAAAAGGGAGAAGATGTCGTTTAAGCCCAGAAAAGTACAAACTTTATTGGATCTGATGGTGTTAACAACCTGAACTTCGGCACACTCGTTAACTGAGAAGAGAAGAATCATCAGGACTGAGAAGTAGAAGAGAACGTTCAAACTGAGAGGAGTGACTCAAACAAAATAGAGAAAAAAATGGTTGGGAAGAAGAAACATTGAGAACTGAGAAAGAGTGAATCGAGAGTAACCTATACTACTAGTAATTGTCACGTTCCCCAAACAGTCCAACGATTATTATTATTGTTTTATGTTACCCAAAAAAATCACTTTATTTTGTTTAATTCTACACGCTAATTAACGCACCAGGCCTGCTCTTTTAAATTTTTGTTAGTTCCAAGAATTGTTACAGTGATAAAAACCTTTTAATTTAACATCTACTTTTGTAATTCTTTACGATTGTTACTCTGCATAGAATACAATTTGTAATTTTGTATACATCTCTTTATCATATCTCAATATAATTGTAATTAGAGTTTTTTTATATGGATATTAAAATACACTTTTATGATATTGTATTGTCTAGATGAATTTAGACATTTATTTGGGTATGAAATTTACGGTAATCTAATATCTATTTATACAAACAAATCTCTTATGAAATTACCAATTTGGATTTCTTATTAACAAGACACATATCTAATTTAAGGGTAAAAATGTCATTACACTTTTTTTTTCTTTTTTTTTCTCTTTCTTCTTACACTCTCTTTCTTACTTTTCACTTTTATCTTACACTCTCTTTCTTCCTTTTTTCTCTTTCTTCTAACACTATTTTTTCTCTTTTTCACTTTTCTCTTACACTCTCTTTCTTCCTTTTTTTTCTTTTTACTTTACTTTTAATTTTCTAATATCTATTTATACAAACAAACCTCCTATGAAATTACCAATTTAGATCTCTTATTAACAAGACACATATCTAATTTAAGGGTAAAAATGTCATTACACTCTTTTTTTTCTTTTTTTTTCTCTTTCTTCTTACACTCTCTTTCTTACTTTTCATTTTTCTCTTACACTCTCTTTCTTCCTTTTTTCTCTTTCTTCTAACATTATCTTTTCTCCTTTTCACTTTTCTCTTGCACTCTCTTTCTTCCTTTTTTCCTTTTTACTTTACTTTTAATTTTTCCATAAATAATTATTCTCTTTCTTTTATCACTTCACTTTAATTTTTTTAACTAAATTTCTAAATTTATACAAATACTACTCTATTCAAATTACCTATAAAAATGTAAATGAGTCACACTAAAAAACAAAACAAAACTATCACCTTAAAATTTTAATTTTTCTTTCCGAAATCTGTTTACACTCTTATTGATAATCTACTAACATCTCTTATTGATAATCTACTACCTATCTTTTAATATCTATTATAATCAACTAAAGAAATCAATTGAAACTACGAGATAACTGCAATGATATATAAAAATCACGGGATAACTGCACTGATATACAAAAAAACACAAGATTAATATTTGTCATTGATAATTAATATTTTTGAAGACTACTATAAACCTACTATCTAAAAACAATAATATTTAAAGACTATTTAAACTACTAATTAATATTTAAAACAGATATTTCTTATTGATAATCGACTATCTCTCCTTTACTATCTACTACAATATACTAATCAACTAAAATAATCAATTGAAATTACGAAATAACTGCATTGATATATAAAAAAAACACGGGATAACTCCACTGATATATGAAAAAAAAACACGAGATTAATATTTGTCACCGATAATTAAATTTTTTGAAGACTACTACTACAAACCTACTATCTAAAAAATAAGAAGACTTAATGACTATGTAAATTAGTAATTAATATCTATTTATACAAACAAACTCTTATGAAATTACCAATTTGGATCTCTTATTAACAAGACACATATCTAATTTAAGGGTAAAAATGCCATTACACTCTTTTTTTTCTTTTTTTTTCTCTTTCTTCTTACACTCTCTTTCTTACTTTTCAGTTTTCTCTTACACTCGCTTTCTTCCTTTTTTTCTCTTTCTTCTAACACTATCTTTTCTCCTTTTCACTATCTTATGAAAAAAAAAACACGAGATTAATATTTGTCACTGATAATTAAATTTTTTGAAGACTACTACTACAAACCTACTATCTAAAAAATAAGAAGACTTAATGACTATGTAAATTAGTAATTAATATTTAAAACAAATATTTCTTATTGATAATCTAATATCTAACTTTTACTATCTACTATAATCTACTAATCAACTAAAATAATCAATCGAAACTACGAGATAACTGCACTGATATATAAAAAACACGGGATAACTGCAGTGATATATAAAAAACACGAGATTAATATTTACCATTGATAATTATAATTTTTGAAAACTACAATAAATCTACTATCTAAAAAAACAAGAAGGCTTAATGACTATTTAAACTGATTAATATTTAAAACTCACGTGACAATATTTGTCATTAATACCTAATTAAAAAAGGACAAATAATTGTTACTGATATATAAAAAAACATGGGATGGATATTTCTTATTGATAATCTACTATCTATTTTTTACTATCTACTATAATCTACAAATCAACTCAAATAATCAATTGAAACTACGGGATAAGTGCAATGACATATAAAAAAACACGGGATAACTGCACTGATATATATATATATATATATATAAAAACACAGGATTTATATTTGTCATTGATAATTAAAAATTTTGAAGACTAATATAAACCTACTATCTAAAAAACAATAATATTTAATGACTATTTCAACTACTGATTAATATTTAAGAAAAATATTTCTTATTGATAATCTACTATCTCTCTTTTACTATCTACTATAATCTAATAATCAACTAAAATAATCAATTGAAACTACGAGATAACTGCACTGATATATATAAAACACGGGATAACTGCACTAATATATGAAAAAAAACACGATATTAATATTTGTCATTGATAATTAAATTTTTTGAAGACTACTACTACAAACCTACTATCTAAAAAACAAGAAGACTAATTAATATTTAAAACAATTATTTCTTATGGATAATCTACTATCTAACAAAATTACTATCTACTATAATCTATTAATCAACTAAAATAATCAAATGAAACTACCAGATAACTGCACTGATATATAGAAAACAAGGGATAACTGCAGTGATATATAAAAAACACGGGATTAATATTTGCCATTGATAATTATAATTTTTGAAAATTACTATGAACCTACTATCTAATAAAAGAAAAAGACTTAATGACTATTTAAACTGATTAATATTTAAAACACATGGGACAAATATTTGTCACTAATACCAAAAGAAGGACAAATAATTGTTACTGATATATAAAAAAAACACGGGATAAATATTTCTTATTAATAATCTACTATCTATCTTTTACTATCTACTATAATCTACTAATCAACTCAAATAATCAATTGAAACTATGAGATAACTGCACTGATACATAAAAAACACGAGATAAATGCACTGATATATAAAAAAAATACGGGTATAACTGCAATGATATATATATATATATATATATATATATATATATATATATATAAACACGGGATAGCTGCACTAATATATAAAAAAACACGGAATAACAACACTGATTTATAAAAGAACACTTCAGTGATATATAAAAAAACACGGGATAAATGCATGTATTGTTTTTAAATGATACTTTTACATTTTTAGATTTTAATATTTATCTATTTTTAATTTGAAACTCCTTTTTTATCTACTTTAAATTTGTCTCTATTTTCACGGGGTAATATTCAAACTATTTAAATACTGTCTAAGTTCATTCATAAAAATAACACGACAGCACCCGTGCGTATGCACGGGTATCCTACTAGTAGATTATTAAATTTGGTTACATAGTCATGTTTTTATTAAGGGATTTGGATAACTGTTCTATGAATTATATGTAATTTGATAGCATTGTGGGATTATTCAATTTGTGGTGAATTTTTGTTAGACTTTTCTAGGTAGGATGTTTAATTTTAGGAAATTAAGTTTTACAGGTACTAAATTTATACTATATGGGTTTAGAAAATTCGCGAAATAGAAACCGGGTCCGAGTCATCCGGTCCCGATTTTGGTCATGCGGTTCAAATGTCGACCCTTCGGTCCGACCCTTGACCCAGTGACCCGGTTACCTTCACCGAGTCGGTCACCGGTCCGAGTTTTAAAACATTGGATGCAATTGTTTGGAAAGAATCAGTTAGGTAGTTATACACATACTCTGAAAATCATTCACCGATCTATGATTTTGATTTGTATAGATAAGTGATCACAAAATATTAAGTGATCTTTTAGATAAACAACTGAATAGGTTTTAGGGAGAGATTTAGCACAAGATGTACAAATCTCAAAAGAGTACAATAGCAGTTCTGATTTAAACCCAAAATGCAAAATCCACCAATCAAAACAAACCCCTTCACCACCAAAACAAGAAACACACCCTTACATAAGACCCCCCCCCAACAACAGAATCTGAACTACAAAGAGAACAAAACAAAATACAATCAGATCATCGAACATCAACAATAGAAACTTTACACCAACCGAGACAACAGATAACCTGCAATGCCTCAAACCAATTGTAAGCATGAAACCGGATCAAAACACCAATCCTCAAAGGAGACTAGTACACCTTTACCCTTTCAACCCACAAACCAACCCCAATGGGGTTACATGAAAATTTTATTGACATCGGGAACTTTTACCTCAAAAGTAACGACACTTCTTGAATGCCAAATACTTCACATGGTGGCCATCCAATTGAAGTTAAGTTAAGGAACCTCTAAAACAATTTTGTCTTTTTTTATTATTCCTATGCATTGGCGGCTCACGATTGCATTGGCAGTTTTCAACGACATGAATACGCAGCTCCCAAGTTTGAATTCGAGTATGGTAGTTGAAGAGTCTTTGTGGTGTTCATCTAGCATTTCACCTAAGCTGACAAGATTTTTTTTGACTCAATTCTATTGTATACCCAATCCATATATTGAATTGAATTGTAATTATTAAAAAGTAAAAACAACATAAAAAAATACACTTAACTTTTGTCATTTGGAATTAACTTATAAATCTAAAAAAAGAAATAAGAATTAACTTGGGAAGTGTATTAAGAAAACGAGTTCAAATAGCAACCTCAAGATACTGAAGATAGAGCTAGCATTTTAAAAAAAAAAAAAACAAAGGGCTTACAGCCCCCAAAAATTAGAACCCAAGTTGAGAAGAAATCCATCTCCTATTAGCACATAAGAAGCTGTTAAGAGAAGGACGAGAAATATCATAAATACAGAACATAGAATCACTAGAAATACTATCCTTAGCTAAACGGTTCGCAAGCTTATTCACCTCTCTCAAAGTGTGCCTTCGGTGTATGTTTGCGAGAGAAAACATATATAATGTCCTTGATGTCTTTGATCAAATGTGACAGATGGTGCAAATTAATCTGTTAATCCGAGTAGGTTCCATAAAATTGTGCATAAACAGAGGTGTCTTACGACTTGAACCTTTGCATAGCGGTTAGGATTTAGATTCAACAAGAGTGACTCGTAGTCTTGAACTCTATCTCTAACATCAAAACCACACACAACCTTTTTCATGGGTGTATTCTTATAAGTCTGTGCTTTTATGGTCATGCACGTCTATCCCAGTTTAGTGAACGCTCTAGGAATCCTGCCAACAATTCCATAGGAAGCGGCCTCACTTCCACATTCACAAATGTGAGTCTATCAAGAGTACTCCTGTAGCTAGATACTCCACTCCACATAGAGTATAGAGCTCATTAAGAGTTTCTATTACCCCAACCTTACGTCGTTTCAAGAATCACGCTTCTTTACTTATAATAGCATGTTCATCTCGTATCACTTCACAACTTGTTATTACCTATTGAACCTAATTTTGGGATCTCCAGTGTTTTAGGTCGGGTTACCATCGTGAGTGACTCATGATTCTAAAGGCAGTAGTCTCATCCTTTGAGATGTATTTTGGACTTTCTCCCTAGCTAATCCTTTCGTCAAAGGATCAACTAAGTTCTGGTCAGTGCTTAAATGATCCACTCTCACAGCTCCTTTTGAGAGACATTCTCTCACAGTGCTGTGCTTACGACGTATTTGTCGTCTTTTACCGTTGAAATAACGGTTCTCTATTTTTGCAATAGCCGCGGTACTATCGCAGTGGATCAACACAGCTAGTAAGCATCGGTTTTTCCCATAAAGGGATCTCTGCTAGTAAGCATCTCAACCAGGTAGCTTCTTCACTAACGGTTGCCACTGCTATCATTTCAGACTCCATAGTGGACTGAGCCAATATGGTCTGTTTCTTAGATTTCCAAGAGACAGCACCACCAGCTATACTAAAAATATAGCCACTGGTTGCTTTGGAATCATCTGATAGAGTATTCCAATCTCTATCACTATATCCTTCAAGTACAGCTGGAAATCTCTGGTAATGTAGCCCGAGATTCATGGTCCTTTTAAGGTATCTCATGACTCTCTCGATAGCGTGCCAATGCTCTATACTAGGTCGACTAGTAAACCTGCATAACAATCCCACAATATAGGCAATGTCGGGTCTAGTACAATCAGTGGCATACCTTAGGCTGCCAATGATGCTTGCATATTCTGTTTGTCTTACACTGTCACCAGTGTTCTTAAAGAGCTTGACACTCGGATCATATGGTGAACATGCAGGTTTACAATTGAAATAATTGTATTTCTTTAAGATCTTCTCAATATAATGAGATTGATCCAATGAAATTCCTTTCTCGAACCTAGTGATCTTAATACCAAGTATTACACTTGCTTTTCCGAGGTCTTTCATATCAAAGTTGTTGCACAACAGTGATTTCACTTTATTTACAGCATGGATGTTTGATCCAAATATGAGTAAGTCGTCTACATAGAGACATATGATAGTTCAAATGTCATTCTCGGTTTAGTAGTAAATGCATTTGTCACTTTCATTCACTTTAAACCCATTCGATAAAATCAGATTATCAAACTTCTCATGCCATTGTTTAGGAGCTTGTTTGAGACCATACAGAGACTTATCCAACTTACAGACCTTGTGTTCTTGCCCAAGAACTACAAAACCTTCAGGTTGCTCCGTATAGATTTCTTCTTCTAATTCACCATTTAAAAAATCAGTTTTGACATCCATTTGGTGTACTTCCAAATTGTAAATAGCGACCTACGAAATTAGTACCCTTATGGATGTAATTCTAGTAACAGGTGAATATGTGTCGAAGAAATCTATATTCTCTCTTTGTCTAAAACCTTTGGCTACAAGGCGAGCCTTGCATTTATCAACAGTGCCGTCAGGTTTTAGTTTCTTTTTCAAAATCCATTTACAACCAATTGGTTTGCAACTAGGAGGCAAGTCCACTAAGTGTCATGTCTTGTTAGACTCTAGAGAATCCATCTCGACATTGATGGCTTCTTGCAACAAATCGGCATCCAAAGAAGACAATGCTTCTGGAATGCTAGTTGGATCCTCTTCTAACGTATAGACAATCGTTGTTTTCAACGTTCCTAGGTACAGAAACTTGACTAGTTCCGGTGCCCCCACTATTTCTATATTTAAAAGGGAATTCATTTTCATAAAAGTCAACATCATTTGACTCTATGATCACTTTAGCTTTAAGGTCATAAAACCTGTAAGCTTTACTGTTTACTGCATACCCGATGAATACACATTCATAGGCTCTACTGGCGAGTTTAACTCTTTTTGGGTCTGGAATCCTGACATAAAAGCTAGGCAACCCCAGATTCGAAAATAAGACACATTTGGTTGTCTTTTCTTTATGATTTCATAGGGAGAAATTTTGCTGTTAGACTTTGGAAGTCTATACAGTACATAACATACAGTTAACAAAATTTTCCCCCACCAGTGAGATGCAGCGCCAGAATAGAGCATAATAGCAACTACCAATTCGGTAAAAGTTATATTCTTTCTTTCTGCTTTACCATTCATTTCAGGAGAATATGGTGCAGTCGTTTCATGTATGATTTCATTTGACTTATAAAAATCATTAAATAATTGGGAATCATACTCAGTTCCTCTATCACTTCGAAAACACTTTATCTTTTTTTCAAATTGATTTTCAACTTCTGTTACAAAAACTTTGAACATGTCAAGCGCTTCACTTTTAATTTTTTCACAAAGTATACTACAATGTAGTCAAAACAATTATAAATAAAAGTGATAAACTATCATTATCTATTTCTGGTTAACGTTCTATCTTATTCGCATATATCTGGGTGAGTCAAAACTAATACTCAGATTTCCTTACTGATTTATGCGAAGTCCTGAAAATTCTTGCTTGACAACAAAAATCACAATTTTTTCTTTAAGTCATTTAAGAAAATAACTTTTGAAAAAAGCTATCTGGCTCTTATTGAAAAGAATGCGTTTGTTTACACGTCAAAGTCAAAGACGTGTAAAAGTTTAGTATAGTGAACAAACTTCCCATAGAAGAAGTAAACAATGTGTTAAAAAATATCATTGTTTAAAAAAAATTCACCAGACTCAATATAGTTTTCTTATTTTCAGCAATAGTGTATGTTTAAAACATAGCATGATCACGGAGAGCGAAGCCCGTAACCATCCACCGACTTTCGCATTCACCAACAATGTTGATTTCAGAAATTTATAGCAACAAATTGCTATTCAATCAGGTTAGCCTGCGAGGCAGAGTTTGACCTGTTCCTACACTTGCGTGTCATATGACCTGGTCTCTCGCAATTGAAATAATTAAATGAAAGAGCAGCATCATTTCTAGGTGGTGGTAGTTGAAGCTTAGAATATAGGAAATTTGGGGATCACATTCCAGTTGCTGTTCTTTTGAGCCTGATTAAAGTATTAATTTTGAAAGGTTTTCTAGAAAATTATATTGCAATTTTCAATATTATATATTACAATATATCGTGAAACACATAACTTCTCAAAAAAATAATATTATTGCTATTGAGAACAAAAACAATTCTACGATATAAAATCATTAACCGTTAAGTGTTAACCACTAACAGCAACAAAAGATGTGAGTAAAAAATAATTTCAAAAAATATGAATTAAAAAAATTCATTCTTATAAATATGATTATTCTCTTTTCGTAGAATTAAAAATTATAGAGATAATCATTCTCTTTCTATTATTAGACCGTATAGAGAAAACAATTCTCTTTCTATTGATAAATAGTATAGAGAAAATTATTCTCTTTCTATAGGAATATTTCTTTTTTAGAGCATCACAGACATCCCTGGCGGACTTACAGGTACTGTAATAATCATAAAGATCATCAGTTAGTTCGTTCAGAATAAAATTCTTACAAAGATAGTCATGCTCCTTCCATAGAAGTATTTCATTTGCTGTTTTAGTCTGTTCAGCTGTTTCAGCGGAACCAGCACCAGTAATTTCTTCGGTTGTCATGGCTGAATTAGAAACGTCTTAAAAATGTTAATCCGAGTAGGTTCCCAAGAATGAGTGGTGAGTCACAATGGACACTCTTAAGTACCAAGTCTTTCCTAGCTAGAATTTTCCCCAAACAACACTGGTTTCAAGAACAAGTCGAAGAGATTACTGGGATGAATTGCGAACTTGGTCGCTCTCTTTAAGACGTTTCGTGGCACTGCTCCAAGGTGCAAGCAGGCTATCAACCACGTCGTCCACTGGATAAAACAGCCCAGTCGAAACTGCTACGAAAGTTCACTTCACCGTGAAAATTCGCTCTAAGATATACACCCTCAATATGGTTATGAAAAACAATTCTATAGAAACTAAGCTTGGAAATGCTTCAAACTTTCTAGAGAAGAAAGAAATTTTGGTTATAAAAAACCATTCGTTAAAAACTAAGCTTGGAAATGCTTTAAGCTTTCTAGAGAAGAAAGAAATTTAGGGAGAAGAGAGAAAACTTGAGAAATGTTTTATCGTCAAGTGGTGTAGGTCTTCCTTTTATAGGCATAAGAAGAGATAGCCGTTGGAAGGAATTTACTAGCTAACGGCTCTTTTGATTAAAACCGTTACGGTTTGACTTTGACCCAGTCAACATGACCGTTGGAGACTTTGACTCGGTCAATATGACCGTTGGGAGACGCGAAAAAATAAAAAATAATTTTTGGAAATATACACCACAAGGCCCAAGCCCGGCCAAAATTGGGTACCCCTTGGGGTCCAAACCCCTGTGTGAGTTTCTCACTTATAAACACTCTCAAAGTGTCTATTCTATCCAATGTGTGACTTTTTCAAATTCACACATATCGAACAAAATCAAAAGAGTAAACTTTGAGTAAATCAATAGCTACAACACAATCAGACTCTACCAAAAAATTACAGTAGCCACGCCCCCCAAACTAGACGGATCCCATGATAGATTGCCCAAAGCTTTGCCTCTATACTCGCGCGGATCTAACTTGTGAGTGAAAGCAAAAATGAAGTCTCTTTGAGATATCATGAAGAAGTCCACCACATCATGAAACTGCTCCAGCGCTAGCAACCGACCCATCACAGCTCAGAGCAACAAAATTAGCTCATATAGCAAGCAATTAAGCAATGAGTCTCGGTGAAAAAGATTTTTTTTTGGTGAAAACGGCGAAAAAAAATTAAAAAAAACAATTCGGAGATTTATGATACCTTGAGTTTTGTTGGGTATTGATACATTGTAGGCAAAACTAACTCAAAATTTTAATTTATTTTAAACTAACTAAATATAAAAAATGATATATCATTAAGTGATTTCATGTTAGATGCAGATATCAGGTATTAGAATGTTCACCAAGATGTCATGTGTACCATCATATTATACATTACTACTTCGGTGGCGGAACACTTGCACAAGGACATAAATTGTCCAATGTGGGAAAGTGGGGTCACAACCCACTATAGCAAGTTTATCCTGTCTTTGGTATATTTATATTTTCAAATCCTAATTATTTGGTACTTTTCATTTGACACGCGTTAATGGTTACTAATTTTCATTTCACCATGTTTTCAACACCATTTTTTGGCTGAGATTCCATATATCTCTCTCAACCCATAACGAACACCATCAAGTTCTTCCTCTTCTGAAGACAAACCTCCTTCCCCTCTCCCAAACGCCAAAAAAGGTTCTTCCTTTTCCAAATTGTAGAGATCGCTTGTGAGAAGCACAAATCTAGAAGCCATGCGAGATTGCAAGAGATCTGGATTTGAGGTTGTTCATTGAAATTAGCCTTCTGGATTCGTTTAATTTATGGTATTGATGGAGAAGAAGAGATTATTAGGGTTCGTGAAAAATGATTTGGGATTTGAGATTTTGTGCTTCTGTTTTTTAAGAAATGATTTGGGGTTTGTATAATTTTTGTTTTCTGGATTGATGTTTCAAAGGCTGCACAAATGGGTTCTGTAACACCCCGAAATTAATTAAATAGTTATTTAGTATTTAGTAAATTAAATTAAATAGGAGTTGGCGATAGAAATAATAATAATAATAATAATGATGATCATAATAATAATAATAATATTGGGTGGTTTTAGTTATTATTATATTATTTTATTTATCTGAAGGGGGTGGTGTTGGTACTTCGGAGGTATTATGATTGGCCCAGTGCGCCAAGCCCAAGCCCGTAGACTTGAGCTGCTAGGCGCTAGGTTAGTGAAGTGGCGCCTCATTTGTGAAAAAATAAAAGAAAGCGTGAGTTGAGAGGAGAGAAAGGAGAGAGCGTGAGAAGAGAAAAAGAAAAGAGAAGAACGGCACTAAGGGAGAAGAAAGAAGAAGAGAGGGGCGCGACTTCCATAGGAGAGGAGAGGAGCTCAGTTGCTGTGGTTACTCGGTGTGCACGTGGAGGGGTCTCTGTCTTCGGTGAAACTAAGGTAAGGGTGGGTCTTGCCTTATAATAGGGAACATAATGGGATGTATGTAGGGGTTAGGTCCTATGTCCTGTTTATATTGATTTTTTATGTTGTTTATAATATATGAATATGTTGTTGTTATTGTTGTTGCTCATTGTGATGATATGCGAATTGTTGCTCTGTAAGATGAATTTCGAATTGCGTACTAAGTGCTTGAATAAATGTATAAATGATAATGTTGGGCTGAATTAATTGAGTTTGGAGTAATTTTGTGGTATTTGAAATAGTTGGTGATGACTGAGCACTTGGTACTCATGTGTTGTTGTTGGTGAATTTGATGTTTTGGGTGTTATAGGCGCATAAGGCGCCATTGTGGTATTTTTAGTGTTGCTGGAAATTGTTGTCTAGGTGCGGAATTAGGCGCCCTTGAGTGGGGTGCCCCGCGCCAAGTATTGATGTTGTCGGAATTTTGGTCATGGAAGTAGGCGCCCTGGTGCTAGGCGCCCCGTACCACATTATTGTGTTTTGGCTAAGTGTATTTTGTTTTGTGTTGGTGTGCCATGTGCTAAGTGCATCCTATGATAGGTTTGTGTGCCAAGTGCCAAGTCAGTGTGTGTTGGTGATGCTTTGGTGTGGGTGTGTGTATAGGCGCCTAGGGTGCCATGGTGATGGTGATGATGGTTGTCCATATGGTTTTGGTGATTTCGAATAAAATTGACTTTTGGGTGAGTGAGGATTTTAGATGGTGGAAAAGAAATATAATTTTGATGTTTTAAAATTGAGAAGAAATGATGTTTGGGCTGAATTTATATAAAAATCTGGTTTTGGCAGTGTGCTGGGCGCCAGGTGCCCTGTGCTGGGCGCCAAGGGCGCTGTGTGTGTGTGCTGGGCAAGTGTGGCGCGCGCCTGGGCGCTGGGCGCCTGTTGTGCGTGCGCTGTGTTGCGCGCTGGGCGCTGGGCGCCTGCTTGCGTGCGTGTGTGTGTGTGGCGCGCGCCTGGGCGCTGGGCGCCTGTTGTGCGCGCGGATGCGCTGTGTTGCGCGCTGGGCGCTGTTGTGCGCGTTGCCTGGGCGCTGGGCGCCTAAGGCGCCAGTTCCCAGCAGTGTTGCTTAATTTCTTCCAAATTTGTTTTTAACGTAACTTTTGACTCGGGTGTCCGTTTTAGGTGTTTCAAAGTGCGTTACGACGCTTATTTAATTTTCTATCTGTTTGTCCAGGCCAAAACCAAAACTTAATATTTTTCCCCGGTCGTTTTCTGAAAGTCCCAAGTGACTGTGTACTAGTTGTTGTATGGCTTGGAAATTGCTACTGTTCCTTTTTAAATAAAATGTTGGTGTTCTTCATGAGACTAAGGTACTGATCCTTGTATTTTGAGATGGTGTGGTCACGGTGAAAGTAGTGTTCTGTGTAACAGTGTGGTATGCAAATAAATATATATATATATATATATATGATGTATATTATTATTGGTGAATGGAGTATGTGGTTCTCTTTTGGGTGTTGGTGAATAAACAACTGTTGGTGAATATGCTGTGGCATACTTTTATTTGGTGATTCTGGTGTGTGCTGCATTGTCATGGTGTCGCATAATCATATGCATTATCTTTGGTGAATAGGCTTCGGCCTCGGGCTTCGGCCTTATTACAAATTTTTGGTGAATGCCCTCAAGGCTCAGTTTTGGTGAATGGATCCACATGCATATGCCCAGTGGAGTTTTGGGTTGCATCTCATACATTAAACATACAGTTGGTGAATGTTTTGGTGATTATTTATTTGGTGATTAATTGGTGATTATTCATTTGGTGATTACTTGGTGATTATTTATTTGGTGATTACTTGGTGATTATTTATTTGGTGATTAATTTCGATTAACTGAACTGGTGATTAAAGTGAATATTGCTGTGACTGATGTAGTCCTGTATCTGTATATACTACTCCTTATGTACTTTATTATAGGGTTTGAGACTCACCCCTTTTGTTGATTTTTACCTTACAGGTAACCGTACTTGAAGGCTTTGACCTTCATTCCCTTGAGTTCGAGTCGCTCTGATACGTAGCACCTGGGGGGCGTCTTATTAGATAGTGATCTTGTCTTGTACGACTTGTTGGATTTTGTTTTAACGTTGTAACTGTATTTTTGAGTAATGGCCGCCCATGATGCCACGTAATGTTTTTAATTTAAGTTAAACAAATGACGTGTTTTTGAAGTAATTGTAGCATTCCGTTTCAAGAAAAATAATTTGTGCACTCTGATAATTGTTATAAATGAAAGGGGTAGAAACGGGTGTTACAGGTTCTATCAACATTTTCTGGATTGATGTTTGCGAAAGGAAACTTTACGGGTGGATGAAAAGCTTTGGGGTTTTTTTCTTGTACCCCCATCATATCCCTATATACCCCCACAATAAATTTTAAGACGAAAATACCCCTTGTAAAATTGACTTAAATCGGATCTACCTTTGGGGAGGTAGATCCGATTCACAAAAATAAAAGGCGGATTTACGTATATCCGATTAGAATTAGTGGGGGGAAATCGGATATAGCTTCAGTGAGGTAGATCCGATTTGTTAAAATATAAAAGCGGATATACCTATCAGGTAGGTAAATCCGCTTTGCAATTAACAAAGCGGATATACCTATCAGTGGGGGTGTGTCCACTTTGTTAAAATGCAAATCAGATTTACCTCCCTGATAGGTAAATCCGATTTGTACTAAATTCGACGGGTAGGATTTGACTGCCAATGTTGATCAACGGTGTAGATTGCACCGACAATATCAACGGTTGATAATCATTGACGATTTTTATAAATACCCATTTCCAATCTCATTCTTTTCACTCAAAAATTTCACTCTCACTTGCTTATTTCACTCATCCAAAATGGAGATATGCCTCACTCAACGCTCAGATGACAATAGGCTTTGCGGTATACATCATCAGGGCGAAATCACGATGAGAGAAGATGGTGTCCACTTCTAGAGTCCTCAGCCGGTGTTATGCAGAATCCACCGCGGCATAGGGTTTGAAGGTTTGAAGGATAAAGTGTGGTCCAAAGTTCAAGTGACTGGCGACAACCGTGACGTCACTAGTATCACTTATCGCAGACCCTATCTTGGAGACGATGGCCGCGTTTCCTTCTCGTCCATGACAATCAAGACTGACGAAGACGTGGTGAACATGTTAAACATCCATGACACGCTTCAGGGATATAATCCGTTGGAGCTATACGTGGAAACTCAACGGAGTGTGAATGAGATTTTAGGTCGTCTTCGACGACCAAAATTTTAGGAAAATGTATCTGCCTATTGTTATTGTAGTTGGTTATGTTTTATCTTTTATCGTATGAATGAAATCGAAATTTTAATAAAACTCCGCAAATCTAATAAACCAGAAATAATAAGAATCAAGTCACAAAAAAATAGTTCAAGCATACAATCACATAAAACCCCCTAGTCACGCCCCGGTAGCATATCCAGTAACCGGGTGAGGCGAGCGTATGTCTGACTACCCACCCTAATGTCTCCGCTCCGAAGCCCCCTTCGAATCTCCTCCTCCACAATCTCTAGCAAATCTGGCTGTACTAGTGGTGCAGCTGGTTGTACTGGTGGTGGTGGTGGTGATGCAACCCGTAAGAGTCTAGGAATAGATGCTCTCACATACCAATGTATGTAGTCCGGAGCAACCTGACCCAACTCCTCAGCAGGATAAGTAGTATGCAAAACCTCCTCCACCACTGGCATATAATGTGCAATCCGAAAAATGCAGTCTGCATGGCTCGGACGACCGGTAAGAGGGTGACGTGGGATGACCTGCACGTCCCCAAACTGTCTGAGGCACCTATCTGCCATGTAGGGAACAGTGATGTCTCCCCAGCTGATGTGTCCCCTGTATAATGAGACATGCTCAAAGTCTCTATCGTCACGATGCTCCTCAAACGGTCGCCAGCAGACATCATCCGACGTCAGCGCATCAATCCTCTGCCTGTATACCCCCAGCTTCACTCCATCTATCTTCTTCTTCCTCCAACGCCCACACAGTGCTCCAGCTCGCAATCCACTCCTCCTCTCCACTAGCTGGGGAAAATACCATAAAATCCAGCTCTGAAAAAAAGAAGATAAACAACATGGTGAATTAAAAACTGTTTAACAGAAATTTAACCAAACTCGGAAAAAATTAACTTAAAATTATTACCTGTAAGAGGGTCGCATACCCTCAAGTAGCAGCAGCCACTTAGCCTCAGCCCTTTCGCCGGTCTTGACTGTGAAGATGGACCAGCTCAGGATCAGAAAGATAAAGGCCCTGACAGCAGGACGCATGTCATTCTCTATGGACCCTCTACTAACAATCTCCTGCAGCCACTCAAATCGGTAATATGGGCCAGATGAAGCTCGACACTCCAGCCCCGCCTCCTCCATAGTCACACCTAGATAAACATGTGCTAGGTGGATGGCCTGATCAGTGGTGAGTATCGTAGGTGGAGCTCTGTAGTAGTTCCCCGTAATGTCTAGATGCAGCAAACAGGAGACATCATCCAAAGTAATCGTCATTTCACCAAATGGTAAGTGAAATGACGATGTCTCTGAGTGCCACCTCTCAAGAAAAGCAGACATCAGCTCATGGTCCACCTTTGTATGTCCGGTCGAGATGAGGGGGGCTAATCCGGAACCTGTGATAAAATCCCACAACAGGTGGTTTTGGGAAAACCCAAGCAGTCTCTGAGCCAGCTTGTTACCATGGTTGGTAACCTTCAATTTCCGCTCATATGTCTGTATTATAAAAGTATCAGAAATAAGGCTATGTAAATAAATTAAACTAAGAAGGCAATGTAAATAAATTAAACTTACCGAGTCTCTCAATATAACGGAACAAACATGAGATGCTAGCCCAGTGAATAGAGGAGGCTGCTCCTCATGCTGCTGCTGAGGCTGATGGTAGGGCTCCTCCTACTACTGCTGCTGATACTGCTGCTGATAATACTGCTGCTGGTAGTCCTCAGGCATAGAATGGTCCTTAGACATAGATGATAAGTCTATTTTTAGAGTCTTTTTAATAGTTATTTTATTAAGTCTTTTTAGTATTTTAATTATATTTTTGTTCTATTTTACTGCAAATGTTTACTTTTTATCTTCAGGTCTTATTTTGAAGCAATTTGGGCTGCTTAAAGTCTCAGCAGGTCAGAATTCGACTGGATCTCTCAGAATTCGACCAAGATCTCTCAGAATTCGACCAAGATCTCTCAGAATTCGACCAAGATCTCTCAGAATTCGACAGCATCTGTCTCAGCAGGCCAGATTTCGACTGGATCTCCCAGAATTCGACTGCATCTTCCAGATTTCGACTTCGACTGCTTCTGCTTCCCAGATTTCGACTGTGCCTACTTCTGCTGGCAAGATTTCGACTGTGCCTACTTCTGCTGGCAAGATTTCGACTGTGCCTACTTCTGCTGGCAAGATTTCGACTGTGCCTCAACTCTGCTATCCAGAATTCGACTGAACAGTCAGAATTCGAATTGCCCACTTGCTGATGGATATTTTGCCCACTTGTTGCCCACTTGTTGATGGATATTTTTGATGGCTACCTTGGCCAACTTGATTTGCCACTTTTTCCTCTTTAGGACCATTTTGCCCCTCATATTTTCCTATAAATAGAGGCTTGATCCTCACTTGTACCTAAGCTTGAATTTGGTTAGAAAATCAATGACAAAGGCTCTCTAATTATTCATGACTTCAAGTTTACTCTTCATGCTTTTTATGATTCCTGTTTGTTTACTTTCTTGCCTTTTAAATTCTTGCTATTTATTTTCCAAGTCATTTACTTTCATGGCCCTTTAAATTTCTCGCTCTTTACTTTCTCGCTCTTTACTTTTTGCTCTTTACTTTTCCGCTCTTTTATTTTCCCTGCTATTTACTTTTTCGCTCTTTTACTTTCCAAGTCATTTACTTTCATTGCTATTTAAATTCTCGCTCTTTACTTTCTCGCTCTTTACTTTTCCGCTCTTTTATTTTCCTTGTTATTTACTTTTTCGCCCTTTAAATTTCCAAGTCAAGTAAATCACTGGCAAGTCAAGTAAATCACTGGCAAGTCAAGTAAATCACTGGCAAGTCAAGTAAATTACTGGCAAGTCAAGTAAATTACTGGCAATTTACCTTTCAAGCAATTTACTTTCTTGTCATTTACAATTCCGCTATTTATGATTTTTGCACTTTACCGCTTTCTTTTACTTCTCGCTATTTAACTTTATGTCTTCTTCTTTTATTTTCCTTTCTCTTCTTTTGTCTACAATGATCACGAGTGAGTAGACTTTGCTAAAATATTCCTTCTTTCCAAAAACACTTTCTTTTCAGTTAATCAACTTTGAAAAATTAAATTGGTATTCACTTAGGCTCTCCCTGTGGACCGATACTCTTTTATTACGCGATACGACCCGTGCACTTGCGGGGCTATCAAGTTTTTGGTGCCGTTGCCGGGGAGGCAGTGATATTGATTAAGTTTTTCGAAACCGGTTAGACTGAAATTTTATTTTCTTTATTTTTACTTTTTTTTCTCTTGTCCCTCGAATGCGAAGAACCAGAAGTTTCGGAGAAACTGTTCAACAAATTCCCGAAATCGAAAGGTTCTTACATAGAAGGAGGAGAGAAATTCCCGATAACCAAATGGCGGCTAATGAAAATCGTGCTCTCAAAGAGTACGCAACACCTTCAGCAGAGCCATCGGCTGCCATTGTACATCCAAATGTAGAAGCAAATAATTTTGAACTCAAAACATCTCTACTTTCGATGGTACAACAAAACCAATTTTCTGGTTCTCCCACGGAGGACCCAAATCTTCATATTTCAATTTTTCTTGAATACTGTGGAACTCTCAAATTAAACGGGGTACCTCCGGATGCCATAAGACTAAAACTCTTCCCTTTTTCATTAAGGGATAGAGCTAGAGCATGGCTACATTCTTTGCCTTCGGAATCCATTACCAGCTGGGACCAGCTAAAACAAGCTTTTCTTACTAAATTCTTTCCCCCGAGTAAGACAGCTCAAATAAGAAATCAAATTACTCGATTTTCTCAAAACGACGGGGAATCTCTTTATGATGCTTGGGAACGTTTCAAAGAAATGTTAAGGCTATGCCCCCATCATGGACTAGAGAAATGGCTTGTTGTTCACACTTTTTATAATGGATTACAATATGCAACAAGAATGACTGTTGATGCAGCTGCAGGTGGAGCTTTAATGAACAAAAATTTTACCGAAGCCTATGCACTCGTTGAAGATATGGCTCAAAACCATTGTCAGTGGACAAGTGAGCGAGCCATAACGAATAAACCAGCCGCATCAAAAGAGCCAGGTAAGTATGAAATATCTGTTGTTGATCATCTTACCTCAAAAGTGGACGCACTTTTTCAAAAATTTGAAAAATTAAATGTAAGTGCCGTCTCACAAACTTCTTCTCCTATTACTCCACCATGTGAATTATGTGGGGTTGTTGGCCATATTGGAGCTAAATGCCAGCTTGAGGCATCTAGTACTGGAAATGAGCATATTAACTATGCTCAAAAAGAAGATCCGTTTTCAAATACTTATAATTCTGGGTGGAGAAATCATCCAAATTTTTCTTATCAAAATCCTCCACCCAATCCAGCACCTAGACCACCTCCTGTTTTTCAAAATCAAAGGGTTTTTAACAACCCACAAAACAGCCCGCAAAAGTCGAACTTAGAATTTTTGATGGAAAAATTTGTGTCATCTCAGACAAAACAAAATGAAGAATTCAAAAATCATACTTGTTATTTGAATGACACACTTATCAAATTAGAATCAAAAATCGACTCTATTGCCACTCACAGTAAGATGCTTGAAAATCAAATAACTCAAGTGGCAACACAGGTGGCTTCATCCTCTAAATCTTCGGGGGTATTTCCTGAACAGCCTGAACAAAATCTAAATGGCCAAATATATGCTGTCACCCTTAGAAGCGAAAAACAATTAGAGGAACCAAGAGCAAACCAAGAAAAAATTGTGAGTGACAAACATAATTTACCGTGTGAGCAAGATGAGAAAGAAAAAGAGAAGGAACCAGAAAAAGAAAAAGAAAAGGAACCAGAAAAAGAAAGAGAAGAACCATACATCCCCCCACCACCATACAAACCATCTCCTTTATCTTATTTTTCACCTTCATTTGTGAAAAAAATAACATTTGATCAGGGGGGAATTGTAAAAAAGATCTTATTGCTTACACAACTTCCATTTTACAAGCCATGGGATCTAAGAAAATGCTTTCATTCTTCATATGTCACTTGGTCTCTATGCTTCAAACAATGGGACCCAGGAATAACTTTCTAAAGGGAAAAGGTCAAGCTAATGACCATAAACGAGCGCTGCGTGGGAGGCAACCCACGGCTTAATGTGTTTTTTTTCGATTTGTTGAAAAATAAAATACCCCAGGGCCGAGTATCCTGAACCAGACAGCCAGGTGAGCTCTCCTAACCCCTTTTGTTTTATTTGAAAAATCATTGAGGACAATGCCTAGTCCAAGCATGGGGGGGTATTTTATTGCTTTTTATCTTTTTGGTACTTTGAGTTGTATCTGCTCCCTCCATCACGAAACTTTGTGAACCCTAAAGCATGTTTTAGATAAGCCTTTTCTGGACAAAAATAAATTTTTCAATTTTTCATTAGCAATCATCTAGGTGGACTGGTTGGGAACAACAAAAATTGTATCATGGTTCGATTTCTACTTCTAGGGCTTTTTCACACACACACTATTGAGACTATTTTCAGTTATTAATACAAATAGAGAGACTGAAAAGAAACTAGTAACCTGGTTCTCTTGGTGACATTTACTAGATGCGCGGTTACTGGAGAAAAACGTCTGAGTTGGGGTATTAAAAAAAAAAAAAAAAAAATTGCAAAACCAATTCAAAATGCAAAAATTGGTGCATTTTAAATGTCAAAATGAATGGTTAGCATATAAAATCAAAAAGAAAAGAAAAAAATGCCTGAATACCCAACGTATAAAGACCCTCCTTTGAGACCCGGTCTTAGTGAATGGAGGACCCAAACTTAAGAATGCTGGGGAACAGGTTCTATGATGACATGGATATCCTCTCTAATGTATTGATACTTTAAATTTGTCTCCCAATTCCACAAGAAGCCCAAAAATAGTAGCTCTCAAACCAAAGTGTTAGAATTGCCCCACAGTTCACTTAAGGTTTCGATATGTAAATAATTTTCCTTCAGAATGGGCCTAAAGATTTACACTGTTTTTTCTTGAGGACAAGCAAAGGTTCAAGCATAGGGGAGTTTGATAAGTCTATTTTTAGAGTCTTTTTAATAGTTATTTTATTAAGTCTTTTTAGTATTTTAATTATATTTTTGTTCTATTTTACTGCAAATGTTTACTTTTTATCTTCAGGTCTTATTTTGAAGCAATTTGGGCTGCTTAAAGTCTCAGCAGGTCAGAATTCGACTGGATCTCTCAGAATTCGACCAAGATCTCTCAGAATTCGACCAAGATCTCTCAGAATTCGACCAAGATCTCTCAGAATTCGACAGCATCTGTCTCAGCAGGCCAGATTTCGACTGGATCTCCCAGAATTCGACTGCATCTTCCAGATTTCGACTTCGACTGCTTCTGCTTCCCAGATTTCGACTGTGCCTACTTCTGCTGGCAAGATTTCGACTGTGCCTACTTCTGCTGGCAAGATTTCGACTGTGCCTACTTCTGCTGGCAAGATTTCGACTGTGCCTCAACTCTGCTATCCAGAATTCGACTGAACAGTCAGAATTCGAATTGCCCACTTGCTGATGGATATTTTGCCCACTTGTTGCCCACTTGTTGATGGATATTTTTGATGGCTACCTTGGCCAACTTGATTTGCCACTTTTTCCTCTTTAGGACCATTTTGCCCCTCATATTTTCCTATAAATAGAGGCTTGATCCTCACTTGTACCTAAGCTTGAATTTGGTTAGAAAATCAATGACAAAGGCTCTCTAATTATTCATGACTTCAAGTTTACTCTTCATGCTTTTTATGATTCCTGTTTGTTTACTTTCTTGCCTTTTAAATTCTTGCTATTTATTTTCCAAGTCATTTACTTTCATGGCCCTTTAAATTTCTCGCTCTTTACTTTCTCGCTCTTTACTTTTTGCTCTTTACTTTTCCGCTCTTTTATTTTCCCTGCTATTTACTTTTTCGCTCTTTTACTTTCCAAGTCATTTACTTTCATTGCTATTTAAATTCTCGCTCTTTACTTTCTCGCTCTTTACTTTTCCGCTCTTTTATTTTCCTTGTTATTTACTTTTTCGCCCTTTAAATTTCCAAGTCAAGTAAATCACTGGCAAGTCAAGTAAATCACTGGCAAGTCAAGTAAATCACTGGCAAGTCAAGTAAATTACTGGCAAGTCAAGTAAATTACTGGCAATTTACCTTTCAAGCAATTTACTTTCTTGTCATTTACAATTCCGCTATTTATGATTTTTGCACTTTACCGCTTTCTTTTACTTCTCGCTATTTAACTTTATGTCTTCTTCTTTTATTTTCCTTTCTCTTCTTTTGTCTACAATGATCACGAGTGAGTAGACTTTGCTAAAATATTCCTTCTTTCCAAAAACACTTTCTTTTCAGTTAATCAACTTTGAAAAATTAAATTGGTATTCACTTAGGCTCTCCCTGTGGACCGATACTCTTTTATTACGCGATACGACCCGTGCACTTGCGGGGCTATCAATAGAATGCTCATCAAGAGGGTGCCCCTGCTGGCCCTCCTCATAGTGATAGTTTGGGCCTCCTCCACCTGTCGATACTGCTGATGTCGGCTACGCCGGGTAGACGCATGTCCCGCAATCCTGTGGCGGGTGCGTGTACTGGGAGCAGATGGCGAGGCCTGACCCGAGGACTCCCCTCGATGCCTATTGGGCACTGGAAAAAAAACAAATTTTAAAAAACACAAAAAACACAAATCGGATCTAGCTATATCCGATGCGAAATCGGATATAGGTAGATAGGATGCGAAATCGGATATAGCTAGTTCCGACTTACTTTTTCTGTGTGTTCTGAGGAAGATCGGATTTATGTAGATTCGATGGTAAATCCGATGGCAAATCGGAAATAGCTCTCTCAAGGGTAAATCCGATTCTAAAAATTGTAAATTTGTAAAAATTTTAAGGGTATTTTCGTCTTTTCGCAGGGTCTGTGGGGGTATATAGGGATATGATGGGGGTAAAAAAAAATCCTAAGCTTTGCGAAGGAGTTTCATACATTTGGTGTATCATTATTTATTTATTAATCCACAATTTGTTTTCTAAGTTTGTTGATCTGGAATAAGCTAATGGTGTTTTAACGTGGTGTTTTGAAATCATTGGGTACAAAATTTAGATGGTCAGGGATGAACATGATGAATTCAGTGCAAGAGTGTGTGTGTGAGAGAGAGAGGGTCATGGTGTGATGGTGGTTTTTTTATTAACAAGAAAGAAAAAAAATTGATGGTCATGGTGTTTTGATTTTAATTTTAATTTTTATAATTTTTTGTTTTAATTTTAATTTTAGGGTGCGTCTAGTGTGAGAGAGCAAATCAACCCTCATAGGTGAACCGCTAAAATTGACCGTAGGATATTGTGTAAAATGCTATTAGTGATTAAGATTGAATCAACCAGTATTAAATCTCAACTGTCGATAAAGTTTTATACTACATCCCACGGTCATTTTTAATGATTCATCGGTGAGGGATTTGATTTGCTCTCTCATCCTAAAAGCACCGTTAATTTTAAAGTGAAGATGAAGATTTCGTTTCATGATTTGTATTTGTGGGTATTGACTTTTATTAGCTTCATGAGTTTTAGTTTCAAGTTGTCCTTTAATCATAAGCACTTCATATACTATTCCTTTCATTTCTGCAAAACTGTTTCTGGGTTTATTTTGGTGAATAATTGTTTCTTGATTTGTGTATTTGGTTGCATTTTTTGATTTTATTTTTAATCAAAATTAACTAAAAATTATGAATCATCAAGCATTAAATGCCACATAAGCATCTAATTGTCGCTTAGGCATTTTTGTAACGGAGTTAAATCAAAATTGTGAAAACATTAACTGTGCTAATATTTTGAAACTTGAAGGACTATATTGGGAAAAAGAACTTAAAGGACTAAATCAAAAAAATGAAATTAAGTTAAGGGGTCACAGGAGCAATTATGATTTTTTCACCTAACAATTAACTATAATAAATAAAAAACATACTTTGTAAGACCATTTGTGCAAATATGAAAAGAATAAGGGAAAACCAGCATCAAGTTTCCCCTTTTAATCTTAACCACAGATTTCTTTAGTCAACAAATCAATGGCTCACAAGACCACTTTTCCACGTTGGACAATTTATATCTTTGTGCAAATGATCTGCCACCTACTACTTCTAGTATTTATTATATAAGAAAAAGAAGCATATTTCAAAATGTATTAATAGTTAGAATTTTTTATACTATTATTTTTTTGGATAATTTCTGGCTACTCACGGAGTATCCCAATGCTTTCAATGAAGGACTAATCTCCGCTCGTGCTTAAGAGCAAGTTTTGTACTGGTCAACATCGAGTTTGTCCAGGAGCACCAAGTCGACCCTCTGTCACAGAGTAGCTTATTCCACTTTTTAATGTGATACGTGTATTCTTTTTTTTTTGACAATTGCAGAGACTAATTCCTCAAGCCGAGTAGGACCACAAATGGGCCGCAAAACTCTCCCTCAAGAGTTTTATCGCTATTGTTTTCCAAGATTGGATTCGAACTCAAAACCTCTGGTTAAACCGAAAGGGACACAAACCATCTCATACAAACGCTCTTGGGTGAGATGTGTCTTTATTATAAACTCATTTTTTTCCTTTTTTGGATAATATAAACTCATTTTTTTCTATACACTCTATTTTAAAAAACTCCTTGTGTCATACAATGGTTAGAGAAATCCTATATATAATACTCCCAATGTCACATAATGATTGCCACTTTTGTAAAAAAAAAAAGTGTCCTAAAATGATTGTAATTTTCAACTTTTAATGTCATACTAATTATCATTTTTCAATTCTACCAAGAATAAAATGTTTTTGAAATTCAATTGCTATATGCGTTATTATCAAAAAGAAAATATAAATAATAAGGATAATTGTTAAAATTGGTATTCTCTTTTTTGTAGTTTTTTTAATTAGTGTGAAATGAGCATGTGTGACTCGTTAAGGGTAATTCGCGGTGCGGGTTGGTTCAATTTTGAAGCAAAAAGTCATCGGATTCAAAGAGAAACAATACACGGTTTGTTTTTGTTTAATTTCCTTATAAAACTCGAACAATTTGATCAGAATAAATGCAGTTTGAATTGTATCAGATAAATCAATTTTTATGATGTTAGAGAAAATGTATTATAAATCCTCGAAATTGGAGAAAATGGATTAAATGTGATTCTTAAATAAGTTGTTGGCAGTGCATTCAAAAACTCTATTCAACAAATAAATATACAAAAACTATAAATATAAAATGAATAACATATGTTGTACAAAAAGGAATAACACATGAACCCAGATTATATACAAAGACTAAAAACCTTTGAAAGTTGTGTGCAACACAAAGAGCATGTTGTTGGAGTGGCAAATTAAACCTAGAATATAAATATAAATGAAACAATCAACAAATAAACAAAAACTATAGATAACCCCAAGGGTTGGCCTAATGGAGCATGATAAGAGTTGTATCCGAGAGGTTTCGGCTTCAACTTCCCTCACCCTTGTAAAAAAAATACAAAAACTATAGATATAACTTATATATATTTTGGTGTTAAACGGGGGCCTAAACCCCAAGAAAATGAGACTAGTTCGAAATACAACGAGGAGAGTAAACTCTCATCCTATCAACTAACAACAATTGCCACATGGAATCAAGACAATGCTCTAGAAATTTCAAGGGCCCACGGCAACAAGCCAAGTTTGCAAGAGCATCAGCACACTTATTAGCTTCCCTATAGATGTTGACAAACTTAACTTCCCAATGCAACGCGAGAAGTTTACGAATCTCCCGCACTAAGCTCCAACCAACCACTCTACAACTATCAGATCCATTGATGATGGAGATAACCACTAACGAGTCCAACTGCACCTCAATCTGATGATAACCTTTGGTCCAACAAATCCGCAATCCTTCTAGTATTCCCCAGAGCTCAGCCTCCAACACTGTACACAAACCTACAAACTTGGAAAAACCCCAAAGCCAATATCCAAGATGATCACGAACCAATCCACCACACCCTGCTACACGACAATCCCACTTCACTGCACCATTCGTACTCAAACACACCACACCTGGATCAAGAGGCTACCACCTAATATGCAAGATCGACTCCGTCCTAGCGCTAGCTTGATTAGAAACACTCAACGCACAAGCATACTCACGCAAATTCTTATAAACCACCAGCCAATCACGAGTAGGCCGAATGAAACTAGAATCATGGGCCTCCTTATTACACCACATCCAAAGGAGATGGCAAGTCATCGCCCAAGTGCTGGCCCAACTTAGACTATCACGCCCGGAAAAATTATGCACAAGATTAAACTCCATCCAGTGATAAAAGTCACCACCAAAGAAATTTGAACGCATACCTGGCTTAATAAGCCCAACCCAAACCTCCATTGCTAACGGGCAATCCCGGAAAACATGAAGTTGGTCTTCACAAACATTGTCACAATGAGAGCACAGATCGCTCCCAAGCCCCATTCTCGCTTTCCTCTTATTCGTCAAAACTCTATCATGAACCACCAACAAAAAAGGTTCGAACTCTCTCCGGAACACGAAGCTTCCAAATGTTCTTCCATAAATCAACATCAAGAGGACTAGCCACATTATCTAGAAGTGAATACGCACTTGAAATAGATAATTCACCAAGAGGGTTACCAAGCCAGAGTCTCCTATATGGTTGACTATTCACTTGTCAATCCCCACCCTATAAATAGGACTCACCCCATATGTAAAGATGTACTTGTGAAGAGAAATAGAATGACTCCCAAATTCTATCGTTCTTTGGTCGCTATAGTTTTGATTATTCTATAACAAAAATGATAATATAAGCACGGTTTATTTAAAATTAACAAATAAAATATGAGCCAATAAAATGATAATATTCGCATTCTATCTATTATTTTCTGTTGAATTACTCTCGGTACTCGTCATCGTTATCAATATCACTCTACCTCACTCCCTTTCTCTTCTTCTATTCTGTTCTATTCTATCGAGAGAAAAACCTCGCGAGGAAGATAAACGAAAAACGATGTCGTATGTGCCTCCACACTTGAGAAACGGAAGCTCAACTACGGTGGCTGCATCATCTGCAACCCTAGACAACCATCATCACAACACCACCAAGCTCGCATTCTCCTCCTCACACTCTCACTCCAACTCCAATACCTCCAATGCCTCTCGCCGTAGCTCCGCCGCTCCTTCTTCGTCTCGGATTCACGCCGCCCCTGACACTGTCTTCCCTAACTGGCAACCTTCTGAACGCGTTTCTCGTATGAGCCCTGACCAGGTTCTACTCCTTTCTTCATTTTCTTATTTTCCTTTTTCAATTTCAATATCATATGTTATGCGCCTTTGGTGTTTTTTTTTTGAAGTGATTGAATGTTTTGATTTTGAGATTTTTATTTAGAGGAACGAGTGTCTGTTTCAATTTGTATGTTTAGGGTTTTACTTTTATTTATTTATTATTATTTGAGCTAATTTTAACTCGCGATGCATTTCTTTTTATGAGAGTTGTTGGTAGTTTTTTTTAGGTTACGTTTGAATGGAGGTAGTGTATATCAGAGCTTCTGGGGGGCATTTTTGTAGTATCTTTATTCAGTTCAGAAGTTGATTAAAGAAGTTTGGTTTATTTGGAGAGGGAAATGGGAATGTGATTAAGGGCATTGTGCATTTTTGTGCTTATAGTGAATATAATGCTTACAACAGTGACAGTTAGAGAAGTGCTGTTTTTTTAACTACCTTGAAGTTGATGACATTTAAAAAAAAAATTAGAACTGGAGGACAGTCTTTTACTTCAGCTGTAGGCTTTGAAGTGAGTGAGACTGAGGAGGGTAGAGTAAATTTTTCGTTGCAGATGAAGTGGATTGTGACCTCATTTGAACTTCATTGAGATTGAATCCTAGAGTTCAAACTTTATTTGCAATGTTAGGGGATCGGATCCTGGAGTTGTCATGCTGGTAGGGCTTTACATAATCATCACCCTTAGTCCAATGGTTAATCCTAAAAGACTACAACTATTACTGTAGGGGTTCTCAGTTTAAGAAACAGAGGGCTACAAAATTTACCATTTCACTTTGGATACAGAGTGGATTTTAATATTTTTTTGATAAACTTGGCTTCTAATTTGTGGTTTTTTAATCGAAATAGATGATATATTAATGAGTGAAGAAAATTAATCTTGAAGCACTAGGTGTGCCAAAATATATTGGTATAAAAGAGTCCACTAACCCCAACCACACGAAGATATTAACTTTGTGGTTTATCATGGACGTTTATCAATTTTTCTTCGACATCCTGAACCTGATATTATTTCCCCTCTCACTCATTCTTTTCTTTCCACTTGGTCACTAGGTTCTCTCCCCCACTCTCTCCCTCTTCAGTTTTACCCATCTCAGTTGTCTCTCTTTTAGGTTACCTTGAATATAATTTTCATTATTTCAGTTCCTCTTTTTAAAGTTAAATAGCTAGCTTGTATCTTTGTATTTTATTGCTTCTTGATATTTCGATGTCTACCTGTTCTCTCTTTTGTATTACCACACAAGCAAATATTGATTGCTGAATTCTAGCTTGTTATATCCAGATTGAAGAGGTCCGTTTACGGCTTAATCTTGATGTGGCTATTGCATCTGACTCTCCTGCTGCACCTGCACCTATAGAATCGTTTACTGATATGGTATTTAAATTTTTGCATTATTTAATCATATTCATATTTCTTCTGGGTAATTATGAATTATCTGTACCAGAAAAAAATTTGAGCTACTGTTGCAAATGTGTGTAAAATGGTAAATTTCACTGTACCAGTGTTTGCACCCAAGTATCATGAAGGATATTGCTTATCACGAATACACCAGACCAACTTCTATCCAGGCACAGGCCATGCCTGTTGCTCTTAGTGGAAGGGATCTTTTGGGTTGTGCTGAAACTGGTAGCGGGAAGACTGCAGCTTTCACGATTCCTATGATACAGGTCTGAATTTATTGCACATGACCGGTTTGATTGAACATTATGGTTATATCCTTAAATACTTGTGGGGAAAAACAAACTAATTGTAAATGATCCTCCTTTTCTTTGTGATTATTTTTTTTCCTTTCTGTTTTTAGCATTGCTTGGCCCAACCTCCAATTCGTCGCGGTGATGGTCCCTTGGCATTAGTTTTGGCTCCTACAAGGGAACTTGCTCAACAAATAGAAAAAGAGGTGTGTAAAAAAAGATTTTTGAATATTATTAGACTTATGATTAGAGTACAAGTGCTAATCTATTTAATAGGCTATTCTAAACTTAACATAATGGGCCAATAAATAATTAGAGTGATTAACTATACACTATTTACAACAAGGTGATATATGTAATTTTATGTGGATGAAACTTTGGTTGTCGGCTAGAATTTCTTGTTTTTTTTTATCCAATCCAGATGGTACATTTCTTTGAAGCTATAAATATTTCTAGGACTATCTTCAAATGTTTTTCTTTTACTTTGATTGGCATGGTTCTTGAGGCATAAATTTTTAACATTTTTTGTTGGCTTTGAATTGTTTTATGAAGTGAAAAGAATTAGTGAACTGTTGTCCCTTCATAGCCATTCCTTTAGAATTATGGTATTTTTTAATTTGTGGATAGAAAGCTTCTGAGTTATTTGTTTTCATCTTCTTTTTAATATTCTTGTTATCTTAGTTTGAGTTATCTTTGTTTGAGTTTTCATAGGCATGTTTTCTTATTATGCCTTAAATATGATTTACATCAGTTTATTCGACTCCAACTACTAGTTTTTCTCCCTTTCTATTAATCACCCCTTTCCATTGTCATTTTGTTAAGTATCTTTGTGTTGTTTTGACTTTTGGCAGGTTAAAGCTTTTAGCAGATCTCTTGAATCATTCAAAACTGCCATAGTTGTTGGTGGAACTAACATTGAAAAGCAGGTAATTACATGTTGAGATTTTTTTCTCATCTTCTACCCGTTTTTGTGACAGTTTGGTCAAAAACAACGATGTCTTGTTTGACTTGCTGGCATTTCAAATTTTTATTGAGCATGGTAAACAAACATCGTATAAGTCTTTATCTGTTGGCTTGTGTGATGTTATTTTTTGGTTGCCATGGACATTGGTTAAATCTGTGTTTTCACACAGCTGGTTTTCCTGATAGGCTGATACATCTGTTGTATGTCATGGCTAGTTCGGAAATAGGTGTGAAAAACTATGTAATGGTAATTCAGCAAAGTAAAAATTTTGGACACAAGGACATCGGACCTTTACTTTAATTTTGTTTCAGTTTCATTTAATGGTAGCATGATTTTGTGTATGCTTTCTTTCTGGTCTCCATGATAGAGGTCTGAACTGAGATCAGGAGTTGAAATAGCAGTTGCTACCCCTGGAAGATTCATAGACCATTTACAGCAAGGCAACACTTCTCTCTCTAGAATTTCTTATGTTGTTCTAGACGAGGCAGATAGAATGCTCGATATGGGTTTCGAACCACAGATAAGAGAGGTTAGTGATGGAGTTTTTCTCTCGTGTGAGGTTTTACTTAATTTTTGACAATTCTTTTCCTGATGTAGGATAAATAATGTGGCATCTACATTGTGGTGATTATGTTTAACTTTACCATGTTTTCAAATTCACTTGTTTCCGTGTAACTCTCTTCCATTGTAGTAAGTATCGTACGATACATGGGATACGTATCGCGATACGATACGAAATCAGCCTCCAACGATACGAATCGTAGGGCGTATCGAAAATGATGCTGTATCGCAGCCGTATCGTGGTGTATTGCCGCCGTATCGCAAGAATCGCGATACACAGATAAATCGCGCGATACAGCGCTGCCGTGGGTTCTGCAGAAAACCGGGTCGGGTCACGCAAACCCGATTCCAAACAGGGTCTATTTTAGGGGTTTTTCTCGTTTTTTTTTCCTAAAGCTAAGACAGAGTGGGCCAATTTCATGGTCTGGGCTCTGATTTAGGTTTAGGGAGAAGAAGAAGAAGAAGACAAATATGAGAGAAGAAGAAAGAGATGAGAGGAGAGGAGAGATGAGATCGATTAGAAAAAAAAAGAACGATGAGAGAAGAAAGAGGAACAAGCAGTAGAGAAAACAGTGCTCCATATTTTTTTGATACAGAACGGCGCTCCATATTAGATAACATTAGGTTATGGTTCTTCTAACATTAGGGTTTTAGCTAATAAATGGGCTTGGCCCAATATTTTTAAAGGTGTAGTAAATAAAAAGTGGCTAGTATTGTAAAAAAAAGTGGACAGTAGCTAATAAATGGGATTGGCCCAATATTTTTATATGTTTTTATGAATTTGGAGTTTATATATGATATATTACATCATGTTGTTTTGCTTATGCTATTTATTTTTTACTAAATTTGTCATATTTTTTATTGTTCATGTATCTTACGATACATGATACGATACGCGATACAAAAAAATGGCCGAACGATACACAATACGTATCCCGATTTAACTACCATGCTCTCTTCCTCTCTTTTGCAATTATTAAACCTCAAGCTGAAGCTCAAATCAATGATGCTCAAACATGTTTTGGTTCTGACTTATGAGAGTCTAAGTTCTATAAAATTTACTGGAGAATATCTCCTTAGATAAGGCTAAATGAGGATATCATTTCCAAAGCAAACTGAGAAACAAAAATGGCGCCTCTTCCTCTTGTCTCGATACAAATTTCATTTTTGTTCTCAAATTTAAGCTTTTAGCAGTTTCATTTCTGTACTTTGTACCTCTTATGAATTGAATTTTCATACCCCAACTATTACGGCCAAGCTTGAAAAATTTGTACTGTATTATTGCATATATGACATCATGTGAAGTGGTTATCGTCAACAAATAACCTTTGATTTTATTTTATTTTAATTTAACATTCTTGTGATAAATGATAAGATGTTCAATCTAGATTATTGAAGAAAATGTACATTTCCTAATATTATTCTCAGATAATGAGAAGTCTTCCAGAGAAGCATCAAACACTGCTGTTTAGTGCAACTATGCCGGTGGAGATTGAAGCATTATCAAAGGTCAATTTCCTTTGTTCTTTGACTCCTAAAGTGTTTCAACATTGTTATTTTCTCCTCTGAACTATGCTTTAATTATGCAGATGTTGATATTTTAATATTTTGAAGTGATTTTTAGCACGTATAACAATTGTTCTAGCATTCGTCATTTACTTTTCACGAATAAGCAGTCTTTCTGCTTGACCAAAAAATATAGCAGCACCCGTAATTGTAGATGTAATTATAATAATTAAAATATCACTGTTTCTTTTTGAGGTACGTTGATTTTGTCTTTCTTGCCCATGATGATCCTTTTTTGATTATATGATATCCCCAAAATAATCCTTTCGAAGGATCATTCTGTTTCGTCAATATATTTCTTATTAAATTCAGTTGTTGAGAGATTTTTTCTTTCTTTTTTGGGATACATTGATTTCACATTTCTTGCCCATGATATTCTTTTTTTTGATTATATGATATCCCCAAAATAATCATTTCGAAAGGTCATTCTTTTTCGTCAATATATTTCTTTTTAAGTTCAGTTGTTGAGAGATCATTTCTCTTGGAAGTTCACCAGTCTTCTGTTGAATTTCAGGAGTACTTAGCCAACGCTGTGCAAGTTAAGGTGGGAAAAGTGAGCAGCCCAACAACTAATGTTTCGCAAACTCTTGTGAAGGTTTCTGACAGTGAGAAGGTACATATAATAGGCTAACAAAATGATATATACTTTTGTCATGAGCTGAAATAAGAATTTTCGGTTTAGTTTCGAGTTTCCTAGAATGTTTGCTATCATCAATTCTAAAGATTATTTTAAACTTGTCTACATTTCTTGACCTTGTTCCTGGCCAAAGTAGTATTTTCGTAAATGTAGTTGCATGCAACTTTAAATACTTGACATAAAAAACAAAGGGTTGACGTTTTATGTCATAACTTCTCTCACTCCTATCCCTTTGTTATGTATGGCCAATTTTCTTCATTTTTTTAGTTTCTCTTTCTCAGTCTTTTCTCTGGTTTCTGTTCTAAAATTATAGCATGCTCTTGTAGATTGATCGGCTTCTAGGTTTGCTTGTAGAGGAGGCATCACAAGCTGAAAAGTCTGGTCATCCATTTCCATTAACAATTGTGTTTGTTGAAAGAAAGGTAATCCCTGTTATGTTTTTCCATGATATGTATAGTATCATATCTAAAATTGTCTTGTCACTTGTATATTTGCTTGCAAGAAGCCTTAAGTCAAGTGCTTGAATAATTTTGACTAGGGTCTGCAGAATAATCTATCAACTATGTAGAGTTTAAGCAGATTAGATCTAAAATAGGAAAAAATGGGTAATTTTGACTTGGGCTGCCTGAATTTGAAGTAGATTGTTTTCATTTCACTGAAAATAATATTCTATATCCTGATTTGTTTCTCAATTATTTATTTTTTATGTGCATGTAGACAAGGTGTGATGAAGTTTCTGAAGCATTGGTAGCTCAAGGATTATCTGCAGCTTCTCTTCATGGTGGTCGCAGTCAGAATGAAAGAGAGGCTGCCTTGCGTGATTTTCGGAGTGGTTCCACCAGCATTTTGGTAATCTATATAGAGTACAATTTCAAACTTCACCAGTACATATTTTTCTTCCTTTTGCTTTCCTTCCCCTTCCAAGGTTTTGTGGTTCTGTGCAATAGTTTGGTCATGACCAAGGTAGTCAAATTCGAGATTCTACCTAAACTCGGGAGGGGATTTGAGAATCGTAACTCGTAGAATCGTGTAAGAAATAGAAAAAAAATAAACAATAAACTTCCCACTTTTGATGTCCCACGATTCTGCGGTAGGGAACTTGACGATCTTTTCCCTGCCTGTATTAAAAAAAAAGAATAGGTCAGTGCTACGGTCTTCTTTACCGGCCCAATTCCTTCCTTGGCTGTCATTTGCATATAACTTAATGCTACTGGGGATGCCCTTGGTGGATTCGCACTTCTCTTGGTGGAGTAACTTTCGCTCTCCCAGTCGAGCCAACGCATCGCTTTCCTCACTCAAACTTAAGTGTAAAATGGTTTTGCCGAGTGTATCGTAACACGATTCGTAAGAGTTTACATATTTTACAAATTTCTGTAAATGTGCATATAAATTCATAAATATGCATATAAAACACTACTAGTAAGCTTCAATTCAAAATATTAATAAGAAAGCTATTCATAATTCAAAAGTATAACAACTTAACAAGTAATAACTCCAAATAGAAAATTTCAAAACACAAGTGTTCAACAAAAAGTGCCGAAGAATTATAAACAGAATAAAAAATAGAACTTAGGTTAATGGAATCAAAAACAAAAGAGTAAAAAATAGAAACAAAATGAATAGAACTAAAACAAAGGTGAATAAATAAACAACATCAATGGTCATAAACAAAAGAACAAAAAACAGAGGTTAATAAAACAATATAGAGAAGAGGTGAAATGAAGAAGAAGCAGCAGTTTCTTCTGTTGATGGAAAAACAGAGGCTTGCGTTCGTGAGGTGGTGAAGAAGCAGCAGCGAGTAGCTTGCACCAGTAGCTTGCAGCGAATGTGAGGAGCTGAAGAAGCGGCAGCTTTCGCGAGGAAGAAGAAGCAGCAGCGTTCGCGTTTTAGTTTTTAAAATATTAGTTTTTTTTTAGGTAAATAACTAAATATTAGGGTTTTTACTTTGGGTAAAAAGCAAATAGTTAGAGTAACTATTAGTTACTGAGTTACTATTAGGGTTTATTTTAAAACAAACAGGCCCAAAAGCGTGAACCCGACCCGGGAAGCCCAACTTTTGCGAAACAGGTAACACCCAGCACGTTTCCTGCACGCCGCTTCTGCCGTCTTCACGCTTCAGCACGGCGTCTTCACCGAACTCTGCCAGCTGCGATTTCTACCATGATTGAACTCGCAAAGCTGTCTGAAACACGTAGATTCGTACGTTTTTCGACTTAGCTCGCGTTTTTGACTACCTTGGTCATAACTCATTGCTACTGATAGTTCTGGATTTAGTAGTAATGAAAATATTGTTGACGAGTATTGTAAAGCCTTGCGTGGAATACAGTGAAGTGTAAAGCCAGCCTTGGCTTGTTATTTTCCCTTTGTTTGCTAATTAAATTCCTGGTTGCATCAGATAGGGAAAAGAAGAAAATTTATGAGCTTAAATGATTGTTTTTATAATGTGTGTTGTCTCTGCATGTTCTTCAATTGAATGAACTCATTAAATGTACCATGTTAGGTGTCTGTAGTGATAGTCGTTTGTCACACTGATAGTTAGTTGGGTTGTGGGAGGGATTTAAGAAATAAGGCATGTTGCCTATAAATAAGAGGAAGGTTGAGAGGGAGAGGCATCTAGTAATTTGAGAGAGACTTTGGCCTTAGGGAGGGCAGAGCCTTAAAGCTATTTTTTGATGAACCCCAAAGTAATACCCACAACTCCAAGGTCGGTGCTCTGATACCAATTGATAGAAACTAGACATTTTTTTGGTCAAAAAAAAAGAAACTAGACATTTTATCAACTAGGGAAAATCACAGCTGAATACAACTAATAAACTTGCATACTTCTAGTGTCTCAACATGCCTTATTTCCTCTAGCTATCCCAACCCAACTAAATAACTAACTCTTCATTGGCATTACAGACACCTGGCATACCATGCACTGTATTGTCTGCAGCTAAGCTAACACATGGATAGACCTTTGGATTTTGATATTCATATTGTGCACTCCTTTTTTTCATGTAATTCTAAATATAATTTGAATTCTTAAAAATTTCTGTGCAACTACATTAAACAAAGTTTGGGATTGTTTATCCACTAACCATATTAATCAGTGATATTTTGTCATGCAGGTTGCCACTGATGTTGCATCTCGTGGCTTGGATGTGACAGGAGTATCGCATGTGATCAATCTAGATCTTCCAAAGGTATTTCTGCAATTCTACAGAATTGGCATCTCATATGCCTGGTAATTTTCAGTCAATTTTAATTTCCTTGAGAAATGCATGGCTGAAGCTTCAATTATGGCTTCCTCTATTATAGGCCATGGAAGACTATGTACACCGGATCGGAAGGACAGGGCGTGCAGGATCAACAGGCGTAGCTACTTCCTTTTACACTGATCGTGACATGGTACTTGCTATACTCCTTTTCTTTAAGGAAAAAAATTTAACTACTTATCTTCTCTTGATTCAGACATTAATATGATTCTGCTCTTTAGTTCATTGTGGCAAATATAAAGAAAGCAATAGCTGATGCTGAGTCTGGGAACACTGTGGCCTTTGCAACAGGAAAGGTACTATATCTGTTCGGCTGTGGTATTAGGACTCTTGTGGTCTATTTGGTATAACCCTAAAACTGATGGTGAAACATTAAGAAATGAGATTTCAATTTAATTTTACCGGAGTCGCATTCCTGAATTTTTTTACACATTTTTTGAAGGTATACTATAAATGGATAATTTGTTTTCTTGAACTCTGGTGTTTGTAGTTTTAGTTGATTGGGCTTATACTGGTTGTCCTATTATTTAACCTAGATTAATATCAAACTGGTGTTAAGATTAGTATTACAAACTGGTGTCAACACCGTGGTTTGCAGTTAATATTCTCTGGTGTTGGATTCTAGGTTGCTAGAAGGAAGGAGAAAGAAGCAGCAGCTGCACATAAAGAAGCAAATATTGCTTTATCTAGACACGTTGGAATGGGAGCTGCTTCAATTACCATTGAAGATAAGTATAGATTTATGATTACTACCTCAAACATCAAAGGAGAGGGCGCAGCAGATAGTGCCTGGGATGATTGATGAGGTTTATGGTGCCTCCCATAATTGATTAAAGACAGTTGCTAAAGCCTTCAAGAGTTCAAGGTACCATTTGCATTTTTCATCTTCCGTTTTGTTTTTTCTTTTTCTTGTGGGGTGGGGGTGGTCCTTCTCACTGCATCTCTCTTTTCCCCTACACCCTATCTAATTGTTGCCTCGTCCACATTGTTTCATGTTGGGGCAATGATACTTGATTTATATGTTCTTCTCTGACTTGGACTGAATGCATATTTTAGGTTTATTGTTTGGAAGATGCTGGTGAGGGATTGCAAGTGTACGAACTGTTTGACACGATTATTGCAGCTAGAACACTGGTAACAGACAGCTTACTAGACACACTTTGTAGAATTGTCATGTAGGTCTCATGTAATCCTAGAAACGGAAGTTTCATTGAATTTGTGTTGCGTCAAATTTACCTTTCGTTTTCCACAGGTATTTTAGCATCATTAAGTATATATCCAGCTCGTTGAGTTTCACTGCTACGTTTATTTTGTTACTCTTAGCACTTTAAGCACTTTACTTGCAAAAATATATTACAGATATTGTCCTGTGCTTTCTCCTACATTTACTTTACTTTTAACCATTCAACATTATTTCCTTATAATCTAACCTACCTTTTTATACTAGATGCAAGGATCCTACTGTGACTGTAGAGATCCATATCCGGGGATGAGCTGAGGAATGCTTATAATTAATATTTTTTGTTTTGAGAGAATTATAAAAGGATTTGCAACATTTTTTAAAACCCTCTGAAGCTCTCTCCCAATACAATTATTTGAACTCCTTCATATTAGGGAGGTTTTTAGTTTTATGAAGAAAAAAAAATATGAAAGTTGGGGGACTATCCTTCCCCAGAGCTTTCCCTTCCTCTTAACTCATTCATATTACACCGGTGCACCTTATAAAAATTTGCAGATAGATCCCTCTTGTCTCACCCTCCCCTTTGCTATGTTCTCTCCATCTAAACTCCATGACTTCTGTTTGGATTATTCAACAATGGCATGTCGCTTCTTTACCTTAGTTTGGCGAAGGTACTTTACCCCTTAGAGTTCAGTAACAGTCACATGAGATTGAGTTAATGCTGTGGGTGAATGGATGCTATGAATGAATAAATGGTTTCTTCTCTAAAAAAACAGCTGTTTTCATTAAAATTATACCAGAAGCAAATGATATTATTTTTATAGCTCAGCAATGTTGCACTTCATAGCTTACATTACAGCAAAATTGCTGACGTGGTGAGGGAGAGTCTCAAGAACATGTCCACAAAGCAAAAAACTGAAACGATATTCACATTAGAATTTTACAAGCACTTAAAGTAGAAAACCAACTTTCAACTCAACAGAAAGATGGGGAATACAAATATAGTCTACAAATGGACCCTCTCTCCTCAAGAAAAAGTGATCATGCACAGTTTCCTAACTGAACCGGATAACACTTAGAATCTACATATGCAAACAAGACCAGTGGGTCAATCAAATCATGAAAACCATGGCTACCACTTCTAAGTTCTACCTTCTCATGACCTTAAGTGATATACATTAACCCCAAAACATGAGAAAAACATCTCAGACACACAGAGAAATAAGAAAAAGAAAAGAAAAAAAGAGCAAACCACGGTGACTTCAACGTTGCCGCGAAAGCTACTCACTGGAGTGTTGGTGTAGACGCATGTCTAAGACATCTCTAACGTAGTTCCAAACAAATGCTTATTAGACTGAAAAAACTGGAAATCTCTTGTGCCCTATGAAGGCCTGTCGAAGTACATTATACCCATTTCTATAATGTTCAAGTGAGAAACACAGTTGCCTTATGGCCTCACGCTTCTCTTCACATCCTTCTAATATCTCAATCTTTTGACTCTCAATCTCTTCCTCTAGTTCCTTAACTCTTAACTTTATTTCCCTCACATGTCTATTTGCTTCTTCCATTTCACCACTCATTTGCATATGTTCCATGTGTAACTTGTCCAATTGCCTGTTCTGCCTTTCAATCTGATTATCTCTTGAATTTATCTCTTCCTTGAGTAAGCCAACTTCAACATTGAGATTATCTCTCTCTAATATTAAACCTTCAAGGCTCACATTGAGATCTTTTATGTTGTGCTTTTCTTCTAACAATTTGGATATTTCAGTCTTCAATCGTGCTTTCTCAAAAAAGTTTTTCTGTTCAGCTTCAGATAAAGTAGCTTTTAAATCCCTTATCTCATTATCTTTATCTACTAAACTTATTTTCAACCTTGCAAGTCTTTCTTGGAGCTTAGTGTTCTCTCTTTTCTCAGAGTTGAATTTTGTTCTCCAAGTAGAAGTTTCCTTGTGAGCCAAGTTAGGTTGATCATACGGTTTCTGAATACTTTCAAATGATTTACTTTCCTCAAATCTCAATGAAAAACCTTTCATCTTATTTTCTTCTATTGATGATAATTCAATATCATCATGCAAGTGTGTTGATTCCGATGACTTCTCAACCTCAATCTTCAACTTCTTAATTTCCTCTTCTGAAAGCCTCAATTTTTCATTCACATTTCTCAGTTCTTGTTCAAATGCATTCTCCTCATACATGCAAAGCTTTTCCTTAACCTCGCGTAACTCAACTTCTAATTCCACTACCCTTTTATTCATTCCATTATATTCACTTGCATTATTAGCAAAGAAACCAGAATAACTATTAATAGATGAAGTGTCATCAAATTCATCATCAGAATCTGTCAAAGTAGAAGAACCATCATTATTTCCACCAGAACCAAGAAAGAAATCAAAACCTGCGGCACGGTTGCTCGATATTCGACGCCCCAATTTTCTAGGAGAAGGTGATGGCAAATAAGAGGGTGGTTCAGAACCATTATCTGAATCAGAAGGTATATTTTTGTACAATTCACCGGTTACATACTCATAACGTTCAACCAATGATTTATAACTACGGATTAACTCTTCAACAAGAGATATTAATTCTGGTCTTTTTTGATAATACATCTCAGCTTTTTGTGCAAATGAATCTCCATCCTCTTCGATTAGCTTTAGCATTTGCCTCACATTGCGTTCCATGTCTGAGGTTAATGATCTCTTTTTTAGTTTCTTGAAAGAAGACATTGTGATGAAAAATGATAAATTGTGATGGCATGAAAAAAGTTACTTTGAGATTTAAGGATACTATAAAATTAACCACCTTCCTCAACTGTGTTGCAAGGTTCAGAAAATGGTTAATCTATTTTTTTTGAAAGCATGTTGAGGGGAGGATATGAGACGAAGATGTTAATAAGACACTGTTTACTTGTTTTAACTTTTCCTTATTTAGAATGTAGAACAGAAGATAGGGGAGGAATTAATTAATTAACAACAACCTCTTGTATTAATCAATTAAAGATAATTCTCATAACTACTTTCAAATTAACAAAACTCTCTTGATAAAAACAAAATAACAAAACTCTCCTTTAACAGGTTACGGACCATTAGTTGGAAATTTATGACTTCTGAACCAAAATATATAGAAAGTATAATATATTCTAAATCAAGGTTTGAAAAATGAATGATTTCTCATACAAATGTATAAAAATTTATAATATTTTTTACATCAACGTAGTATAATCCCATCGATGACGGTACTTTTATAAAATATCAATAAAATAAAATCGCTTATCGAAAAAAAAAATATCAATAAAATTGCACAAAATAAAACAACTCTTGTATTTTTATACAAAGAAATATCCATGCCCAAACTGATAAATTACTTGTTAGAACGAAGCTGAAAAATAAAAGCAACCACGGCTATTACGAATTTGAATATTTCAGGATATATTCCTTTAAAGTTTCAAAATCACGCAGCATGTAAAAGATGCAAGAACTCGGAATTCACTTTGCTCTATTAAATTGAAACATCCTAATTTGACAAAACTCAAAATTCCCCGTTTTGTCTTGTAAGTGATTCAAAACTAATACAAATTTTAAGTGATAAAAATAAAAAAATAGAGTAAAAAAACCATGAACAAGGAGATGATTTTGTGGGTCATTTTTATTTATATTGCTAATAAATTCTTAGTAATAAGTCTTCCCCTCAACTCCAAACTACTCCTAAACAGACCCTAAAAGAAAACATAATATAAAAATAATATCATGTATTATACTCAAACTCAAAAGCATCCTCCTGATCATATAGATTGAAAACAAGTAGAAAATATACTCCAATGAACTCAACTAAAGTATGGTTTACATCATACAAAGACAAATGAAGTTGGGAAGTTGTTCATTCCCCCGGTCTATATTTAGCTAAAAAGAGATAAAATCATGTCCCGGCATTTCTACGGCCAACACGAGCAACAAAACCAGCCTTGATTGGTGCAACTGATCTTCCGGATCCACACTGCAAGCAACAAACCAGAATTATAAGAGATCCAACAGCACAAAGTCCTATGTCCTTAAAAATATATTCGAAGATCTAAAAGTCCAGCTTTGGACAAACATAAAGATTCGGTCATTTTGTCATTCCAAATTATAAAACAATTAAAGAGATGAAAGGTGAGAAGGCAGATTAATTTGATCTCTTTAAGATTAGATAAAAAAATTAATCTGGTTTAAAAAATTAGATTTGCGTCCTCGAAGGAGGAGGATAAAAGCTTCGAGTACAGGATATTTGTCTCATAAAAAATTGAAAGTCATGAAGGGGTGGAAACCTTTAAAGCTAGGAGAAAAATACTGTGATTAATTTCGTTGAACCTCAACAGAGATTGTAAATTACCCGAGAAAGAAACTTCAAAACTAATATATAGACTTCTATAGAGAAGCATGACCACAAATATGTGATCATCATCTGAACAATCTAATTACCAAAACCTTCAAATAACCAACAAAGGCTAACTTGGCAGAAAAATTGACCATGAACTCAATGGATGAATTACCATGAAGGCAGAAACATTCATCTTATTTGCGAGGGGATGTAAAATAGTAAATAATGTATGCTCATCAGCCTAGTAAAGAGAGAAGGAAAGGGAAGCAAATGGAACATAGAAATTTCACCTTTTCACACCGGAGAAAGAACAAACGGTTTTCTTTAGAAAGTATTGTGTCAGGGCTTTTGCAACCGATGCAAATGACATATTCATCTGGGAAAAAGCAGAATAAAGATCAACTTTTGCCCCCAAAGGCTAATAGTTCAAACTGCGCAGTGCAATAACCACACGATACTTACTGATATATCGTCGCAAAATTCCTTCAAAATTCTTTGGTGCAAATCTTCCCTTCACAACTAATCTCTGCTGTCCATCTAGAGAGCCACTTGTACCCAGTTCTGCAAGCAAGAAAGCCATGACATGGTCTGGCTGCCGATGCATCCTAAAAGATCAGGTAGCAATACCTTAGAAAAAGGAAAGGGTGCAAGACAGAAACTAGTTTTGATGCAATGTAGAAAATTATGCCAAGAAATATTATACATATAGCCAACAGGTGAAGAATATATCAACATACGTTTTACAGAGATCCATAAAATTGACAAAAACAGTTTTCTTTGTGCCCTCGCGAAGAACTTGTGGAGGCCTCATCACAGTCCTCCGCCGGTCACCAGCAAGTTCTGGATTATTCTCACGCAGAATATTAAACACCCTGCCAAGAAGCTGCACAGAAAAACATCAGAACTCAGAGGGGTTCTCCAAGCAGAAAATAGTACATAGCACAATGTTAGACGAATGATATCAGAAAAAATGCTATCCGTTATATATCATTAAGCTATTACTGGAGAATCCATATCAACCATACAAAGATTATTCAATACAAATGACATTATATAATCAGGGTAATCAAAACTGGACCGGACATTGAACCGGCAAGGGTAGTGGTTCAAGGTTCTTGGGGTCGAACCGGTTGAATCGGGGTCGAACCGGTTGAATCGGGGTCGAACCAGAATTAATTAAATAAATTGTTTAATATTTTTATTACAATATATATAGGATAAAAAGCAAAAAAAAAACATTGCATTCATAATTTCACACCACAAAATTAAATTAAGCTTAACTTAAATTCAACAACACAACAATATATTCAAGTCATTACTTAAAATTACACATAAAATCAAATCAAATAAATCTTGAAGAGCATAACAAATAAATTCATACAATACAATATCCAGTTATCCACTAGCAACTAATCATAAAATTAATTGATTTACTACCTGATGTACTACCTGATGTTAATTGTTTAGAAAATAGATTTACTAAGTCTTCTTTCTAAAGCTAATTAATATTAATATTAAATTTAAAGTGTTTCATCAGAAGCCAGATGTCCGTTCATGTATCTTGTGTATACAAAATTATTCTTGCAGATAGCAAAACCTCATTTGCAATGTCGTTTTTCCTACATATATAGGCTATAGCAAAGCTTATCTTCAAAAAAAGGCTATATTCACATGTCCCACATTGAGTGGGAATGCGAGGAGAAAAGCAAAGAGCGCTCATAAATAGAGCTTCAGCAGTGAGATGCTTTGATAGAGCCTATTGGCCTGGCTTGTTGTCACAGTACTGTCCCTTGGTGCAGTGCTGACAAGTAACTTGAAAAAAAGTCAAAAATTTCCTCACGGGCAACAGTTGGACTGCCGGTTTTGTCCGGTTTACACAGTTTTAGGCCAGTTCTTCGGTTTTTTGCCAGTTCCAGTGCCAAGTGGTTTTGTAGCTCAAATGGACCGGATACATGTCCGGTTCCCGGATGAACAAGCCGGCCCGACCCGGTTTTGATTACCTTGATATAGATCACTACTAACAAGCGAGCTTCATGTTAAAAAAATCTGAAAGCATGCAATATATTGTAAAGAAACAGTCAATTGTAGACCCATAACATAACCTATAAAAATAGTATGGCAACAAAAAAATTGAGAATCAGGCAAACAACCACCATATTATTTAGAATTACATATACATATGACAGGATAAAATATTTAATACCTCCTCGTATTCATAATCACGGTCACTCCCTTCCCAAGGATAACGAGGTTGCAAGGGAATATCATCCCCTTCATTTTCTTCGGGGTTATCTAAAGAAATAATTTATAAAAACTTCAGCAATCAACTAACTTAAGACATTGTTTTAAGAACAAACAACACAGTAATTAAAGACCAAATATATAACTTTTATGAGTTCAAGAGTCAGCTTACCATCTAAATCTTCAATTGCATCACCACTCTCATCATTTAAGTTGCTGATTTCAACCTACAACAAACAAAATTGCAAACTTGCTGTCAACAAAAAAAATAGTTACATCAAATGTTTAAGACATTGAAAGAAAAAAAATAGTGTTCATTGAAATAAGCATATAAAAGTCAGATGACATACAGGCTTCTTCTTCTTCTTTTTCAAACCAGCAAATGTACTCTCAACCCCCTCAGAAACTGCAATTTAAAAGCTAATTAGAATCAATTTTGCACAAGCACAATAGCAAATGACAATATAGTATTGAAGAAGAAACACATTAGTATAGTAAAATAAAATAAAAGCCATTTCAATTTAGATACCTGATAGATTTTCTGTCTTCTCGGACAACTGGTCCACTGAATCATCAACAGGATCTACAATTGTGGCTTTCTTTTTCTTCTTCTTCTTTGTAGGATCAAATGGTGCAATCTGGAATTAAGAAATTCATGTAACAAATTCAATGTTGTGTATTTATACAATTGTGGTTTCTTTTTCTTCTTGGTTTGATCAAAGTTTTTGTTCCTTCTCTTTTTTCAAGTACAAGTATTTTTGTTCTTTGTCTTGGAAACTAAATCTCTTTGATTGGTTATGTACAATCTTTAGTTTTTAGATTAATTGTCTCATTTCTTCCTAATTTTCTTAACTATACTGCAGAGAAAAACTGGTGATCAAAACATCATACAGGAACTAGAACTTCCCCCCTTAAGAATAGAGGGAAAATTTTCAAATTGAATGACAGTATTTTCTTGATAGGGGTTTCACCCACACCACACATTGAAGGAGAATTTGAAGTTACATCGGCAATTACTATCATGAAATAATGGTAAGTACAAATCATTGAAGGAGAATTTATGCATAAAATTACAAAAATCCAGTGATGAAACTTACATCGGGAATCTCCTCTTTCACATCATGCTGTGCTTCGTCTGCCATGGTTACTCAAACCCTATGTAGTCGATGGTCAGAATCGTTTTGTTACGGTGGTTTTCCCAGCCAACTATTCGTTTTCTAGGAAGATTTTGCGTTTCAGGCAACAAAAGTGAAATTGGAAAGAGAAGTAGGGTAAAGAACGCAGATAGAGTTTTTTTTTGGTCCGAACGCAGCGAGAGATATGAAAACAACCAACATTGAGAACTTGGGTTGGGCTGAGCTTGTAATGAGCTAGGTCGAATACTATTTGGGTTTTTTTTTGGGTACCCCATCATTTCACCATCTACCCCCATCATCCTTGTGAAAAGACCAAAATACCCTTAAAATTTTTACAAAATTATAAAACATTTACCATTACTCACTTGCATCCGTTTGACCAAAAATTTTCCAGAGAGAATCGGATTTACCATTCAGAGAGCTATATCCGATTTTCAAATCGGATTTACCATCGGATCTACGTACTTCCGATATTGTCAGTGCAATCTGCACCGTTGATCAAAGCGGATCTACCCCCATTGCAAATCGGATCTACCCCCATTTAGGTAAATCCGATTTGAGATTAATCAAAAGCAGATTTATCTAGATCCGATTAAATTTGTAAAAATTGCATCGGATTTACTGTTAAGAGGGTAAATCCGCTTTTGAATTTAAGAAAGCGGATGTACCCCCCACAACAGGTAGATCCGCCTTGTCTCTTTATTAAGTCGGATCTACCTGTTGTGGGGGTACATCCGCTTTGTTAAATTCAAAAGCGGATTTACCCTTTACCAGGGTAAATCCGACTTGTAAAAAAATTTTAAAAAATTTAAATTGTTTTTTTGGATATATATATATATATATGGATAAATAATTACAAAAATGTGGGTACAATAGTAAATACAAGAAATGTCAATCTAAATCGTCCGAATCAAGGGTTAAGTCTACAATAGTGGGAGGGAGACGAGGTATCTTCAAAGCGGTAGACTGCCAACGGGCAAAACGGCCGGTATAAGGATCCAACCATGAAGTAGATTCATCTGATCGATTATGAGACCACATCAAAGCAACTGGAGGCAACGGACAGACAGGCGAGATCAAAATATGCATCCAATGGATATCCCTGACGTTCAGAATAGATATGATTTTATACTTGGAACAAAAGAATAACTACCTCTCAGAGGAAGATAAGTAAAATTCATATCCAAAGACAATTGAACTAGGGCCACATTATACTTAGTAGCTATAAAGTACCCCGTCTCAGGCAAACTCAACCACTTGTCCTCCTTTTGAAAATGGGGGTATTCAATGGATAACGTTTTTCTAAGCACTGCAAGTCTGTCCTTTCCAAACATGTAAGTATATAGTTGCTCCCTCTCCTTTGTTTCTTTGATTAAATCTTGCCTAATTATAGGCCAACTATCCTCACCAAGATCGAGACCAACCGCTACTGCTCGGAACCCACAATTACCATCCCTTTCAACATCAATAATTTTTTCCACATAAGAGTGCACGTGATGAGGAATCGACGGTAAATTGAATTGAGTCTCACTCTGATGTGTTAATTTTTTAGAAACACTCTGAGATAGCTTTGAAGACCGCTGTGATGATTTTATACAAGAAGACCGCTGTGATGAATTTTTAGAAGAAGTTCCAGATTCTTGAGTCAGTTTCTTCTTCTCATCCACATGCTCCCACCCAGAAGGATCACGCTTGACATCATATAATTTCTGCTTTTTCTTCTTTGGTGCACCTTTTGTTTTAACTTTAAATGGTGGTGCAACCATTGAAGAAGTGGTAGGGAATGCAAGTTCATTAAGTTGTTTCTTGAAGACAAATCTCTCCTCAGGAGTCATATGATTATATCTCGCCCAAATCATCTCCATTTGGTAAGAAATATCACACTCAGCCGATTTTTCTTGCGAGAATTTATCATCTATAGAATCCAAACTCAAGTTTTTCCAATGGTCGTCTACAACATCCAACGGAATAGGAGTACCGGAGACATGGTACACACCTAGCTCACAAACACAAGGAAGAAGATGTGTCTTTCTAATAATGCACCCACAGCGGGCTTTGTCATATTCAACCCCAGATGTCGATTTTGAAAACTCTTTAACAATATGATTCAAAGCATTTAAAGACACAATGTAACACCCCTTTTCTATACGGTAATTTGTTTTATAAAATATCCGAGTTTTCAAAATTTATTTACACCACAAGGGATGTCACACTTACTTCACTAAAACGTCACTCTTCAAATAACTCGCTTTTCGAAAAACAGTCTTATAATAACTTCAAAACGTCATTATCAAATAAGATACCACTTCACATCGAAAATTCAATAGTTTAGTCATAAAGGGCATTACACTATGCTAGGCTTGCAATACTAAAATCCGATAACCACAACGTGTCATAAATGACTTAAAACAACATTCATTCCCCTCCCTAGTGTTACATATCAGAGCATGACGACTCGACTCAAAAGTGAAGCTAAGACCTTCACTGGGAATCACCTGCACGTTACCAACACGGGGGCAACATTCAAACAGGAAAGGGTGAGCATCATTTCAGTCTATATAATAGAAAATATGATAAGGACTAATCATAGGCTACACACTAGAATAATCAGCATCCAAATACACTAAACATCCACATCACAGTCGTCATTCACATCATTTACAATACTCAACTCATGTCGTGTAAGCTTATGAAAATGCAACCCACTCGCGGGTATATGCATGAAGGTACCTTTTCACAAAACGTCGCTTAGCCACTCAGGCCTTATCATCACTTAGCCACTCAGGCCTCAAAAACATCACTGGGTTTATGCATATGGGCATGAGACACTATGACATGCACCACTCACAATACACAAATACACAATTACTCAATTCATAGTCAACTATGTGACCCGTCACTTACCGGTTTGCCGAATAAAGGCACAGCACCTGTCATTTCATAATTCACACACAAATAACGTCACTTAGCCTTTTAGGCCTTAACATCACTTAGCCACTCAGGCCCCAAAGGTCACTTACACATAAACATCATTCAACTCAAACATTAGCCACTGAGGGCAAAAACGTCATTTGACTAACCACCAAGGGCATCCTCGTCATTTACACATCATTATCATTAACTTTGGCCACTAGGGGCAAAACAGTCTTTTATACATCATACTAATAATAATTAGCCACTAGGGGCAAAACAGTCTTTTAACTAGCCCCGAGAGCATCATCGTCAAAATCATCATTTTTGACATTACTTCGCTAAAACTGTTGTTTATACACCAAAAGAGATTTTTAAAGAACTTCGTATCATTTTTCAATGTCACTGGGACGATCACCAGGGACGGCCACTTGGGCGCCCACAAACAATCAGAAAATAACAATTTTTCATTTTAAAAATCAGACCCATAGATGGACAACGTAAAAAGCTTCACGACACTTTTTGAATCGTTCGAAACGGACGTCTGAGTCGAAAGTTATGATAAAAACAATTTTGGAAAAATTAGGCAACATCCAGGGAACAGGCGCCTTAGGCGCCCAGGCAACCAGGCAACACGGGCACTGGCGCCCAGCGCCCAGGCGCGCAACAACGCAACGCAACCCAGCGCCACAGGCGCTCAGCGCCCAGGCGCGCAACAACGCACGCACAACACAGACACGGGCGCCTAGCGCCCAGGCGCGCCCCCACGCGCAGCACAACACAACACAGGCGCCCAGCGCCCAGGACAGGCACTCAGCGCCCAGGAAACTGCAACAACGCCCAGAATTTCTGTTCAACCCGTTTTAACACAAAAATTGGTTTTTCTTAACAATTCTAAAGCATAAAAACTCCAATTTTCCAGCAACACAAAAACACACTTTTCTCATTCAAAATTACCAAACTCAATTTATCAAAACTCAAATTAAACAAAACAACCTCACTAACACTATCATGGCGCCCTAGGCGCCCAAGACACTCACAACCCCTATGCGAATTCACTTCCAACGAATCAATGCATAGATGAACATCATATTTCTCAACATATGCGCATATCACCACCCATAAGACAACTTCATAGATCACACCACACAAAAAATCGAATTCGCAAAACACATTATAATTAACATATATGGAAGTCAACATTCAAGAACATCAAGAAACGCAAAAGAATCATCAAGAACATCACGAAATCTAGCATGAACCTTAGATCTAGGACCTATCATAGAATGTATTAGATAGAGTGATAGAGCTCCCCTAACCTCGAAGTTGAAGAATAGGCGCCCCCGAGACGATCACGAACGGAACCACGGCAACGGAATCACGCTCTTCTCTTCTCCTTGAAGCTTGCGCCTTCCTCCTCCCTTCCTCTACTCTCCACGGCGCCCTCTTTCTCTCCCCCTCTCTATCCTCAATTTTTCGCAAATGATCACCCAAGAACCCTAACCCCTAGGCACCACTTCGCATATGATTGATTCATGGGCTTGGGCTTCTCACTTAAGCCCAAGTCCATCTAATTTGGCACCTCCATCTTCTTAATACCCCCTACACCTTTTAATATAATTTCTAATAATTAAAATATATCCACTTAATTAATTTTAAATTCCTAAACACTTAATTAAATAATTTAATTAAATATTTAGGGTGTTACAACTCTCCCCCACTTAGAATATTTTCGTCCTCGAAAATTTACTCCAACTCACGAAACGAAACCCAATCTTCTTGTCACTTCCAACCATCCCCGTCCATCACCCTTCTCCACATTGCTACTCTTAATTAGATGTTCTAATCTGAAGGTCATCAAAGTCACACTCAACTACTCAAACACCGTGACACTTCACTTGGGCAACCACACCTCATCATCACTCACCTCTACAACTACCTCGGTTACATCTACTTCAGTTCTCCATCATTCTCCTTGCCACCCATACGCTGCACTTAGGCACTTTATGCTTCAACCACACTAGCTTCTACATACATTGATAACACTGCAACACTGCACTTCGTCCCACTTATACTTCGATTTCCATATACTTCGACAACACCACACGTCGACTCCCATTCATTTCGACCCACTTATAGTCAGGTACCCACATCTCGGCTCTTATGTCACCCTACGCACCTAACCTTCATCTCTTCTTGTTTCTTTGGTCCTCTCACACTATGATCGAACTTAGCTACGACTACAACACCCATTCACTTGAAATTGGCGCGACACCCATTAAAGTACTTCAACGAAAGTGACAACACCAACCACGACATCTTTTCGCTGAGAGTTCCTCAACTCCCATTCCCCCCCTAGGTCATTCATAGGACCGACTCATCAACAACACTTCATAACTTCACCAAAGGGAAGCACACACCACATCAATCACATCAATCACAATTAATTACGCGACTCCCTTGACAATAAAGGACTAAGTCAACGTACATAGGGACCAAACAGCACATAAAATAAAGTAACACATAATAAAAAAAAATCGAGACAGCAACCTCTCACAATACAGTAGCAGTACTAAAGAAAATAGGAAGACAGCCCTTTTTAAAATTTACGAAACGGCCCACTTGATTCAAGAAAACATCATTTTAATTTTTAAGAACTCGGCACTTTAAATTATTGAGAGAACAACACGTTATATTTGAGTGAACATCACATTTAAGTCGAAGAAAACAACAATCTAGATTGTAGAGAACAGTACACTTTAATGTGCGAAAACAGCAGCAAATACGGCAACATTAACGACATAAAAGAAATGGCACACTATTAATCTCAAAGTAAAACAGCATCTTTAAACAATATAAGAACAGCGCACTATTATTTTCAAAACGAAACAGCAACTGTAAACAATATAACCAACTCTTTAACTTTGGGAAAAGCACGTCAATTTTTGTAAACATCCTCGTAAAATTTTGGGTAAACAGTGTGCTTGAAAATGAGTACACAGTACATTAAATTTATAAGAGCAGTGGCAAAACAACCACATTATTTGAGTAAAACGGCAACAGCAAGACCAAGAAGAACAACAACAACAATAAGGCGTAAACAGTGGTCTTTTAGCGCGCAACAACAGCAAAACACGGAGTGAAAATAATACTTCCTTTTAGCGCGCAACGGCAGTGGAAACAGCACGTTTACAACATAAAAATTAGCGCTTCATTTTCGTAATACAGCAATACGATTATTTCATAAAAACAGCAACTCATTTCATAGAAATAGACCGCAACACAGCAACTCATTTTTAAGCAAACCGCAGTATTTCATTTTGAAAAACAGCAAGACAGCAACTCTTCACAGCATAAAAACAGCCCCCTCTTATTTTCAAAAGCAAGACAGCAACTTTGAACAATATACGACAGCACACTATTCATCTAAAAAAAATAGAACAGCGACCTGAAACACTGTCAAACAGCACACCATTTATTTTAAATACAATTGTAACTTTGATTTCTTTGAAAACATCAAATCCAATTATCAACTCTACGAACCATTATCAATTCAATTCAATTTGATTCAATTTAATCATCACTTTATCGTTTAGAAAAATTACACTCTTTTCTTTTAGAAAAATACCACATTTCAAATGGAGAAAACATCACATTTTAAGCTGAGGAAAAACAGCACCTACAAAAACAGCGCTTAAAACAAGACTGCGCATAGAAACAGCATGCAAAACCGAGCGAATAACAGCAACCCCTTTACTGGTAAATACAGTAGCTCATATATCTAATTTAAACAATGTAGCGGCAACACCTTTTAACATAAAAACAGCTTACTATTATTTTCAAAAAAACAAACAGCACTTTAAACAATGTAAAAACAACACACCGTTGTTTCCAAACAAAACGGCAACTCGAGACAGTGTAAAAACAGTACACTATTTATTTTTAAAACAAAACAGCAACACATACACACAATTAGAATTTGGCGCCTATACACCCGTGGGGATATATAGAATACATACTTTCAAAACATTTAATTTTCTTTTTAAAACGTCTCAACTCATTGTATTCACACGTCAAAACATACAAATTAATTATTAAAAAAAAATCATAACACATCATACTCCTCCTCTTAATTCAACCTCAATCATCATCAAACATCAATGCACGAAATTACACGTGACAACATCAACATCACAATGTACTCAATTCCTCATCAATTTCACAACTACTCGTCAAATCACAACAATACTAAAAACACCCAACGGCAAACAAACAAAATTCACCACAAGGTCTTCGTCGAAAATCGACGAGAGACACGGAAGACACACCAAGCAACACATTACAGTCATACACAGAGTACTCAGAGTAAACACACACATAGCAGCAATAAGACACTAAGCAGCGTCAGTATCAACAATAGCAGTCATACCGTCTGACCAATTTAGCAAATCACTGCAACACAAATTATGGTTAGAACGAGTACCAAGACTCGAGAGATAGCTAGACAACTTGGCCGGACAGACCGAACTGCTCTGATACCACTAATGTAACACCCCTTTTCTATACGGTAATTTGTTTTATAAAATATCCGAGTTTTCAAAATTTATTTACACCACAAGGGATGTCACACTTACTTCACTAAAACGTCACTCTTCAAATAACTCGCTTTTCGAAAAACAGTCTTATAATAACTTCAAAACGTCATTATCAAATAAGATACCACTTCACATCGAAAATTCAATAGTTTAGTCATAAAGGGCATTACACTATGCTAGGCTTGCAATACTAAAATCCGATAACCACAACGTGTCATAAATGACTTAAAACAACATTCATTCCCCTCCCTAGTGTTACATATCAGAGCATGACGACTCGACTCAAAAGTGAAGCTAAGACCTTCACTGGGAATCACCTGCACGTTACCAACACGGGGGCAACATTCAAACAGGAAAGGGTGAGCATCATTTCAGTCTATATAATAGAAAATATGATAAGGACTAATCATAGGCTACACACTAGAATAATCAGCATCCAAATACACTAAACATCCACATCACAGTCGTCATTCACATCATTTACAATACTCAACTCATGTCGTGTAAGCTTATGAAAATGCAACCCACTCGCGGGTATATGCATGAAGGTACCTTTTCACAAAACGTCGCTTAGCCACTCAGGCCTTATCATCACTTAGCCACTCAGGCCTCAAAAACATCACTGGGTTTATGCATATGGGCATGAGACACTATGACATGCACCACTCACAATACACAAATACACAATTACTCAATTCATAGTCAACTATGTGACCCGTCACTTACCGGTTTGCCGAATAAAGGCACAGCACCTGTCATTTCATAATTCACACACAAATAACGTCACTTAGCCTTTTAGGCCTTAACATCACTTAGCCACTCAGGCCCCAAAGGTCACTTACACATAAACATCATTCAACTCAAACATTAGCCACTGAGGGCAAAAACGTCATTTGACTAACCACCAAGGGCATCCTCGTCATTTACACATCATTATCATTAACTTTGGCCACTAGGGGCAAAACAGTCTTTTATACATCATACTAATAATAATTAGCCACTAGGGGCAAAACAGTCTTTTAACTAGCCCCGAGAGCATCATCGTCAAAATCATCATTTTTGACATTACTTCGCTAAAACTGTTGTTTATACACCAAAAGAGATTTTTAAAGAACTTCGTATCATTTTTCAATGTCACTGGGACGATCACCAGGGACGGCCACTTGGGCGCCCACAAACAATCAGAAAATAACAATTTTTCATTTTAAAAATCAGACCCATAGATGGACAACGTAAAAAGCTTCACGACACTTTTTGAATCGTTCGAAACGGACGTCTGAGTCGAAAGTTATGATAAAAACAATTTTGGAAAAATTAGGCAACATCCAGGGAACAGGCGCCTTAGGCGCCCAGGCAACCAGGCAACACGGGCACTGGCGCCCAGCGCCCAGGCGCGCAACAACGCAACGCAACCCAGCGCCACAGGCGCTCAGCGCCCAGGCGCGCAACAACGCACGCACAACACAGACACGGGCGCCTAGCGCCCAGGCGCGCCCCCACGCGCAGCACAACACAACACAGGCGCCCAGCGCCCAGGACAGGCACTCAGCGCCCAGGAAACTGCAACAACGCCCAGAATTTCTGTTCAACCCGTTTTAACACAAAAATTGGTTTTTCTTAACAATTCTAAAGCATAAAAACTCCAATTTTCCAGCAACACAAAAACACACTTTTCTCATTCAAAATTACCAAACTCAATTTATCAAAACTCAAATTAAACAAAACAACCTCACTAACACTATCATGGCGCCCTAGGCGCCCAAGACACTCACAACCCCTATGCGAATTCACTTCCAACGAATCAATGCATAGATGAACATCATATTTCTCAACATATGCGCATATCACCACCCATAAGACAACTTCATAGATCACACCACACAAAAAATCGAATTCGCAAAACACATTATAATTAACATATATGGAAGTCAACATTCAAGAACATCAAGAAACGCAAAAGAATCATCAAGAACATCACGAAATCTAGCATGAACCTTAGATCTAGGACCTATCATAGAATGTATTAGATAGAGTGATAGAGCTCCCCTAACCTCGAAGTTGAAGAATAGGCGCCCCCGAGACGATCACGAACGGAACCACGGCAACGGAATCACGCTCTTCTCTTCTCCTTGAAGCTTGCGCCTTCCTCCTCCCTTCCTCTACTCTCCACGGCGCCCTCTTTCTCTCCCCCTCTCTATCCTCAATTTTTCGCAAATGATCACCCAAGAACCCTAACCCCTAGGCACCACTTCGCATATGATTGATTCATGGGCTTGGGCTTCTCACTTAAGCCCAAGTCCATCTAATTTGGCACCTCCATCTTCTTAATACCCCCTACACCTTTTAATATAATTTCTAATAATTAAAATATATCCACTTAATTAATTTTAAATTCCTAAACACTTAATTAAATAATTTAATTAAATATTTAGGGTGTTACACACAACACCGCGAAGCTTTTTAAACAAAGGAGTATTGGAAGCCACTTCAATACGGTTTATGCTTCTTTGTTGGTCTTGTAGGTGGTGTCAAGAATAAGAACCTTTGGAAATAACCGGAAAAACTTAATAGAAGTTGGATGCGCCCACATGATGTCACTGACCACATCGGAACCCTCAACTTTTCTGCTCCAACATAAATAATTTTGTGACTCAATCAATCTCAAAAGCTCCTGAATGTCTGTTCTAGGACCCCTCTTAGAAGGCCTATAGGCGTAACGCTGCCTATATATTTGAGGAAGAGAAGTGACGTTGTCCGGATAATGATTCTTCAAAGCAGTAAGACAATCTTTCGGGGCAACATTCAGACCAGTGTGCTCATTAACAATAGCTTTCTGCGGCTTAGTTAAACAACCAAAAGCTGTCGACCCGACCGGGGTAGTAAGCAACTCATGTGTGTGAAGACCACACCTAACATTCACACACCAACCCCCATGACGTATTGTACAAGTAGCTCTCAATGTAAACGGACAGCTTCTTCTCTTAGACCCGAAAACTCTAGAATCATTAGACCACTTCCCTTGCTTCTCGCAACCAAAAATAATCTTATCTCTAGAACCCCTTTTACCTCCAGCTTTGTCAGATCTTACAATGATAACCACAACTCCAATACGCCTCCCAACCGCGTTAGCCCACTCTTCAACATCCTGACGTGTAGAAAATATCTACAAAATAGAAAAAATAGATAAATGTTGCGTACTTAATTAATTAAATATCTACCAAACTTTGATTAAGAAAATTAGTTTGAAAAATATACCCTCTCCGTCCAGAATGCCTCTGTAGTGTCTACCACGAAAGGAACAACCTGCGACTCTGTATGCACAATATCTGTTTCAAAATAGAACAACAGTTATACAGAAATTAATTTAAAAAAAAAAGAAATCGGATTTACGTGCCTCAAACGTAAATCCGCTTTGTATTTTTTACAAATCGGATATACCCCCATCCAGGTAAATCTGATTCATTAAAAGATATAAGCGGATTTAGGTAAATCCGATTGCGCATCGGATTTAGCTAAATTCGATTAATTAAAATTTTGCTTTCTGTACTGAATTAAATGGTCAAATCGGATTTATCTGTCAGTTTGATAGATCCGATTTGACTTATGCGTGTGCATTTATTACGTATTTAAAGCTAATCGGATTTACCTTGCATTTAGGTAAATCCGATTACCAGATAAAGTGGTCCCCCACCAGAGAATCTTCCAAAAGTCAATTTTTGTAATTTATGTCAGGGGTATTTTCGGGATTACGGTATTGGGTGGGGGTAGATGGGAGTTGATGGGGGTATAAAAAAACCCATACTATTTTGGCTCATGCTTTTCCCACATCCCCTCCAACTTAAAATATTCCAAAATTACCCTCACATGGAACTCGCTCTCAAACCTCCATACGCAGTGTTTTTGACGGGTTCGGTAGGGGTGCCCCGAACCAGTTCGGCTCACAAGCACCGAACCAGTTCGGCTACCAATCACCAAACACATTACTTTCCCCTGTTCCAATCACTGATTTTTTATAAGGCACGTCATCACTCAAAACTGTAACTGGATCCATATATAATCCAAAGTAAGATATCAATGGATCTTCCCTTGACTTGCTAACAACTAGCTTTAACTGCTGGGATTTTAGTTTTGGAAACATCAACAGTCTCTGATATCCAATTGTGGTGCCATTTATAACTCTCTTCCATACACCATCTCCGTGCAACGCTTCAAGGTGAAACTCGATCACCCTTTGCCCATATGAATAGGCTCTTGTAATTGCAGAACATTAAAGGATACTTGTTCTTGGAGATTTATGTACAGTATCCATGTAGATTGCTTCTCTTCAGGAGCCCAATAAGTGTTTATTCCTTCTTCGAGAACATTATAGGGAGAAAATTGTGAGAAAATATGGAGCTTCGAAGTTCACTGAATTCTCGAAGCACTTGGATATCCTCGGTTGAAATAAGGCCTGAAGAGTTTGGGGGGACATTCAATAAGAGCTTACAGTTTGGAGGGTTTTGGTGATGAAGTTAATTAATGAAGAAGAAAGAAATCTGGGGTGTTCGGTAGGGGTGCCCCGAACGTGTTAAAGGGGGGTCTGTCACAAGACAGTAGACACGGCACCTCTACACCGAACAAGTTCGGTTAGGGGGTCTGAACCCGTGAAAAATATGGAAAAAAATGGATGTGTTTGGAACTTTTTGTTCATTAAGGGTATTTAAGACTTTTCGTAGTATTTGGGGGGTGTGCGCGAGTAGGAGGGGTTGGGGGAAAAGTCAAACCCTACTATTTTTTCCATTCCACCTTGCTAGACACTCCAAAATCTCAAATATTCCAAAAGTACCATCGCGTGAAATGCGCTCCCAACCCTCCCTCCCCCCTACGCTGCAGTGTGTCTTGGTTCGGTACTATAGTACCGAATTGGTAAGAAGAAGAAGACACTAAAGATGAAATTTCAGCAGGTGAAGTAGAAGAAATCAAGATCAACTTCTGCAAGCCACTGAAGATGAAATTTCAGCAGGTGGAAGTACAGAAGAAGCTAATGATCCTAATGATCAAGAAATAAATGATGTGAGTAAATCGAGTGGGGAATGGAAGGTTGCTCATTATGATGATCATCTTGCCCCGGCGGAGAGGCGGTACACGGAACAAAGGGAGCAACTTGATGTTCATAGATTGGCTAAGATTTCTAATAAATCTCACCGTGATAGAATTCATAGATTGGCCAAGATTATGACATTTCTAAAGTTGGTCCTGGATGATTCAACGAACTCTGAGAAAAGCAAGGTTTGGTACATTAGCACTGAGCCCGTTCGGTACTAAAGTACCGTATTGAGGGTGTGTGGTAAAACATATGCCACTATATTAAGGTATCGTACCAGTTCAGTACTAAAGTATCGTACCAGTTGAAAGCCAGAAAAAAGGAACGAGTTTGGAACTATTTTGTTCATTAATGGTATTTTGATCTTTTCATAGGGTAAGTGGATGTTTAGTGAGTAGTTGGGGGTTGTAGGAAGTATTGACCTTTGTTGCGCCCGAAAAAGCCCCCGAAGGAGAGCCCTCCTCGTTCACAGCTTTTCTAAAAAACAATGAAGCCGCCACCAATACTTATTTAAGGAAAAGTATTAGAAAAACCTTTTTAGAAAGCGATAGGCCTTTGAAAACTGAGAGTTTTGGGTTCGGGGGTCGGTTACGCGCGGGGAAGGTATTAGCACCTCACACGTCCTCTCTACTGAGAGGGAACCTTTAATTAAATGTGTGGTTTTAAGTGTTGATTTGAAAAATATCTAATTTGCCTCTTTATTTCTTATTGAAAATGAATTAAAGAACTTAATAAAATTTTTTATTTTTGGAGAGAAAGAAAAAAAAAAGGGTTTTTAGAAAGAAGTGCTTGACGGGACATGGCCCGCTCCTACGTATCTCCCGGTGCGATGGAGAATTCAAAGCTACGTAGTTCTTGTTTGTTTGGAAAACGGTTTTTGTTTTTTTTTTTTTATCTTATTTAATTGTGAAAATCAAGCTTTCATGATGATCAATTGAGCAAAGGCTCCAAGTGATCACCATTAGCGCTCCATTGTTAATAATCATGCAAGCAAAGGCTTCACAAGATTATAAACAAAGTTTTTTGATGTAGTGAAACTCTTTAAGAAAATTCAGGCATTCATGACGATCAATTGAGCAAAGGCTCCAAGTGATCACCACTAGTACCTCATTGTTAATAATCTTGCAAGCAAAGGCTTCACAAGATTATTAACAAAGTTTTTGATTTATGGGAAATTATTTTGTCTTGAAGAGAATTAAATTAGTTTAAAAAAAACGAGAAAGGGGGTGAAATGGTAAAATAGGGTGTTATTAGCTGTGTGGGGTTGTATAATTAATCGGGGGTGTAAAGAGGAAGCCCAGTTCGCATTGGAGGGCCCAGTATGCGAAACTGGGCTTAAGTGAGGGAGGGTGTGTGTGTTAATCCGTGGGGTGTAATTATGAATCTGAATATAAAAAAATAAATAAATAAATAAATAAATAAAAGCCCTAACTATATAAAGCCAAGCCTAAAAAAATAAACCTAATTCCCCAACTCTCTCTCCCTCAGCGCCGCTCCACACCTTCCTGAGAGAGAGAACAAAAATTTCGTGGAGAGAGAAAGAACTGAGAGAGAGGACCACGCCGGAAGGGGAACCATGGCGGTGATGATGGTGACGGCGGAGGGAGGAGAGAGAACGACAGTGATGACATCGAGACGGTGGTACGCCGGCGGCGGGGTAACCGGACACGGCGCTCCGAAGCATGCAACGGCAGTGATAGTTGAAGCGCGAATGGGGGAGTTCGTCGCGGAGGGGATGGTGGCGTTCGCCGGAAACGAAGGATTTTCCGGAGACCACTATTCACCGTGGTTGGACGTGAGTTGTCTCTTGGTTTCCACTTATCATTATTGCTCATTCTTTGAATTTAATTGGTTTCCACTAAAGAAAATGTCTATCATAATTCATTGTATTTTAAAAATCATGTTCAGTTTATCCCTTCTTTAGTTATGATTTTAGAACAAAACATATGTTGCTAACAGAGTATAATACAAATAATGAGTTATTTACTGAAGTAAGCAAAACAAACTAACCGAGCATGCATAATATTCATTCACGTTTCAGAGTTTAAAGAAGAGGTGTGGAAAAAAAAACCAACTTGGCTTTCGTGTTTCTGGAAAATTGACTTTTAATCTGCGTCTTTGTTATTCCTTGATTCTGAAAAACGCTCTTTATTTTCTGTCACCAGATTGGCATCTTTGACACCGCTCCCTTCACTTGTGTTTGGAACTTTTCGTGATTAGGGTTTCTATTCAGAACCTCTAATCTTTTTCAACTAGTGGTAAACGTTCCCCCCCCCCCCCCCTTTGCTGTGGACTGACTGTTTATTTATATTAAAAACTTAGGTCTTGGCATCAATTGGTTTTGACCGGGCTTGGAATTATTTTTCAGGTTTTTGAGCGGATCGACCTAGGCCCAGCAGCTTGGGGAGCAGCTGCTGGAAACCCTGAATCTGCTGCTGCTGCCTATTATTATTTACATTTTCGGATCTGTATTTTTTGGTATTTTTAGTATTATCATTTTTTGTATTTTTGGACATTTGGACATCTTAGACACTTCTATACTGTAATAACAATTAAATAGATTTTTTTTTTGACATCTTTTTTTGATACTATATTGCTTAAATAAATTATATAAACAAAATAAGATTAATAACAAGAAAAAGGAGTCGGGCCAAATACAAAGACGAGAACGGGCCAAACTAAACAAATACGCTAAAACGAGGCCCAAAAATAGAAAAATGGGCCTGTTAAAAAAACGCTAAAAATTAACTTGGAATTGCATTCTTAAGCCAAATCGCGAGAAGAATGACTTTGTTAGTCCCAATTAGGTTCGACTAAATCCAAATACGAAGATTAAATTGAAGAACGCACGAAACGACCGATCATTCGCGTGCACGCCTAATTTAAAACAACGGTATTTCGATTTAGTTGAACATGGTCATTGAAATTGACCAGGGTTAGTAACTGAGACGCCATACTGATAATTCTCGTAATCACGCGACTTCAAACACGATTTAAGTAAAATAAACGACTAAAACTAGAAAAGGAAGACGGACAAAATTGGGGTATAACAACCTTTTTTTGATTTTTATACCCACACTTTGTCTACTCACCCCCCCCCCCCCACCACAAAACCCCAACTTCTCATTTTACCCTTTAATTTTAACACATAGTCCACACATTGTTTTTCCATTCCGAAATTATGTTTTTGACATAAATCTGGAATGTCTTTTTTAATTCGGAATTTATGTTTTCGACATAAATCCGGAATTAAATAATACATTCGGGATTTATGTTTTCGACATAAATCCGGAATAAACAAATTAATTTTGGGGAGGTCTTTTAATAGCACTTATTTGAGTAAGCACTATTAAAGAGTATATTTTGGATTTATGTTTTGCAAACATAATTTCGGGTTGCAGTTGTGTCGGACGGGCCAGTGTTTATACTCTTAATAGTGCTTACTCAAATAAGTGTTGTTAAAAGGCTTCACCAAAATTTATTTTTACACTCTGGATTTATGTTTTTGACATAAATTCGGAATGTATTATTTATTTCTGGATTTTATGTCATAAAATTCAGAATTAAAAATACATTTTGGATTTAAGTCAAAAAAATCCAAAAAATTCTAAAAATGTCATTCCGAAATTATTTCTAACATAGATAATTTCGAAAAAATATAAAATTTTGAATTTTGAATTACATTTTAAATAATTTTGAAAGGGTAAAATTGGAATAAAGTAAAATGTGGGGGTGTGAGGTATAATTGTGAGGGTTTAAAAATCAAAACCCTTGTATAGTCATTACTAATTGATCGAATGTGTTTTTGTCTCTATATTGCTACTTTAATTTTAGGATTTTGTTTGCCTTTTTTGTTGTTGTTGTTGTTGAGTTTGTGATGGCATTCTGCCTCTTAAATTTGACAAGTTATCTATTAGAGGTTTAGTATTGATTGATAAACAACGCATGGGACTAAGAGTGCACAAGTTTGGGGAAAAAGATTTCCTTAAAATCTATGAAAAGTTGTATATATTTCTAGATACTTAATCAACTATTGCCTCGGTTATGAGTTTTAGTATTTTTTGAAATGCTCTGTGGGAGAAACTTAAAGTAAATATACTTCACAATTTTAATGCATCTTTTATAGAGGTGCATAACAGTTGCAAACGCAACATTGATTGATATCAAGATCTTAAATATATCATCATATTCATATGAAAATTTAAAATAAAAGATGCATTAAAATTGCGAAGTATATTTACTTTAAAAAAAAAAAAAAGAGGTGCATAACAGTTGCAAACGCAACATTGATACAGGCCTAATGTGATACCGTGATTTATTATTGAACGTCGTTGTTGCTCAATAACTAAAACACAAGAATTGTAAATTGCAACTAAGGTAAATTCTTTTGACGAATTTCTCCCAGTGTGTTGTACAAGTTTATCAACCTATGGTGGAATATATAATTTGTGGACTAAGAAGAACAATAAATCACCCGTCGAGACACGAAACATGCACATAGCATGATTCATTTATAAAATCCGCCGGTAATTTTACCGGCGGAAAAATCCGTCGGTAATGTTATCGGTGGAAAAAATTCGCCGGAAATTAACGGCGGAAAATCCGTCGAAAAACATTACCTACGAGCGTTTTATCAATGGATTTCCGACGGCTCAAATCCGCTGGTAACGTGACATTTTCGGCGAATTTTGTGCGTTTTCGACGGATTTTTTCCACTGGTAATACGCAATTTTCTTGTAATGATGGTCTTCCCCCGGGGCAGGAGGTTCTTGGGCCATAGGCTTTGGTCTTTAGGCCATGGTCTCTTAGCTTCATGGTTCTTCATGGACATATAGAGAGAGGCTTGTTAATTCTTGGTGGGTTAGCCTATCTGGCTTAGGTGGCTTCTTGCACTTCCTAGCCCATGGACTTGACCTTGCCACAGCTAGCTTGGGTTCAGGCATGCCTATGCGGTCAAATACTGAGGTGTTAGGTTTGGCCAGTTCTAGTCGATCGAAGACAGATTTCCTATTTTCTTCGGCAAACTATGCTTCTACTGCTTTGGCATCCATACCTGTTTGTAGACCTTCTTAGCCTTCCCCTTATTTTGGTAACTGGATTGTGAGAGCCTAAGAATGATATCATATTGATCACCATCACTAGGAAGGGGTCAGTATCTACTGCCATCTCGGTTTTGCTCTTATCGGCCAGCTTGAACCTTCCTTCTTCGATAGCTTTCTGGATTGCCTTCCTGAAAACTATGCAATTGGGAGTTGATTGGTTGTAGAAATTGTGTCATTTGCAGTATTTCTTCTCTTTCAACTCCTATAGGGGAGGTATCTTGTGGTTATCTAGGAGCCAAATCTGCTTGTCTTTCAACAAATAGTCAAATATCTTATCAGCCTTGGAGATGTCAAAAGAATTCTCCTTCTCTTTACCTTTTGTGGATCTCTTAGAAGGACAGGTGTAGAATTTCCCCTTAACTATCTCAGTCAACATACTGTTTGTCGTGGGATCGACTGACAGGCTGAGTCGTCATCATCAGAATCATCTTCCGCATCCACAGCGGATACCAAGTGTGGGCCACTGCCTCGGCTAGCTCTTCTTTTTTGTTTCTCTTGAAAAATGCTTGAAAAAAATATGTGTTTCATTGATTGTCGTGTGTCTACAAATTTACAAGTTATATATATATATATATATATATATATATATATATATATATATAGGGAGCATATCGGGTGAGAACTCTTGTTTATTGTGAGAAATGAGAACTCTTTATTATAATCATTAGATTAAAATTAACAGTTTAGATTACCTCCTTAGTTATAAGATCTCATGTGATCTATAATTAAAAAGTAAACAATCATACAAGATGCTATATATAGGAGGTAACTTGAACCGTTAATTTTAATCTAGCAATTATAATGAAAAGTTCTCATTTCTCACATAAATAAGAGTTTTCACCCGATACACTCCCTATATATAAGGGTTATATGTCAGCCATGATCACTAGCCTATAGCTAACCACGGTTGGATCGGCTAAGATCAACGTACAATAGTGCGTACCCGCCCTAAAATCTAGGAGAACTGCTCAATAACGCCCACTAGCACGGAAAGTAAGTGGAAAACCTTCGCTTCCTGCTTCTTAGGCACCTTTACCACGTTCTTCTCAACCGCTCTAAGACTCAACGTATTTCCTCACGTGCTTTGTTTACTTGCTCCCAAAGCAAGTCTTCTGTATCAGCTATGGTGTCCTCAGCTGCAAAGTCATTAACACTTACACCCTCAGTTGAACTCTTCCTCAGCCGAGTTGGTTAGCCTCAGCCAGCAGAGCCATCCTCTTCCATAGATTCTTCTTAAGAGTAGCCCTGTCACCTTCCTTGGCAAGGATTTCTTCCTTGGACCGCTAGTTGGCCTCACAACAAGTTGAACTTCGACAGAGTTAATGATCCTCAATTGATCAACACTACTACCTTAAACTTGGGAAAAACATTCTCCTTCTCCCTCCTGAGGAGGCTCGCCTCATTGATCACAATTCTCCTTTTCAACATCTCTTTTGTGGTTTCTCTTTTAGAAACATGATAAGAATGTAAAGGGAGTAGGAGAAATATAGGCTATTAGATAGCCTGCTAGCCTCTATGCCAATAATTTGAACATATTGGCCTATGTAGACTAGGCTGAGCCTTTTCCTCGGCCGAGCTCTCTCCTCGGCTAACAACTTAGCAATTTTTTGGTGTTAACAAATATAAAACCTTTTATCTCCAACAAACCCTATAAAACTTATCAACTTTGATTTTAAAAGGTGAATAGATAAACTTTAATTCTCAATTTAGATTTTTGCTATTTCAATTACATAAGTGTATGTAATTGTTGATTTGGTTATCTTTATAATTATTTATATACAAGCAGTGTCTAGATGTCCTATATTGTAGACATCAGCGGTGTCTCTGTGTTTGTGTCGTGTCTGGTATCTGTGTCGAAGTAGGTGCTTCATAGGTATGGACCAATCTTGCAAAAAATAAATATATGTAGGAGTAAAGGTCGAATAAAAATTTACCAGGAACTAAATTTAAAATGTCTCAATTTTATAAGGACAAAAAACATATTGAATGCCTCAATTCAGACCATACCTATTGGGTACCCACAAAAATTATCCATGACTGGCGGGTAATTACCTGCACAAATGGATACAAGCTCGGGTACAGACACTACACTGTCTACCACACACACACACGCAGCCCTTGCGCCAAGTAGCTGGCTGAGGGAGGCCTCAGGCCCTCAGGGCTATATTTCACCCGTCACGTATTCATAACCTTCAACCAATGATTTATAACTACGGTATAACTCTTCAACAAGAGATATTAACGCCGGTCTTTTTTGGTTTTTTGTGCAAATGAACCTCCATACTCTTTAATTAGCTTTAGCATTTGCCTCACATTGTCTTCCATGTCTGAGGTTAATGATCGTCTTTTTAGTTTATTGCAAGGTTGAGAAAATGGTTAATCTTCATGATAATGTTTACTTGTTTTAACTTTTCCCTGTTTAGGATGTAGAACAGAAGATAGGATAGGAATTAATTAACTAGAACCTTTTGAATTAATCAAAGATAATTTTCACAACCACTTTCAAATTAGCAAAACTCCAGTTTAACAGGTTAAGGACCATTCATTAGAAATTTATGACTTCTCATACAAACTATATAGAAAGCATAATATATTCTTCATCAGGTTTGGAAATTTATGATTCCTCACACAAACGTACATCATAATCCCGTTGATAATTTGTATAAAATATCAACAAAATTGCACAAAATAAAATAATTCATGAATTTTTGATACAAAAATATCTATGACCAAACTGATAAATTGCTTTTTAGAACGAAACTTAAAAATAAAAGCAACCCCTATTGCTTGTTTGATGGTTTCAGGATATTTTTTTGAAATTTTAAAATCACGCATCATGTTAAAGATGCAAGAAATAATGGAGTTCGAGGGAAAAGTGTTACAGGGAAACTGGGAGTAGCTGAGATACTGAATGAAGGGATCCCACTGCTAGGGCGCCAACCGGTAGCAGACAGCACAATCCACTGGAACAGCAATGATGGAATGCTATTCGGAGGGGAAGGTGTAAGCAATTTAGGGCACATAAATAAAGGAGGTAAGAAGGTTATGATTGTTGTAATGATTGTTGTTTTCTTCATTAAAATGCTGCCTATAAATAGGCTGATGATTGGTACCAGTGTTATCAGACCCGGACCGGCCATCGACCCGGTCAAGGCACCGGGTCACTAGACCCGGGGTCGGACCGCGGGTCTCTAGTCGGACCGGCATGACCCGGTCTATATTAAATAAATTCAAAAAATTATAATATATACTAAGAAAGTATACATTTATTAATATAGAAATTTTATTATAATTTTATTTATAATTATACATTTACTAACATGTTTATGAGTGTTGAACTTGAATCAATTTGTCAAAAAAATGTGTGTTTAATCAAAACTATTAATGAAAGAATGTGCAAAAAAAATTAACATATCCGAAATTGATTATATTTAATGAATGCGGGACAGTATCAACAAATAATAGATAGCTTAGTGGTTAAAAAGTTGAAATGTTGAATACTAGGGAGGGGGTTCGAACCCCACCCAAGCCTTTTTTGTGAAAACATGCAAAATTTATAATTGGTTCATCTTTAAAAAAAAAAAAAAAAAAAAGAGGATCAACCGGTCCGACCACCGGTCCGACCCGGTTTCCACCGAATTTTCACCGGTCCGATGACGTCATCACCGGGCCAACTGCAGATCCGGTCCTGCACGCTGCCCGGTCCGGGAAGACCACCGGGTCCCGGTCCGACCGGTCCGACCGGCCGGTCCGGACCGGTTCTGATAACACTGATTGGTACAATCAATACCTAGAATATGCTAAGATGCTGACAGCTATCATAGTACTATGCTGACAGCTCATAAGGATCTAGAAAGATCCTAAATAGGACAAAATAACAGCTAGAAATATCCTACTAGGGCAGCTAACAAACACTAGAAAGAGAATTTACAGCAAGTCTTATTTAAAAACATGTAAATTCCTAGTTTTTTACTGTTGAATTGATTTTCACTGTCGCAATACCGCGGGGTTCAAGCACACTCTTGACCTCAAGGGTGAAATTCAGGGAATTGCTTGACAATATCATTGTAGTATTCCCAAGTGGCATCCTCAGGAGCACTATTCTTCCACTTGATAAGCACTTTGGTAGCAGGCATATTACCCCTCTTAACCATTTTGCGCGCCAGAACAGCCTCTGGTGTGCCTTTCAGCATCAAGGTAGCAGTGGCAGTCAGGGGATTCTGCAGTAGATTAGTAGTTGGGGGACAATATTTCAGCTGTGAGATATGGAACACATCATGGATGGCAACAGCAGGTGGGAGATCCAGCTTGTAAGCAGAGTTACCAATACGATCAAGGACTCTAAATGGGCCATAATATTTTGGCAGCAGCTTGTGAACCTTGTGTGGTTTGAGGGACCCTTGCTTATAAGTTTGTAACTTTAAGAGGACCATATCCCCAACAGCAAAAACTCTATTAGACCTATGCTTATTTGCCTGCTGAATCATATGATTCTGAGCCCTCATCAAATGAAACTTCAATAATTTGATGGCCTCCTCTCTAGCCTCTAAGGATCTGTTCACAGCAGTAGATTGAGATTCTCCAGGAAGATATGGCAAGTAGACAGGGGGTCTGACCATATACGATTTCATAAGGGGTGGTTTGTGCAGCAGAGTGAAAATTGGTGTTATACCACCATTCAGCTAGAGGCAGCCAAGAGAACCAAGAGCTAGGTCTGTTACTACACATACATCTTAAGTATGTTTCTAAGCTCTTATTAACAATCTCTGTTTGACCATCCGATTGAGGATGGTAAGCAGTAGATTTGTTAAGAGCTACTCCTTGTAGCTTAAAAATTTGGACCAAAAGTTGCTAATGAAGATAGGATCCATGTCACTTGTTATACTGTTAGGAGTGCCATGGAGTTTAAATACATTCTCCATGAATAACTTAGCAATCTCTTCAGCAGTATAGGGGTGAGCAAGCCCTATAAAATGAGCATATTTACTCAACCTATCCACAACCACCAAAACTACCTGCTTGCCTTTAGAACTAGGTAGCCCTTCAATGAAGCCAAGACTGATATCATGCCACACTCTTGTAGGCACAGGTAAAGGCTGCAGTAGTCCAGGATAAGGAGCTAAATCAGGCTTGCTTGTTTGACAAACCAAGTAGTTCCTTACATACTGTTGAACTTCCTTATGTAGCCCTTTCCAATAAAAAAGAGATTTGACTCTAGCAATTGTGTTGTCACGACCTGAATGCCCACCAATAGGTGAGTCATGTAGCCACTAAAGTATGTGGTGCTTAAGTGTCATGTTGGATCCAATAACTAGTTTCCCCTTTCTTCTCAATTCATTCTTGATCCAAGAGAATTTAGTGTGGCTTTTTGGATCCTGGGAGAGTTCTTCAATAACTGACGTCAACACAGGGTCAGACTTCCAGTGTTCCTGAATCAGTTTCATTAAATCAGGATGCCCATTATCAAGCAGTAGAGCAAGTAATTCTGAACCTTCTTTTCTGGACAAAGCATCAGCAGCTTTGTTAGTGGCTCCTTCCTTGTATTCAATGTCAAACTCAAAGCCCATGAGTTTGGTAACCCATAGGTGCTGGAAAGGAGTATTCAGTCTCTGCTCAAGGATGTGCTTTATGCTTTTCTGGTCAGTTTTGATAGTAAATGGAGCATGAGCCAAATAAGTACTCCACTTTTGGACTGCATATACAATGGCAAGCAGTTCTCTCTCATAGATAGACATTGCTTTCTATTTTGGCCCTAGGGATTTGCTTAGGTAAGCTATAGGGTGGTGATCCTGCATGAGGACAGCACCTATGCCTTTGCCAGAAGCATTAGTTTCAACCACAAACCGTTTGGAGAAATCTGGCAGTGTCAATACTGGAGCAGAGACCAAGGCAGTTTTCAATTGTTCAAAGGCTGCAGATGATTCTGCACTCCAAGCAAAGCTGTCAATCTTCAGCATATCTGTAAGGGGCTTGGCTATTGTACCAAATATTTTGACAAATCGTCTGTAGTAACCTGCCAAGCCAAGGAATCCACGAAGTTGCTTGAGGTTTGTTGGTTTTTGCCATTGTTGTACTGCCAGTATCTTAGAAGGGTCAGTAGAGATGCCTTCCTTAGTAATGAAATGGCCCAGATACTCCACTTTGTTGGTAGCAAATTGGCATTTTTCTCTGTTCAAGAACAACTGTTCTCTTCTAATTATATCAAAGATCAACTGTAAATGCTGTAAGTGCTCCTGAAAAGTCTTGTTATAGATGAGTACATCATCAAAATATACAATCACAAATTTCCTAAGGAAGGAATGGAATACATGATTCATTAAAGCTTGAAAAGAAGCAGTAGCATTTGTAAGTCCAAATGGCATAACTAGGTATTCAAAGTGGTCATTATGTGTTTTGAATGCTGTTTTAAATTCTTCCCCTAAATCCATACGAACTTGATGATATCCAGCCCTTAAGTCTAGCTTAGAAAATACAGAGGCACGCCCTAATTCATCCATTAGATCCTCAATTAAAGGGATTGGGAATCTATCTTTAATTGTACTGTGATTAAGCTTCCTAAAATCAACACATAAACGCCAAGAGCCATCTTTCTTTTTTACCAAAACAGTGGGGGAAGCAAAAGGGCTAGCATTATGCTGAATGATTCCTTTTTCTAACATGTCTTCAACTAATTTATCAATAATGTTCTTTTGAATGCTAGAGTATCTATAAGGGCGCAAATTGAATGCATGAGTACCTTCCTTGAGGGGGATTCGGTGGTCAAACCCAGGTCTAGGAGGTGGCAGCTGAGTTGGTTCAGCAAAAATGTCCTGATAAGCTGCTAGAAGTTGAACAATCTCCCCAGGGGTAGAACTCTGCTCCTCAGTGTATACAGCAGTGCAAGTAGGTATCATTACTTGAGGGGAGTGACCTTCTAGGCTTAGAAAACACATCTCAATTCCCTGTTGTAATGCCTCAGAAAAAGTTTTGCTATTCAGCAGTTTGGGGGTGGGGATTTTGGCTCCTCTGAGCACAAATTTCCTATTCCGAGTGGTGAATTCCATTTGCAATTTATCAAAGTCCCCTATAATAGGCCGTAGAGACCTCAACCATTGTATCCCTAAGATCAAATCATGGCTTCCCAATGGTAGAACAATCATGTCAGCAGTGAATGTGCCTTGTTGCAGTTGCCATGTGAAGTCCTTCCACACATATGGAACAACCAACTGATGGCCTCCTCCACTAGTGATTTTCATAGGTGTTACTGGTTCCAATTTGCAGCCCAGCGTCTTAGCAAGTTCTAAGTCTGAGAAATTGTGAGTAGAGCCACTATCAAGCAGTATGTGAATCAGTTTCTTGTCATACATCCCTGTGACATGGTTTGAAAGTGGGGAGTAACCATAAGGGCTTGGAGGGATAACTGGGGCATATCTGACTGAGGGGGATTTTGAGGTGGGTGAAGTTGCTGGTGTGGGCTCTGTGATATCACCGGTGCTGTCCTCCTCCATTTCTAGCATCATGAATTGGTGCTTTCTATGTTTTAGATGGTGTTCAGGTGTGAAGGGCTCATCACAAAACATACAAAGTCCTTTTTCACGACGTTCAGCCATTTCAGCAGCAGAGAAGGTTTTGGTGGTTCTGTTAAACACAGGTCTGGGGATGGTGGCTGTCTGTGTTATGGTTTTGTGTAGGTTGGGGTAGGGATGGCAAAACGGGGCGGCCCGCCCCGGTCCGGTCGGCTTTGCCTAAAACTCGCTAAAATAGGGGCGGGGCGGGTTGGCCCGCCAACTAACCGCGAACTCAACATACTGCCCCGCCCCGCCAAGTGGCGGGCTGGCAGGTTGGCGGGCTGGCCCGCCTAGTTTTTTTTGTTGCAATTTTTTGAACAAAATTTTCACCTATTTTTAACATTTCAATTTCAATTAGATTTTTCACCTCCTTTTTAAAACAGTTTTTTTATAAAGCCTTTTTTAACAGAAATAAAAATATAAAACAATAATAGCATTGGAATTACTAGGATTAACTATATATCAATTGTTTGAGAAGTGAAAAGTGAAACCTAAAATGAACAAAACGGATTGGGCTTGGGGTACGCAGTGCGCTGGATTCTAATTTTGGGCCCTAATTTTTTTTATAAAATGGACTGGTCTGTCTGACTCTGATGTTTTTTTTTTCAAAAAAAAAAACAGGCTTGCGGGTCGACCCGCCCCGTTCTTGTCTTAAGCCCGCGGTTTTCTCCTTTTAGCGGGGCGGGCTCAGCGGGTTAGCGGTCACAATATTCCAACCTAACCCGCCTTTTTTGGCGGGTTGGCGGGCCGGATCGGCGGGTCAAACCCGTTTTGCCATCCCTAGGTTGGGGGTTGTGGTTTCTTGAGGCTGATGGGGAAGATTTAGTCCATGAAGAACAAAACCTGTTAGGTGGTTTAGAGAGTGTTATGTGGGAAGCTTCATGCAGCTTGGCAAGATTGGCAGTGAAGGGATTAAACATACGCACATGCATTTGAGTATTTGTGTTCCAAACCAGCTAGAAAAAATACTTAAAGCATGTTCAGGAATTAAAGATACCTGAGTGAGGGCCAGTTCAAAGTCATCTACGTATTTCTGTGCAGTCCCTGAATGCTTGACAGTCAACAAAGCTGATAATGGATCTTCATATGGATCCCCAAAACGCCTAGTTACATCAGTCACGTATTGTTGCCAAGAAGGATATACATCAAACTTCTGTCTCATGTAGTTTAAGTGCCACTGAAGAGCAAGCCCATCCAAATGTATTGAAGCCAAGCGTACCCTTGATTCTGGGGCCGTATTGTCAAGGAGGAAAAACTGATCACATTTATATAACCAATCCCTAACCTTGGTTCCATCAAAGTGAGGAAATTACACTTTAGATATTCGGGTAGCATACTGTGTAGGATTTGGGGGTACTGGTGGTGGGGGGGTTTAGGTTAAGAGGAGGTGGTGTAGGGGGTGGTGGTGGAGGTGGTGGTGGGGTTGGTGATCCACGTTGGAGGCCATTCTGAATAGTGCGAAGCTCACCCATGTTATCATTCATCTGGGTGGTTAGGTGATCAATGCGAGCAGCCAGGTCGTTGGAGCGCTCCTGGAAACGAGCTTCAACATCAGCAAGGGAGCGTGTCATTGTTTCAGAATCGTGACCTACTGATACCAATTGTTATAGGGAAACTGGGAGTAGCTGAGATATTGAATGAAGGGATCCCACTGCTAGGGCACCAACCGGTAACAGACAGCACAATCCACTGGAATAGCAATGATGGAATGCTTCGGAGGGGAAGGTGTAAGCAATTTAGGGCACAGAAATAAAGGAGGTAAGAAGGTTATGATTGTTGTAATGATTGTTGTTTTCTTCATTAAAATGCTGCCTATAAATAGGCTAATGATTGGTACAGTCAATACCTAGAATATGCTAAGATGCTGACAACTATTATAGTACTATGCTGACAGCTCATAAGGATCTAGAAAGGTCCTAAATAGGACAAAATAAACAGTTAGAAATATCCTACTAGGGCAGCTAACAAACACTAGAAAGAATTTACAGCAAGTCTTATTTAAAAACATGTAAATTCCTAGTTTTTTTACTGCTGAATTGATTTTCACTGTCACAAAAAGGGAAGGAGACGGCCATTATTTTGCTCTATTGAAAGTAAAAATAAGATGATTTACAGGGTCACTTTTATTTATATTGCTAACAAATTCTTAGTAATAAGTCTTCCCCTCTACTCCAAACTCCCAAACAAACCCAAAAAAAAATTTATAATATTATGTATAATGCTCAAAAGGATCATCATCATCATATAGATAGAAAACAAGCAGAAAATGTACTGCAATAAACTCAACAAAAGTACGGTTTACATCATAGAAAGACGAGCAACAAAAGGTTAAATCATGTCCCAGCATTTCTTCGGCCAACACGAGCAACAAAACCAGCCTTGATTGGTGCAACTGATCTTCCAGATCCACACTGCAAGCAACAAACCAGAATTATAAGAGATCCAACATATGTCCTTAAAAATATATTCGAAAATCTAAAAGTCCAGCTTTGGACAAACATAAAGATTCGGTCATTTTGTCAAGCCAAATTATAAAACAATTAAAGAGATGAAAGGTGAGAAGGCAGATTCATTTGATCTCTTTAAGATTAGATAAAAATTTAATCTGGTTTTCAATTTGAGATTCGCGTCCTCCAAGGAGGTGGGTAAAAGCTTCGAGTACAGGATATTTGTCTCATAAAAAATTCAAAGTCATGAACCTTTAAAGCTAGGAGAAAAATACTGTAATTAATTTCGTTAAACCTCACCAGAGATTGTAAGTTACCCGAGAAAGAATCAAAACTAATATATAGACTTCTATAGAGAAGCTTGACCACAAATATGTGATCATCATCTGAACAATCTAATTACCAAAACCTTCAAATAACCAACAAAGACTAACTTGGCAGAAAAATTGACCATGAACTCATTGAATGAAGGTTTAAATACGTTTTTAACCCCTGCAAATATAGGGTGTTTTGCTTTTACCCCCTACAAAAATTTGTTTTTTAAAAAACCCCTTGCAAAATTCATTTTTTTGACGTTAGTCCTTCTGTTAAGATGGACGTTACAAAAATGTCTACGTGGCATTTTTTATTCTTTTCTAATTTTTTTTAATGTTGACTGGGATGCCATGTCATTACTTTTTATTTTTATTTATTCTTTAATAATTAGCTTCTCCATCTCTCTCTCTCACAACTTCATCTCTCTCAATCTTCCCTATTCTCTCTCTCTCACTCCTCTATGCTTCATCTCTCTCACCAGTAACTAGCTTCAGCCCACATCCACACCCACCCTCTGTTAGTCCGACGACCACCACACGCCGTCCCCTCTGCACTGTGCTCCGCTGATGCTTCTTCTCAAGGTTCGTTTTGTTTTCCTTCTTCATTTTGTTTTCCTCCCCTCTTTGATTTCGTTTTGTATGATTTGGGAATTGGGAACCGAAACCAGATTTGGGAACCGAATTGTGGGTTTTCGTTTTCTTTATGCTGTTGCAGGTTTTCAATTACTTCGGAAGGCATACCAAAGAACACTCATGGCAGGAATTACTTGCACTAATGTCTTTGAAGAAGGGGAAGAAGAAGAAGAAGAAATTGGAATGGTGGGAATCAATGGATGAAGAAAATGTTATGGGGTTATGAGAAATGAGAAGAGAACAGTGAGGGAATGGAGGAATGAGGAGTACTGTGAAGAGATTGCAAGGAAGAAAAAGAATAAGAAGAAGAATAAGAAAAAGGGTGTGGAAAGTGATAATAATGGAAACGGTGATCATTGGTGGGTGAGTGATGATGAAAGAATGGTTATTGAAAGCCTCATCGGCTAAGAATTATATTGATTTGTTGTGTGTTTACTCATTCTCATATTAGAAGGATACATAGGAATGCTTAGTTGTTTAGATTTACATATGCTGGTAAGTGTCTATTTCTGTACTTGTTATCTGTGAAAAAAATAATTTTGACAGGCACACCCAACACTGACTGAGCATGAAAGAAGGTCAAGATAAGCAATGCACTATCCAATAGTTCTGTGAAAGGTCAGTACCAGCCAATGGTAACAAACAGAAAAACACTTTTAGAAGGGACACCACAATCATTCCAAGAAGGATGGGCAACAGCTAAGAAAGACATCAACACATTAAAATTTGAGCTTGAGAGTGTGAAAGCTAAGTATTTGGAGCTTCAAAATGATACGGAAAATCAGCAGAAACAATTTGATAAGTTGCTGAAACAGAAGCATACATCAGCTTGGACTAGTGGGTGGAAAAAACTCGGCAAACTTACTAAAACGACAAATGTAGAAAATCATGATCATGATTCTTAGAATGTGGTTTAGGCCTAACTCAACCCCACAAAACCGGCTTGTAAGGTGAGGGTTGCCTCTTCTTTATAAACCCTCTTGAGACCTTATCACTAGTCTATGTGGGACTTGGGATTTCTCCCAATACACCCCCTCACGCGCAGCACTATTGGGCTTGAAGCGTGTTTTAATGGTAGGTGGCCCGATGGATCTAGGATAGGCTTTGATACCATCTTAGAATGTGGTTTAGGCCTAACTCAACCCCACAAAACCGGCTTGTAAGGTGAGGGTTGCCTCTTCTTTATAAACCCTCTTGAGACCTTATCACTAGTCTATGTGGGACTTGGGATTTCTCCCAATAATGATAATTCACCTCAGATTCCTACTTCTGATGAACAAAACAGAAAGACAACTAGAAGGTGGAGAAACTCGATATCCTCAGAGATTACTCATTTGATACCTCTCAGATTAATTTGTGTTGGGATTTTTTGTCATATTTCATCCTTTTCTTCTTTTTGCCTTCTTTTGGACAGCATATGGGTTCTCTTTGTTTAATTCTTTTTGCTTAAATTAAGTTTCTGTGAAATTCAAATGACATTGTAATTTGTCACCAAGTCTAATCATAATTTTCTTGTGTGAGTTCTAAAGTCAATGCATCTAATTTTCACAATCTTACTTCTTCCCAAAAACATGCTCTCTCTTTCCAAGAAAAACAGCACCAGTGTGAGCATAAGAGGAAGAGGAACATCATGGCAAAAACTGAGAGACAGAAAAGGATACGATTTCTGATTCGATTTCTGAGAGAAGAGGATGCGATTTTTGATTTTTGATTTCATGATTTTTAGGGATTTCTACTGTTATCTTGAAAGAGGCAAAAGGAAGAAGAGGATGTGATCTAGTTGTTCATTGTTATCTTGAAGGAGGCAAAAGGAAGAAGATGGATCTGATCTGGAAGAAGATGGAAGAAGAGAGTTTTTAGAAAGAAGAGGAAGAAGAGAGCGATGGAAGAAGAGGAAGAAGAGAGTGAGAGGAATAAGAGGAATCTGGATTTGAAAAGAAGAAAAAAAAGCCAACTCAGATATCTGTTAGCCACATAGACGTTTTTGTAACGTCTGGCTAACAGAAGGACTGAAAGCAAAAAAGTGAATTTTGCAAGGTGTTTTTTTAAAAAAAAAATTGTAGGGGGTAAAAGCAAAACATCCCCTATTTGCAGGGTGTAAAAACGTATTTAAACCTTGAATGAATTACCATGAAGGCAGAAACATTCATCTTATTTGCAAGGGGAGGTAAAATAGTAAATAATGTATGCTCATCAGCCTAGTAAAGAGAGAAGGAAAGGGAAGCAAATGGAACATAGAAATTTCACCTTTTCACACCGGAGAAAGAACAAACGGTTTTCTTTAGAAAGTATTGTGTCGGGACTTTTGCAACCGATGCAAATGACATATTCATCTGGGAAAAAACAGAATAAAGATCAACTTTTACCCCCAAAGGCTAATAGTTCAAACTGCGCAGTGCAATAACCACACGAAACTTACTGATATATCGTCGCAAAATTCCTTCAAAATTCTTGGGTGCAAATCTTCCCTTCACAACTAACCTCTGCTGTCCATCTAGAGAGCCACTGGTACCCAGTTCTGCAAGCAAGAAAGCCATGACATGGTCTGGCTGCCGATGCATCCTAAAAGATCAGGTAGCAATACCTTAAAAAAGGAAAGGGTGCAAGACAGAAACTAGTTTTGATGCAATGTAGAAAATTATGCCAAAAAATATTATACATATAGCCAACAGGTGAAGAATATATCAACATACGTTTTACAGAGATCCATAAAATTGACAAAAACAGTTTTCTTTGTGCCCTCGCGAAGAACTTGTGGAGGCCTCATCACAGTCCTCCGCCGGTCACCAGCAAGTTCTGGATTATTCTCACGCAGAATGTTAAACACCCTGCCAAGAAGCTGCACAGAAAAACATCAGAATATAGGGAGCTATTGCTGAAGAACCCATATCAACCAAATAAAGATGATTCAATAGAAATGACACAACTTGTAAAAATAGTATGGCAACAAAAAAGTTGAGAACCACTCGAACAGCCACCATATTATATATAAATGGATAAATCAATTCAGAAACATCAGGTGATGAAGATAAGAGCATGAGAAAATAATTTTTGAATGATATTTCAAGGGAGGGCGTATTATAGCAGAAAGCACGTAAAATATGTATACCTCCTCGTATTCATAATCACGGTCACTCCCTTCCCAAGGATAACGAGGTTGCAAGGGAACATCATCCCCTTCATCTTCTTCGGGGTTATCTAAGAAAATAATTTATCAAACCTTCATCATTCAACTAACTTTTTTCAAGAAATTGTTTTTAGAACTAACAATTAAAGACCATACATTATACATATAGATTGTATGGGTTCAAGAGTCAGATTACCATCTAAATCTTCAATTGCATCACCACTCTCATCATTTAAGTTACTGATTTCAACCTACAATAAACAACAAGCAAAATTGCTGTCAGCCAAGACATAATAGTTTATCAAATGCTTAAGACATTGAAAGAGAAAAAAAGTGTTCATTAAAATAAGCACATAAAAAGTCAGCCGACATACAGGCTTCTTCTTCTTCTTTTTCAAACCAGCAAATGTACTTTCAACCCCCTCGGAAACTGCAATTTAAAAGCTAATTAGAATCAATTTTGCACAAGCACAATAACAAATGCCTCAGACAATATAGTATTGAAGACGAAACATATTAGTATAGTAAAATAAAAGAAAAACCATTTCAATTTAGATACCTGATAGATTTTCTGTCTTCTCGGCCAACTGGTCCACTGAATCATCAGCAGGATCTACAATTGTGGTTTTCTTTTTCTTCTTCTTCTTAGTAGGATCAAATGGTGCAATCTGCAATTAATAAATTCATGCAAATTCCATCATCGGAAATAGTAATTCACATAATATAACTTCAAATATTTCCTTAAACAGCCTCATATACCAATCACATGAAATATACCTTAATTATATAGGGAAACCATAACATAATTTGTTCACTCAATGGTTTGTTCACATTGTTACGACAGTAGAAATATTGTTATCTCCCAATATTAAATTTGCTTGTCAGTCATTCTGGGAGCATTTTAATGTTGTTGTACACTTGTACTCAGCACTCCCCATTTGTCGGATAACATATACTGATATACCATTCTTCTCTTTAATCATATAGTCATCATGTTATAAACAAGGTAGAAATTCTTGCTTAGAATGGTTATTGGATTCACTTTGCAGAGAACCCCCCCCCCCCCTTCTTTCTCTACTTCTCCATTCCTCACGCAGTTTCTATTTTTTGTTCTTTCTCTTTTCTCAAGTATTTGTTTTCCTTTGTCTTGGATACTAAATCTCTTTAATTGGTAGAACATGTTTGTGCAGTTGTTGTTGGGTCACCACTCAGCAGTTGGGTTTACTGTATTTGTGGTGCTTCTGCATTACATTTGCCATAGAAGGGGAACGCCTCTTTGGCCCTGTCTAGGATCAATTGGCTATGTACAATCTTGCTGATAGGCGCTATGAATGTGTATTACTGATACAATTAACTATGTATTCTGTAATTAGTGGATTTTAAGAATAAAGTATTGACGGCATTCAATTAGCTTGCAGAGGTAAAGGGAAAATTTTCAAATTGAATCACAGAGTGGTTTCACCAACACATTGAAGGAGAATTTGAAGTTACATAGGGAATTACTATCATGAAATAATGGTAAGTGAGTGAACAAATCATTGAAGAAGAATTTATGCATAAAATTACAAAAATTCACTGATGAAACTTACATCGGGAACCTCCTCCTTCACATCATGATGTGCTTCGTCTGTCATGGCTACTCAAACCCTATATAGTCGATGGCCTCAAGTCGCGCCGGAATCGTCCTGTTGCGGCGATTTTCCGGCCAAATCTTCGTTTTCAATGAGCTTTTGCGCTTCAGGAAACAAAGGTGAAATAGAAGGAGAGAGAAGTAGGGTAAAATACGCAGACATGCGAAAAGAACAAATATTGAAAACTTGGGTTGGTTTGAGCTTGTAATGGGCTCGGCCCAATGCCTTTTTGTTACAAAATAAATACAATTTAATTGTTTTCTTTTTCCTCTTCCTAAACTAAACTTTACGCAACCAAAAAAAAAACATGAGATGGTCGGTCGGTGGCGGATCGAGGACCCTAGATTAGGGTTATAAAAAATGTTTGTATATAAGATTGTTTAATTTTTTTTCACGCTCTAAATTTACGCGTTCTTTTCTATTTAAGTCTTAAAGTATATGAAAATAAGAAGTAGTGATATGATGTGAAACTGAAATCAATTTCATAGAGAGAAAAGTACTTACAACTAATTTGAGAAGAAAATGATTGTATTCATTTTGAGATATAATCTGATACAAATGGGTTTATATACAAGTAACTTGTAGTGTAACTATCTAACTAACTATAATGTGTACAACTAATAGTTACAAGTACTTCTACTTCTAACCGTGTATTAACCCCCCCCCCCCCCCACAAGCTGAAGACCGAGGGTCTGCCTTTACCATAGTAGCGTCTGCCATCAACGGCATTAACTTGTGGTGTAGACTCATCTTGAACAGTACTGAGTCCATTTTGGCGTTCATGCTAACCATAGAAAAAATAGTAGTAATAGGGGGAAGAGGACTCATTAGGAGAATCTGAGAGCGTACCATGGCGAAATTGTCATTGAGACCTTTGAGAAAGCACATGACGCTATCTTCTTGATGAAAGAGTCTAGCATTTCGCATCGCCTCACATGAGCATTTGACAGGGCAGGAACAATCTGGTCGAGGACGATAATTTGAGAAAGCACATGATGCTATCTTCTTAACGTCATCTCACATCTCTCCTCTTGCTGCCGGCACCACCGCCATACATCTCTCCTATCTCCGTCGGCACCACAGTCATACATCTCTCCTCTTTTCGCTGGCGGCACCGCATATAACTCTGCGTGACTAGGGATGATCATGGAGGCATGACCCGCCCGAACCCGCCCAAACCAGTACCACAAAATCACTCGCAGTCGGTTTCGCTCGGAAGGACGCGTGGGTTTTCACGGTTGTGCATGGGCGGGTGCGGTGACACTGCAAACCCACTCGCCATACCCGAACCTGCCCGAGCGCAGGTATATTAAGCGCAGCGCAGCGCAGCTCTCTCCCAAAATGCGCACTGCGCAGTTTCTCCTCTCCCACTCTCAGTTTCTCTCGCTCTCGCCTCTCTCTCTGATCTCTCTACCACTCTTAAATCTAATCTCTCAGTTCATCTCGCTCTCGCCTACAGATCTGAGTTCATCTCGCTCTCGCCTCTCGCCTACCGCTCTCGCTCTCTCAGTTCATCTCACTCTCGCCTCATCTCGCTCTCTAAGTTCATCTCGCTCTCAGTTCATCTCGCCTACAAGGGTCTGTTGCAAAACTAGATCTGAGTTTTGGGTGGAGGTTGGTGTCTGTTGCAAAACCATATCTGAGTTTTGTTTTGGTGAGATCAGATCTGAGTTTGGCAGGAAGAGAAGGAAGTTATGTTTCCAACCCGTTTGAACCCACCCGTATAGCCCGCACCCGTTTCTACCCGAACCCGGTCAAAACCGAACCCAACAGTGGGCGGACACGGGCCTCATTTTGTGTCTGTCGGTTTTGGTCGGTTTTGCCCATTTGGGCCCAAACCCGCCCGAACCCGCCCGGTGATCAGCCCTATGCGTGACAGGTCTAACTACTACTTAACGATTCTCCTTTCGCGTCGGCACCACCGCCTAACAACTCTCCTCACGTCGCCGACATCACTGCATCACGTTTCTCCTCCCGCTGCCAAAATAGGCGGTTGCTCACGACCAGTGATGGTACTCGCACTTCCCTCTTCTATTCTCGATCTATATCTCTGTATTTTCCATCTTTCAGATCTCTCTCCAAAAATCAGAAAGGGGTGTTGCTTAATTTCCCAAATTTCTCTCTCTCTCTCTCTCTCTCCCTCCCCTCCTGGGTAATTTGTTGAGAATTTAAACCAATTCTTATTTAGGATTTTTCGGTGTTTATTATTCAGGATTTTTCATTCTACCTTTTTCAGTGTTTATTATTTAGGATTTAAACTAGGGGAATGCCCGTGCGTTGCACGGGTTGTTGTATAATATCGTTTTAAAATTTTATGGAATTTTTATATAAAGATATATAATTTTAGTGATATACATTATGTATTGTTTTTTTTCACAAAATACATTATGTATTCTAAAAATATAGTATAACATAAATATATTGTTTAATTTTTCTAATATTCAAAAGTTATTTATTTTAAGCAAAAAATATTATATAGTGTATTCTCTTTTTAATATGTTTAATTGATGGCCATAAATTTTAAAAATATATGCAGATGAGTATGGCAAAACATATATCATAGAAAACAAAAATATAATCATCTTTATTATTTTCTTTCTTTGATCTTTATCACCAATTAATAAATCATAAATTCAAAGTGAAACTATAAACTAAATTTAAAATAAAATTTTAATTAAAAAAATATTATTTAATTATTTATCGAAATAAATTTATTTAATTCAAAGTTATAATAGGAAAATAAAAAAAATCTTTATTTTTATTTTTACTAATGAAATGAAAATTCCAATTCATGATTTTTCAATGCTTATAACTTGAAAGAATAATATTAAAATATACACAATTTCTCAATACCTACAACTTTACAAAAAATTGTGGCTCTGTTGCATTATTCACTACTGATCCAAAATTGTGCAGCCCTTTATCTTTTTTGTGAATGTGAAACCCCTCCCCTTCAATGCATAATTGTTACATAAAAAAGAATTGTAAAGGTCGACTAATTATTATTTTTTATCTCAAAAAAAACTTATATTGTATTGTAATATTTTTAATTCATAAAATAAACTATTATAATTAGTAAATATATTTATCCAACTTATTTAAATTTTTACAAATTCCAATAATATAATTTATTAGTAACAAAGTATATAATTCCAAAAACTATGATATATATATATATATATATATATAGAGAGAGAGAGAGAGAGAGAGAGAGAGAGAGAGAGAGAGAGAGATGTTTTTAAAGAAAAATAGACAAAAATCACAAATAGAAGAATAATCCTCCAAGTAATTTGATCACTTACAATTAAGTCTCCATGAGAAGCATGAGGCACACAACATGATCCAACAATCACATATTGAAGAGTGATCCTCATGCAAGAAAATTGAAAAACCAATTGAAACAAACTTATAAAGTAACAAAGTCATTACGCTACATAAAAGGGTAGGAAGAAATAAACATGATCTATATAGTAGAAACGAAGAAAATAAATTTAAACATTTTTCTCAATAATAATATTAAAATATACATGATTTCTCAATGCCTATAACTTTACAAATAAATGTTGTCTCCATTGCCTCATTCACCAATTGATCCAAATTTATCTTCTTGCCTCTTTGCCTACTTCAAAATTGTCAATAACATGAAACCCTTTACCCCTTTTGTGCATTCCACCTCTTCTTGCAAAACTCACTCCTTTCTTCTACTTCATGTTTTTCATTATGAATTTTGTTGTCAAACCAATCCCCTCACCATCCAAAAATGTCTTGTTTAAATAGTCAATTCTTGCTTTAATTGACTAAAACTCTACATCTTCCACTCATATTCTACTAACTCATGAGTTTATTATCAATTAAAGGAATAATTCATATGAATGTGAAACTTCTCCTTTTCAATGTATAATTGTTACATTAAAAAGAATTTTAAAAGTCATCTATATATTACTTTTAATTAAAAAAGAAATATATTTGTATTGGAATATTTCGAATTAATCAAAATAATTATAATTAGTAAATATATTTTTTAACTAAATTTAGATTTTTATCAACTCTTATAATAATATAATTTCTTTTGTAAAAAATATATACTTTCAAAAACTATGTTGAGATTTATGCTTTAAAAAATGGAAAGAAAACAACTCTACCACTTCTACTCATTTCATACTAATTTCTGAGTTTATTAGCAATTAAAGAAATGATTCAGATTCTTAAAAAGATTCATATAACATAAAATAATGAATAACCGTTAAACTAAATTTAATGTTAATAGTCCACTAACTATTTTATATTTTAAAGATAGTTTTAGATTAAATTTAATGAAACATGTATTATATTATATTATAAATATATTGTTAATTGTTATTATTATTTCAGTTTTTCCATCAGAAATTAGAAAATATCATTTTCATAAAAATATAAACATAGTTAAATGATATTCCACTATGAGTATCATTTAATAAGGTAGTGACAATTATTAGATTTCATTAGAAAATACATTTTAATAGTTAAATTTCAAAGAAAATAAATTCAAAGTTACAAACCTTTCAATTCCATAACCGTTGCAACATAAATACAAATTAAGTAATAAAATTATTTTGTTTTTTCTTTGAAAAGAATAATATTATTTTGGTTTAAAATGGTAATAATATATTTTTAATAGTTTAAGAAAATTATTTATTGTTAAAAGGAAAAAGAAATTCAAACATCGACTATTATATTTTTAATTAATTTTGTATCAATTTGGATAATACTATAATTTATTTGTCAAAAAATTATATAACTTCAAATGATATGGATTTTTCTCTTCTTAGAATCTATATCTTTAACATTTGACAATGCATCTCCCTAAATGCATTGCCAAATGTCAAGTTTTGGTTAACCATACATTAATTATATTTACAATGTACCACTTGTCAATTGCAATTTATGTAATTATTTCTAATAAACAATAATATAATAGTCTAACTTAATGTTATATCCTGGGCATATCAAAATTGCCGGACTTCTACTCTGTGGTTTATTAGAAGCCCACCCATTACATACTCTCCTGCAAAACAATATTAAATTTAAAAAGTTAATAAAATATCCTATAATGTTTCAAATGAACAATAATATTATATAAATATATGTAATTATTTCTAATAAACAATAATATAATAGTCTAACTTAATATTATACAAAACATTTGATCCAAAATTGGTAAGAATTATCATACAACCTTACTACCCAATAAAAAATTCAAATTTGGTGAATAAACCTTACTGACACTTTTGGCTCTTTTAATTGAAATTTGAAATTGAAATTTGAATAAATATTCCCACCAAATATCAGTAGCTGGAATGCTATATAAATGGTGGATGTGTGTGTGTGAAAACCATTCACCATTTTGTTTTCCATTGTTTTTCAAGTTTTTTTTAGTGTATAATGGAGTATAATGCTCAAATGGTTGAGGAATTCCTGTTGCTAAACAGGAATGTAAATCTTGCTCAACTAATCCATGGTGGAACACATGTATAATATGATAAAACTCTCCATTTCTCCTTTCTTTTTCGTTATTCAGCATTTCTTTTCGAAAAATCACTATGCTTTTCAGTCTTTTTCCAGATCTGATTGGTAGATTCAATAAATCAAATAATTTTCTGATTTTTCTTCGTATGGTTTTGACAGGATTTAGATCATATAGTCATTGCTTATGTCTCTGAAATCATTTCGGCTGATTGGTGAGGCTATTGTTTTCATTTTGAATTTAAATGAAATTTTGTTTCTTTGTTGGTATTTTAACTTTTTATCATTGTCTTTTTGTAGGTTTGAAATTCAACTTAGAGTGATGGATCACTCGCAGTGGCGAAGCCAGGATTTTTCTAGAGCCTGGGCAAGAAAATTTCCCGCCAATTTACATATGACATAATATATAAATAATCATAAAGTGTGCTAAATAGGAGAGATGAAATCTAACCTGTCAATAGAGTGCTAAATAAAATTAGGAGGTAAATGCCTTTTCCGAGACTTCTTTCGGGTGAATGTTCGCATAATATCAACATCTTGAAGTGACTTGAATATCTCCCGCTCGGTGTAACATATCATCAAGTCATTGAACCACTCATCGTTGATCTTGTTGCGTAATTTAGACTTGATAATCTTCATTGCTGAAAAAGCTCTTTCAACGGATGCTGTCGACACCGGCAACAGCAAAGCCAACTCAATGAGTTTGTAGACCAATGGAAATACCAAATGTTTCTGAGTTTGAACCATCTTCATAGCCAAACTTTCAATATCTTCACAAGAAGTAAAGGAAGCATGCATTTTCATGTGATGTACATAATTGTCAAGTTGCTCTCTTATTGTTCCACGATCATCATCAGAAAAGTCAGCATGATAAATATCAGCAAGACGAGCAAGTTTATCAATATCAAACCTTGAGAAAGAGTTCTTGGGGTCAAGACATGAGAAGCAATTCAGCACATTGTTACTTCCTTCACTAAACCGGTGATCCATCTCCACACATATTTTGTCAATAGCAACATAAAAAATCTCTGCACGATAATGGTGAAGATTAGTGATAGTTCTCCCTTCTTTTCTTGAACGACCCCGAATTGGTATTTCTTCATCCATATTTGGCACCGGAATACCTTTAGCAACACAAAATTCTTGGACAACAAAAAATAAATTATCCCAACCACTATCTCTCAATGTGGCCAACCGAGATTTGACATCATCAACTAATTCCATAGCAAGCACAATGTTTAGATCTTTTCTTTGCAAGATTTTTGAAAGCTCATTTGTGATACCAAACAACTTTAACATCAATTTCAAAATGAAAGCAAATTTAAAGCTCTCCATTTTTTCTATCAAACCCGCCGCTTGAGATGTCCACGTCCATCTTCATCAACAATACTAAGCACCTCTAACACGGAGGACCACAACTGATCCAAACGAATCAAGGTAGTATAATGTGAACCCCATCTAGTATCCCCGGGTCTAGCGAGACTAAATGATTGGTGCAAGCCCCTTCCTTGAGATATCTCACCACTCTCAAGTCTACTCAAAATATCTTTGCGCCGTGCCTCCGTCAAAGCATCCCTTCTCTTGCAAGATGCACTTGTTGTGGTTACAATCAAGGAGATGTACTCAAAGAAATCATGAATAGAATTGCAACTACTAGCAACGGACACAACCACCAATTGCAAACGGTGAGCATAGCAATGGACATAGAAAGCATAAGGGTTTTCATCTAGAATCTTTCTTTGCAAACCATTAAATTCACCTCTCATATTTGAAGCCCCATCGTACCCTTGCCCTCGTATCCTTGAATATGATCTTTAAAGCCTTTAGATGCATGCTTCCAATCTTTAAATCCGTCTTTGTTGAAGACTTCATACCCAAAGTGCCCGGCCCTCCCGGGCGACTTAAAGAGAAAGCAATAGAAACAATAAGCTGCATCCTTGGACTCACTGTATTCAATCCATGTATAACTCTTATACCATGAACTACAAAATGCTCTTGAATACTTCCCAAATTGAGTACGAGGGAAATTTGTCAAATTTGGTTGCGTTGGACCCTTCAATATATACGCCCTCCTCACTTGGTCTTGAATCTCCGGAGCATACTCATCAATTTGTTTCCTACATCCTGGATCACGCACAATGTCATTTGGATTAAACTCATTGGCCGCATTAGGGGGCGTTTCTTCTACTTCGGCTTTCGGTTGCACAACATTCGCATTCTCAATAGAACTTCTAGGTACCAAAAACCTCCTCATCTAACAAATTTTATGATCCAAAAAAAGAAACTATGTAAAAAACAAATAATGATCAACATATAAGGAAACTAAAAAAGAATCAACAATTCTACACAAACTAAATACCTTTGTGTTACCTTAATGTTCTCCTAAAAAAATGGTATGTGCTATATATATGATCTAGTGAAATTTATGCTTTATATTGCCTTGCTATTAATTTAATAATCAGTTCAGTACTTCAGTATACTATATTTGATTCACTTTACTCTTTAAAATTCAAATTCAAAGGCAAGGAGTAGTTACTTACTTACTTTCTAGTTTCTCTCAAATTTAAAATCAAGATGAACTGTTTTGTGTTCAGAACTTTCCTAACCTATTTGTTCATTGCTCAAAGGGGAATACTATTACAATTACAATCTAACCCTATCCTAAGTCTAACCTAACCTGAGCGTATATCAATAATCAATCAAATATCATAAATTTCAAATATGCAATACCAACCGTAAAATTAAATGGAAGAAATGTGTTGGAAACAAGATATCAAAAAAAAACCTTACTAACTAACCTGTGTAGATTGAGGATGGATAGCGGCGCTATAGCGGAGCAATGAAATGTGAAGTTGAGATGAGAGAAACTTAAGAAATTGGAATTCTAATTGGATTGCTGCGAAGGAAATTCAGATTGAGGGTGATGGAGCCGATTCTTCTTCCATTTGGGCTGGAGTCTGGACCATTCTTTTTTTTACTTTTTTTACATTGGGTTGGACCTTACTTTTTTTTACATTGGGCTGGACCATTCTTTTTTTATTTCACACCCACAGTTTTACTATTTTTGCCCCTGGTTATGACTAAAAATCAGCTATTGGGTTGGGGGCTTTACAAACAAAGTAGAAGTTGAGCCTGGGCGCGTGCCCGGGCTGGCTGGGCCCTAAAATCGCCCCTGATCACTCGGGTTTTGCTAATTTTAATCTGAAAGGAGAGCTGGTTTTTCATTTCTATGAAAAGCATTTGACTGAAATTGTGTGTTGTGTAATTGAAAATTATATCATTCTGTTGAAATATAGCTTTTATTGTAATCATTTTATGTGTCTAATGATTATACTATGTATTTTGTAGCTATGTGGTGCATTTCGTTTCGATGATGAATACAAACAGAGTTTTCTCTTTAACATTTCTAGCCCCATCACCCAATCATTTGCTGCTGACCATACATATGTTGTTAACAACATATGTATGAATAAGGAGATAATAGATAACTTTCAATATAGAATGGACATAGATGTAAATTAATTGATTACTAATCCTCTAATTTTTATTACTTCTATTTATTTTTAATCCTAATTACTAACTTTTGTTTGTTATCACATTATTTGAATATAGGAATATCATTGCTATCGTGCCGCAGTTACTTTTGCTCAGTCGGCTGCAATTGAAAAAGCTGGAACTTCGAAAAACAACGATGAAGCAACATCATATTTAACCGTGGTCAACACAAGCTTCAAGAAACGAATTTACGGAAGTTCCCCAAACATATTGATTTAGCATTGCAATTCTCCACTCTAGACATTGATTAGTTAGATCCAATTTGGATGAATTAGTCTTCAATTTGATATTCAGATACAATTTGGATGGATTACTATTCAATTTGATATTTAGTTTTTATGTTTATTTCAATTTTGTCTACGAGGTCGTGTAATACCCCGTTACTATAAACCTAATGAAGTTTTGGTTATATTTTGCCTTTTTTCAGTTAATGGAAATTCCTCTTCACCCGCCTTTACTGTTTCAATTTTGTTATTTTTTTATGTTATGCTTTATAACTAATGATTACTATTTATTATTATATAATCAGTGCATATTTTCTACTAGAATATGGGAATTCCTGTACGTTGGTCAACTTAATTTATTTACTAAGTTATATGAAATCCTTAATGACCCTCTTATATACACTCTCTATATTATAAAAAATAGACTGTACGTTGGTCAACTTAACTTTTAATATATAAGAATAAGAATTCCTGTGTATTATTTTTTGGATTTTCTACGTTCTTGCCTAATATATTCTTAACTAAGAAATTAATCAGAATATTGGCAACACAGAAAACTATACAAAATATATTAATTAGACTTTATCACAATAGCGACAACACAGGAAACTATACAATATGTTATTTTAATTATATCAAATTAATTATGCAATGCTGGAAATTTGAAATCAGAGCCCCTTTAGAAAATTTCAACTGTCTGCCTTAAACTATTCCTAAATAGAACAGATCAAATCTGATATAATTGATTTGTTTCGTGTCAATTAAGCAAATCTGATATAATTATTGTGTGATATTATTAATTTGTGTGGTGTCAATTTGTCCCAGATATAAACAGTCAAATTATGATATTATTACCTTATTTTCCTGTAAGAAAATCGTACAGTCCATGACTTCTGGAAAACAAGAACTACACCAATGAAATCAGGGAATTATTAATTAGTAATTGCTCTATGTATGTTAAAAAATAAAACAGGAAATAAAAATCTGTGAATTTCGTGATATCAATTACAGGTAATTACTAATTGAATGCATTGCAATTAGTAATTGACTTGCTGATTGTCACACTAATCAATTCCTCAAAATAAGGGTAGTTATGGATTTGCTGATTGTCAGTATACGAATTAAATGCATTGCAATTACTGATTAGTGATATCACAATTAGTGTAATTTGATTAGTGTGAATTGAATTTTCAGATTATGGCCAGATAAAACGGCTGCACACCACTTATAAAATATAGTTTCACAATCACATCTAGCACAAACATATTTCAAACAAAATACAATATATATAAATATTAGACTAAAGTAGAATTGTGAAACTGATCTTTTAATATATTATTAGACAGTAGACTTTAGTAGAATATTGGCAAAATGTGAACTATAAAACGTGAACTATACAAAATATATTATTAGACTTTATCAGAATAGTGGCAACACAGGAAACTATACAATATGTCATTTAAATTATATCAAATTAATTATGCAATGCTGGAAATTGGCAATCAGAGTCCCCTTAGAAAATTTCAACTGTCTGACTTAAACTATTCCTACATAGAACAAACCAAATCTGATATAATTGATTTGTTTGGTGTCAATTAAGCAAATCTGATATAATTATTGTGTGATATCATTAATTAGTGTGGTGTCAAATTTGTTCCAGAAATAAACAGTCAATTTATGATATATGAAATCCTTAATGACCCTCTTATATACACTCTCTATATTATAAACAATAGACTGTATGTTGGTCAACTTAACTTTTAATATATAAGAATAAGAATTCATGTGTATTATTTTTTGGATTTTCTACGTTCTTGCCTAATATATTCTTAACTAAGAAATTAAGCAGAATATTGGCAACACAGAAAACTATACAAAATATATTAATTAGACTTTATCAGAATAGCGACAACACAGGAAACTATACAATATGTTATTTTAATTATATCAAATTAATTATGCAATGCTGGAACTTGGAAATCAGAGCCCCTTTAGAAAATTTCAACTGTCTTGCCTTAAACTATTCCTAAATAGAACAGATCAAATCTGATATAATTGATTTGTTTCGTGTCAGTTAAGCAAATCTGATATAGTTATTGTGTGATATCATTAATTTGTGTGGTGTCAATTTGTCCCAGATATAAACAGTCAAATTAATTTATTCTTACCTTATTTTCCTGTCAGAAAATCGTACAGTCCATAATTTCTGGAACACAACAACTACACCAATGAAATCGGAGAATTATAAATTAGTAATTGCTCTATGTATGTTAAAAAAATAAAACAGGAAATAAAAATCTGTGAATTTCGTGATATCAATTACATGTAATTACTAATTACTACTTGAATGCATTGCAATTAGTAATTGACTTGCTGATTGTCACACTAATCAATTCCTCAAAATAAGGCTGTTATGGATTTGCTGATTGTCAGTATACGAATTAAATGCATTGCAATTACTGATTAGTGATATCACAATTAGTGTAAATTGATTAGTGTGAATTGAATTTTCAGATTATGGCCAGATATAACAGCTGCACACCCACTTATAAAATATAGTTTGACAATCACATCTAACACAAACATAGGTCAGACAAAATACAATATATATTTAAATATTAGACTAAAGTAGAATTGTGAAACTGATCTTTTAATATATATTTAAATATTATTAGACTAAATGACAGGCAAAAAATCAAAGATGTTGTGCGTAGGAACGAGGACAACAGTACTATGTTTCTTGCATGGTTTGAAGCGAATCTGAATCACGTTGAGGGAAGAGATCTTACATATGCAGAATTCCCTACAAGGTTTGTGTACGACAATGAGCAACGTAAATGGAGGTTGAGAAAAAAGGGAAAAAGTGTTGGCAGACTTCAGTACATTCCACAGGGAGTTGGAGAACTATACTACATGAGACTACTCCTTACAATTCAGAGGGGCTGCACAAGCTATGCATCTCTGCGTACAGTTAACGGAAATGTACATGATAATTTCCAGAAGGCATGTGATGAGCTCGGATTGCTTGCCGACGATAAAGAGTTCATAGATGCATTGAAAGAAGCAGGCGATCTTGGTTCTAGCAATCAATTGCGTCGATTATTTGTTACAATGTTGTTGATGCACACAATGAGTAGTCCAGTATTTGTATGGGAATCCACGTGGAGACTTCTTTCGGATGGTATCTTATTTAATAGGAGACGGGAACTCGGTATACATGGTAAGTACAACATTTACTTTTTTGCAAAGTATATATTAAATTACGAAAATTTTAATTTATATCAAATAAGGAGTGCATATGTATTGACTCAATTGTTTGTGTTCCAGACTTGCAGATCTCTGACGAAGACATGCAGAATTTGTGTTTGATTGAGGTGGAAAATTTGCTCCGGTCCAATGGGAGGTCCCTTACAGAGTTCCCTTCTATGCCATTTCCAAACTTTTCAAATATGGAAGAATTTCACAATAAACTTATTGCTGATGAACTCAATTATGACAGAGAAGAGATGGAGAAGTTATACAAAAATTTATTGGAGCAGTTGACACCAGAGCAAAGGAATGTATATGATGAAATAATGGAATCAGTCATGTCTGGTGAAGGTGGGTTTTATTTTCTTAACGGATACGGAGGAACTGGCAAAACTTTCCTATGGATGTGTTTGTCGGCAGCCCTCCGTGCCAAATGATTCATTGTTTTGAATGTCACATCCAGCGGAATTGCTTCATTGTTGTTGCCGAGAGGTAAAACAGCACATTCTACTTTCTGTATTCCATTGATAGTAGATGAAGAGTCCACATGCAATATCCAACAAGGAAGCATTAGGGCCAAACTTCTTCAACAGGCTAAGTTGATTATTTGGGACGAAGCTCCAATGTTGAGCAGATTTTGCTTTGAATCATTAGACCGCACATTGCGTGACATTATGGGATTTCATAATAGAAATCATAGCCAAAAACCATTTGGTGGAAAATCGGTTGTGCTTGGCGGTGATTTTAGGCAAATTCTACCGGTCATTAGATATGGCTCAAGAAATGCCATTGTTTCAGCATCCATCAATTCATCCAAGTTGTGGTCGCATTGCAAGGTATTGAAACTTACTATTAACATGAGGCTAATGACCAACATGACAAACAATGATGTCGATTCTATAAAGTATTTTGGTGAGTGGATTCTTCGTATAGGAGATGGTGACAAAGATGATGATGAGTATGGTCACAGTCGAGTTGAAATTCCCACTGACTTGCTGATTCATGATGCTGTACATCCCCTACAATCTTTGGTAGACTTTGCCTATCCAATGATTCTTGATAATATCAACACTCCTAATTTTTTCAATGAACGTGCAATTCTTGCCCCCACACTAGATGCTGTTCAGCAGGTTAATGAGTTCATGCTTTCATCAATACCCGGTGAAGAGGTTGAATATTTGAGTTCAGACGAAGTATGTCGTTCTGATGAGGATAGTGAAGTACATGGCGAATGGTTCACACCCGAGTTTCTAAATGATGTTAAGTGTTCTGGGATTCCTAACCACAGATTGAAATTGAAAAAGGGTATCCCTGTAATGCTTATGAGAAACATTGACCAATCATCTGGTTTATGTAACGGAACTAGACTATTGGTAAACGAACTAGGGAAGAACGTAATAGGGGAAACTGTTATAACTGGAAAAAACGTAGGGGACAAAATATTCATTTCCCGAATGAACTTGGTACCAAGTGATTTCGGACTCCCATTTAAATTCCGAAGGCGCCAATTTCCGTTGACCCTCTGCTTTTCCATGACAATTAATAAGAGTCAAGGGCAGTCACTGTCGCATGTTGGTGTATATTTGGAAAAACCAGTTTTCACACACGGACAACTCTATGCGGCTCTTTCTAGGGTGAAGACAAGAGAAGGACTTCGTGTGTTGATATTGGACGATGAACAGAAAGTATCTACGTCTACAAATAATGCTGTATACCGTGAAATTTTTGATAATATGTAGCTGTTCAATTTTATACATTATATTTCGGCAATCTGTAAATTGTTAAAAGAAAATTATATCTAACCCTATAAAAAGTATCTGATCTTACACAATAATCTAACAAATAAAAAAAATGTTCTCCTCAAAAAAAGACAGACCCAGGACGAATATCAAATGGATCTTGAAGGAGTACCTTAAATAATCAGAATCGAAAAGTTCAGTAGAAGACGAAGATGACATAGCCTTATGCGAAGGTTTTGTTCCTCCGTTCTCTTTTGATTAAAGATGATGTAGTCTTCAATCTCCAAATAGCAGGTAAATCTTCAATCACTCACCACTTTCTTTTTATCTTCAATTCAATGAATTTCATCAATTAATTCGAGCAATGTGGAGAAACCATGAAAGGATCAATTTTACAATAAGAGAGAAGCAGGGTTTTACCTTGTGAGAAACATGTTGGATTCGAAACTATGAAATCTCTGCATATAATCGACAGATGTGGAGAGATTAGAATAGAAGAGAAGTGAAATACAAATCGTTTATTTGGGGAAAGGTAGAGTTACCGAAAGGGCTGCAACTGGGTTTGCTCTTCGCGTATTTTGTCGGTCACTCAGATTTGTTCTTATCTTTTGTTACTCAAAAGAAAAAATTATACATAATTATATATAACCCTAGATATTTAGTTTAGTAAACGCCTAAAATTTAGAACAATAATATAATAAGATCTAAACCATTATTAGATTATTAGACATACAAATATAAATACAATCTTTAAATTTTTAAAATATATATACAAATATAAATACAATCTTTATACTATTTGATATAGTTTTTATTTTGGGTAACAAAATCCTATTTGATCTTAGTTTTATTTTGTCAACCAAATCTTATCTAGCTTGTGGATATGTATGGTTTGTGTTAAAGCTTCTTAAAAACAAATTATATTATATATATATTTATATTAACAGAAATATAGTTAGATTTGATCCATTAATTTTAAAACAATTTAATCTATCCATATGATATTATTCTAGATATCATTATTTGAAGAAAAACTAGGTCAATTTATAAATCAGATCTAATTTTATATTCCCTAACTTTTATCAACTAAATGTCTATATGTAATACTCAAACTATAAAAACTAAAATACAATTTATTTATTTTTGGTATATATCAGGGTATCCACCGCCGAACGCAGTGACTAATCCCCTCGCTATATTGGAGGCAACTCGAAGAGTGGGACAGCTGGCCCAGCGATTTAAAGATGCTTCATACCCAAGTCGAGAAATACAATTTATTTTGAATAATATAAACATATATTTAATATATATATATATATATATATATATATATAATACAATTATATATTTTATAAACATGTCATAAACGTAAATAATAAGACACATTAAATTTATATATCATTGTAAATTAAATAAGAAATTTGGACAATATTGACCAATATAATAATAGATATGAAGACCAGATCAGACCGCTAAACAAAGTTTCGAGTCGTATACGTAATTTATTTGTGCTCGAACACACTGATTTAAGTTCACAGTTGAAAAGATAAAAATTGTGTTTAAATGTGTTGTTATCTAAAAATTATATCAAGCCAGCAAAAAATCACTACAATTATGTATATAGCAATAATTACATATATTTATCTACTCAGAAACATCAAAATTTGATACCTATAAAGTCAATTGTGTATATTATATAAGTTATAATATTCCTTATACAATACAATGTAATATATCATAATCATAATCATAATTATATAAATTCATGAATAGTCCATGTAGACTATCCATGTAGACCTCCACGCAAACGTTCAGAAAAATCCACGTCATCGTAAACAAATCCATGTATTTCTAAAATAAATACATGGCAGCCACATCACCCCAAATTAAAAAACCATCTTAAAGAGAAACGATCTTAACGGCTACAAATTATATGTTTAAAAAATAAGCAACATCAACGGCTGATAACGATTTAGATTGCGGCTACAATTTAAATAAATAAAAATATTTAATGATAATTGGCCGAAATTCATGGCATATATTTAATGATAATGATTTGGATTTGCATTAACTCTCATAAATTGTAATTAGGCTACATGGAATGGACGGCTAAGATAATGCTTCCGCAAGAAATACAATGTTCTATATTTAATGTCTTTAATATCCAATCAAAACTGCTAGCTGATTTGTCAAAGTAATTGATAGTGATTGCTTTTATCGTGGATCTGTAACTTTCACACAGCAAATACCAAATTCAAATATTACTTGCTCCCAAGGTAATTATTTCTACAGTTTCAGATTTATGTCTTTCCTACACAACTCAAAACGCGGATTGAAATTAATAAATTATGATGAGGAATGAAGATATTTGGGTAGCAAACTAAAAGTGAAATTCCAATTCTAAAGAAAGAGTCAACAACACATTTATATCAACGTACTTTCAATTTTTTGGAGGGATTTTTAATTTTGAAATTTCTGTTTGAGTTAGTTTGAAGAGCTTGCATGATACACTATAAAAAGAACAGTAGTAATTTGAATTGAAATTTGGATTGAAATTTCGGATTTAATTTTGAAATAATTTGAATTCAAACTTCAAATTTCAAATTCAATAGCTTGCATGATACACTATAGGAATTACCATCAGTAGCTTCTTTTTTCGGCATAACAATCTTTCCTGTGCATATCATCAACAGCTTGGCAACCTTAAATGCGTTTATGTATTAAATGCCCATTCATTGTATTAAAGGTAATCATAGTAGTTCAAATGGATTGCCACGAAGCTGTTAATCAATCCCAACATACCTGAGGCAATAGCTTTGCAAGAAACGTAAACACAATCCATATATTACAATGAATATATGCATAATTCATTTTATTTTTATTAGTCAATCCAATTTGTGATTATTTTTCGTGTATTAATTTCTGTCATTAACTTATTTGTGTAAACCTACCAACAGCTTAAGCCATACGGTCACATCACCTGCTTTGACTGTCAGCCAGCATAGCAAGAATCATGGAGCACTAGATGATTTCATGAACGTCGATCAGAAATACACTTTAGCTGATGTCAAGGAATTGGTTCAGGTATACTCCATTTTTCTATATGTGGGATGTTGTATTCTTACATAATTTAATATAAATTCTTTGATTGTTTTTGTGCTTTGCAAATTTTCTCCCACCACTTACATATTCTATTCATTATGATGTAAACAAGGTGAATGAATTTGTAGTATTTGCAACTATCAATTCTGTGGTTGATGAAATAGAATGGTGGTCCTGGGCATGCCGATGCAGTAAGAAATGCAAAGAGGATCCAGATGAACCAGACATGTACTACTGTCCTAAATGTGACACTCATGTGACAAAAGTCACCAGAAAGTAAGATCTGTATAATTATAATAATTATTACTATCTGTTCAATGTAGAAAGTTATGGCAACTGTATATATATTTACAAATTACTAGGTATCTCCTGAAACTTACAATCATCGATGAGACGAATTCTCTGAGTGTGGTTCTGTTCGATCATACTGCACGTGTTTTAATTGGGAAGTCATCTGAGGAAATTTATAACTCATGGAAAGAGGTTCACATTAATTATTTATTTAACATATCATTCAAAAATTTGCCCCCCCCCCTATAAATAACTAACTAAGCCTAATATTAGGTCGGGTAAACTATTTGATAATATTCTACCAATTGTCCAGGATCCTGATAGGGATTATCTGCCAATTGAGTTGAGGGAACTGAAAGGAAAAGAGGCACTTTTCAGAATACAAGGTGAAGGTACCAATGGTGGTAGGTATCCACGTTCATACCGTGTGAGAAATGTTTCTAATGACAGCGACCTAATCACCTCCTACAAGGCTAAATGGGTTGACCTGGAGGTGGGTAACTAAAAACACCATGTTATGATAAGTTTCCGACTATTAGTTTTTCCATTCCTTTGATTATTTATTTGCTGAATCTATTTCTGATATCATTCTTTAGGATAAAATTGAAGTTGACCCAGAGGTATTTTATTATTGATCATTTTACTCCATATTACACATGACGTTCTCATTGAACTACTATTGAACTCTCTTTTTTCAAATCGTATATTTAAATAGGCTTTAAATATTACTATTCAAATATGAATGTCTCTACAAGTCTACTGAACCAAATTGTCTACTATTAAATTTTTGTTTCTCCAATAATAATACTTTCAACGTTATAAAATGTGGTATTTTTTAATTACCATATTATTTGAAAACTTCTAAATTAAATATTAAATATATATAGATATAGATACATATATAAACATACATAAATATATATTTCTATGGATATATATATAAACACACATAAAATAAACAAATTGGGTATTTCTATATGTAGAATGGACAAACCTGAACAATGTGAAGCGACCCTGGGAAAAGGATTCAGTTTTTGCATTCGGTAATTTCAACGTTTAACATGCACAAAACAATGCCAAGGACACAAATAAAATATTACTAACCAATAATTAATGAGTACATCAAATGTAGAACAAATTCGTTAAAGTAAGGGAGCTATAGACGGCAACACTTTCTGAGGATAAGCAAAGTCAGGGATAAGTTGTTGATAAAATGGACGTACTATTTTAGTAGAAAAATCCCTTGTGACGAAATGCTTGAAAAACGAAACCGATAACTCAGTTGGAGCATCCCTACCCCATCCATATTGCAGGCCAGCTGCATTGAAGATGACAACAACAAATTGATCTTCAAATTTGTGCCTAAAATATAGTGTATCCAGTATTTGGATGTTGTAACATCCTCTGAAACGATCAAACCCCTGCCCCAGCCAGATGTTATCGTTGCGCCATTCCACACTGATCCACCACCTTCGACCACCTTTGGTGTTGAGGATGACTGTCTGATCAATCAAGTAACCCCACCTCTCCGTGAAACTACGAGGGAATTTCTGTATGATTTATATTAAAAGGATTAATGATTCAGCCAACTAATGTACTAACTATAATGAATCATTTATGAAATTCATAGCATAACTTACAATTTTATTCCCGCGACCATCAGAATATTTGATAACAAAGCTGCTTACATCATTGTCCTGTAGGGTTCAGAATTTTCAATATCAATTAAACATATTCAATTTAATATTATGAAAAAATATGAATATAATACTATGTGAGCAAGAATTTAATAAGTATGAATTTGTTATTCTCCGCCAAAAACTTTGTCTGATGTTAGTCTAGCTTTTAGTGTAGAATCTAAAGTAACTACAGTTACAAATTAGATACAGAAAGTGCTAGCTTTTAGTGTCCAAAGCCAGAAAGCCTGATTAAATTCCAGAAAAGACTTCGATTCTAAAATTGAAATCCATAAAAATTTCTAGCTTTTAGTGTACCTTCTAATCTGATTAGATTCTAAATGTGTATGCACCCACCTTCATTCCTAAAATTCTTGAAATCATTCTAATCTGATTAGTTAACTCAATCCGTGGCTGAACAACAGATTGTGACAGTACTTTTCCAATATCTGGGTAGAATTTTACCAATAGCTATCAACATTCACAATGCGTGGTAAGAAATTAAGGTATCTTTATGCTATCTAAAGATGAGTAGTTTTATGGATTTTGTTACTACTTAAATTGAGAGTAGAGTAATACATATTTTGAAGTTCTATACACATACCTGGGTATACCAAGCTACTAAACAATCTCCCGGCATCATATCTCTATCCCGACCAAGGTTATATTGTGATAGAACTCTTAATCGCCAAACACCTGTTGAAAAATAGAAAACATCAATCAATACAATACCAAATCTGTAAGTGGTGACAGCCACCAACTTGGCAGTCGATACTATAGTATCTAATACTTTTGTGTTTTAAATTAAACGTCATATCAAAATTTAGGGAGAGTGTGGTGATAGTTTCAATTAAGTAAAATGCTATTGGTCAGTGTCAGAATAAAGATTCTCCATCAACAATAAGTTCAAAAATTTATGAAATACAGGTACACCATGTTAATAAATTTAAAACACGTATGTCATAATATATTGACATGAACTAATGTGGTTAATAAAATATGTTACATATTCACATCAAATACAGCCCATGATTTAAAAAGCAGTAACATGCCAATAGAATGTGAATTGAATCAGAATCACAATTCCCTTCTTTTGAATCTATAACATGCGAATAGAATTTATCTCAATTCAACATAAATCAAACCTAATTTCTCATCTCATAACCAAACTTTCTGCTTCACGTGGACACGATTCCCTTCTTTCGAATCTATAACATGCGAATAGAATATGAATTGAATAAGAATCACAATTGACAAATAACTAATTAGAAATTAGGTTACGAGAATTTAAATCAAAACTTTGAAATCAGGTAAAATCGAATCCTCATCTGATTCGAGTTGGGAATAGAAATCGGAACCGTAGGTACCTGAGTGTTGCCCGTCGCTTCCTGACTAAACCTCCGTGATAACCAGTCGTCCATGTCGCGAAGAAGAAGACACAGATTTTTGAGCCATTGTGAATCGCGACCAGAAGCAGAATCGCTATCAGAAGCAAGACCGACTGGGTTTGCCGAAAATTCATCAAATGGTGCGCCGACTGAACCGATTATACAGAGGAAAAGGAAAGCACACTTTGCATCGGCGCTGAGATTTAATAAACCATTCACTTTCCAAATTGAAAAACCTTTCATTTATCAGATAATAAAATATTCTATTAATTCAATTTTATTTTAGTAACATAAATTGTGAGTTAATAAGAAAAAATATCTGATAAAATATTTTAAGGGTAAAATATGTTTTTAGTCCCTACAAAATCGGCTCCTTCTAAGTTTAGTCCCTCCATTAACGAAATAGGCGTTTTGGTCCTCATCTTATTTTTTCGTTTTCAATTTTAGTCCCTCATGACTTTTAATAGCGCTTCAAAACTTTTAATAGCGCTTATAAAACGTCAAAAAAGCGCTATTAAAAGTTTTGAAGCGCTATTAAAAGTCATGAGGGAATAAAATTGAAAACGGCAAAATAAGATGAGGACCAAAAGGCCTATTTCGTTAATGTAGGGACTAAACTTAGAAGGGGCCGATTTTGTAGGGACTAAAAACATATTTAACCCATATTTTAAAAAAGTGGAAAAGAATTTTATTATAAAATTGTTTTCAATATTTAATATTTGAGAATATCAAGTAAAATATGATTCGTATCACAATTTTTCAATATAAACATAATTAGGATACAAAGCGATTTCACAAGTAATCTTTAAGTATACCCCTATTAAATTAAAAAAATAATTATGTATAAAAGGTTATGTATATTAAAAAACTTGGAACTAATCCATAGTCACTCAATTAAACAACCCAAATTGATGTAGGCAAACTTGAATTTCCCATTATCAATAAGCAGCGGAAAAATATTAATTAGGAGTTACTTATTGATTCATACTATGTAATGTTGAATACTTGATACGTATGTATTTTTTATGGTTTATGTTACACACAATTTTTATATCTGATGTATCCAACATGAATATATTTTATTCTTTATAAAGATTTAACAACAATTTTATAAGAAATTATATTTAACAAAATGTATACCCGTGCAGCGCACAGGTGATACATACTAGTAATTTATTATTTGTGATAATAATTGTATAGAGATTCCCCGTGCAGGGCACGGGTAGGAATACTAGTATATATATATATATATATATATATATATATATATATATATATATATATATATATATATATATAAAGGAGACTCCAATGGAGCCTCCACAATTATTCTCAAGATTTTTAACTATTAAAATATTTATTTATTATTTGCACTTAAATGAGACTTTAACTTTTAATTAAACCACATAATTGCCACTCTCTCTATGATTTTTAACTTTTATTTATTATTTGCACTTAAATGTTCTATATTTCTATAAGAACATATGATTTTCCTACCTATATAAAAAAGGTTAAATAATCCACTCTCTCTATGATGAAAACAATTGTTAGGTAATTTACATATTTAGATCTCTTAAATTTTTGTCATTTGTCCAATTTTAAGGGCAATTTCGTCATTTTATCCAAAAAATTACTGAACCTCTGTTCACGCCAAAAACCTATAACTTGCAGAAACCTATTATTTGCAGAAAGTTATAGCCTGAACTTCCTACTCTCACTCTGCACAATAATGTCAGCATTTGAAGCTACTACACGCATTTTTCAATTTCATCTTGAAAGGACTTTTCCATTTTCCAATTTCCACGACCCATTGAACTTCCTACTCTCATTTTCCAATTTCCAAAAACATTCATACAAATGAAATCAAATTTCATGTCTTATTTCACTATAGCAGGTCACAGAGGTTTACTTTTAATCCATTCATTTTGTTTTTCTTGACAGTCATGGCACGCAAACCCGAACCTCTCCGAAACCTTACTCCACCAAAGGAATTATGGAAAATACATGTGAGGGTCATTGATGTTTGGACAGTTTCCCAAAATGACATTGAACATCTACAAGGCATTTTAAAGGATGAACAGGTTATCCTTCTCTCGAATTCCGTTTATTATTTCTTGCCCCTATTACAATTTAATTTCCTTTTTTTTTTTTTTATAGGGAGATACAATTCATTTCGTCATTCCTCCCAGAGAAATGCCTTCCTGGACGCTGACATCCTTGCAGGAAAACATGACTGTAGAAATCCAAACTTTCTCTCTGCAAAAAAATGACTTCCCATATAAGGCTTCAAACCACCCCTTTAAATTGGTCTTCAATGTTCGTACTACAATCAAAATTTTGACTTACCCGGTATCCCTCCATTAGAATTCAACTTTAAAGATTTTGGAGACATCCTCAATGGAAACTGTAAAGCTGATATGTTGATAGGTAAATACCTCAACTTATTGTGCCTCTATTGTTATAGTGTCACCCGTTTAGTTCACTCATACTTTTTAATCACTATTATTCTTTTTGATTTCTTATATAGATGTCATTGGTGCCGTTCAACAAATTCAACAAAAACATATTGAGGATCATATCACCCACAAGAGGATTGGCTTTACTCTAAAAGATGTCAGGTATTTTACCCTGCTGAATCTGCTACTCCACTCAATTTAAAGCCCAAATCTTGCTTAATGGCTGAAAATCTTCCTAATTCATTCTTAGTGGCAATGTCCTTCCTTGCACTCTCTGGGGAGATTACGCACTCTCTCTATGATGAAAACAATTGTTAGGTGATTTACATATTTAGATCTCTTAAATTTTTGACATTTGTCCAATTTTAAGGGCAATTTTGTCATTTTATCCAAAAAATTACTGAACCTCTGTTCACGCCAGAAACCTATAACTTGCAGAAACCTATTATTTGCAGAAAGTTATAGCCTGAACTTCCTACTCTCACTCTGCACAATAATGTCAGCATTTGAAGCTACTACACGCATTTTTCAATTTCATCTTGAAAGGACTTTTCCATTTTCCAATTTCCACGACCCATTGAACTTCCTACTCTCATTTTCCAATTTCCAAAAATACATATTCAAAACACGGGGAAGCGAGAACGATACGCAGAGGGAGTGAAAAAGCGAGAACGATACGCAGAGGGAGTGAAAAGCGAAAAAACGAAGAAGAAAGGCAGAACTGATCTTGGAGAGGGCTACGCGGTGGTTCAGAGAGAGCGAAAAAACGAAGAAGACGCGGTGGTTCAGAGAGGGCTACGCGGTGGTTTAGAGAGAGCGAAAAAACGAAGAAGAAAGGCAGAACTGATCTTTGAAACTGAAAATCTCATCCTTCTCTCTATTTCACCATTCACTTCATCTTGAAACCAAGTAAGTCATGTTCTTCGTTTTCATTGTTCATCTTGCATTTTCGCACATGTTCGTGAACTCATAGCCGCAATTTCTCCAATCATCATCCTAGGGTTTTCATCTTCACACTATTCTCAGATTTATAGCGTTTTTAGGGTTTCTCTGATTCAATCTTTATGCTAGGGTTTTCAGTATGTAGTTCAAGGTTTTTGATGCACTATTGATCCTGTTATGCTTTGTATGCACTATTTAACGTTTTTAGGCTAAGATTAGCGATCAATCTCATATCATAGGTATGATCCTGTTATGGTTTGTATGACAACGAAGTTTAACTCAAGAATCCGATTTTTACAACTCATTTTAATGATCTTACGCTTTGGATGGACTAATGATTTTTCAATTTTTGGGATTTTAGCTTCATATTCAGTTCCTAAGTAAATATGAGAACTATCTTACTCAAAAATCCAATTTTTACTAATCTGACCTGTATGCATTGTAAACCCTTTTAACCACTTAACTTGATTCATCATTTTTGTTGGACTACAATAATCATCTTTCACAAACATTCATACAAATGAAATCAAATTTCATGTCTTATTTCACTATAGCAGGTCACAGAGGTTTACTTTTAATCTATTCATTTTGTTTTTCTTGACAGTCATGGCACGCAAACCCGAACCTCTCCGAAACCTTACTCCACCAAAGGAATTATGGAAAATACATGTGAGGGTCATTGATGTTTGGACAGTTTCCCAAAATGACATTGAACATCTACAAGGCATTTTAAAGGATGAACAGGTTATCCTTCTCTCGAATTCCATTTATTATTTCTTGCCCCTATTACAATTTAATTTCCTTTTTTTTTCTTTTATAGGGAGATACAATTCATTTCGTCATTCCTCCCAGAGAAATGCCTTCCTGGACGCTGACATCCTTGCAGGAAAACATGACTGTAGAAATCCAAACTTTCTCTCTGCAAAAAAATGACTTCCCATATAAGGCTTCAAACCACCCCTTTAAATTGGTCTTCAATGTTCGTACTACAATCAAAAATGTTGACTTACCCGGTATCCCTCCATTAGAATTCAACTTTAAAGATTTTGGAGACATCCTCAATGGAAACTGTAAAGCTGATATGTTGATAGGTAAATACCTCAACTTATTGTGCCTCTATTGTTATAGTGTCACCCGTTTAGTTCACTCATACTTTTTAATCACTATTATTCTTTTTGATTTCTTATATAGATGTCATTGGTGCCGTTCATCAAATTCAACACAAACATATTGAGGATCATATCACCCACAAGAGGATTGGCTTTACTCTAAAAGATGTCAGGTATTTTACCCTGCTGAATCTGCTACTCCACTCAATTTAAAGCCCAAATCTTGCTTAATGGCTGAAAATCTTCCTAATTCATTCTTAGTGGCAATGTCCTTCCTTGCACTCTCTGGGGAGATTACGCACTATCCTTCTGTAGTGCCTTTGATAAGAGACCTGACGCTACACCTTTCATTGTAATCTTGCATAATGCAAGAATTCAGCAAGCAAAAGGTCAATTATTCTTTCCCTAAATTTTCCACTTAACAATTTAAATTCCTGTTTTAGAGTAACATTCACACTTTTTTCCATTTGCATTGATAGCAATGTACCCTCTCCAACTCACAAACCACTGGTCTACCTCTAAACTCATCATGAATCAACACTTGACACTTATCTCAGAATTCAAAACGAGGTTTGATCAACAACCAATCTTTCACCTACAATTACGCATTCCTTAAAGTTGAATGCAACCATCATTTCAAATCTCTATGACAGGTTCACAGATGACCAAATTCTTGAGCTTTCAACCCAAACTCAATCCCAGCTCACGGCAGGCTCTCAGGTTAATGATTTTGAAAGAGCAATCGCAAAGGAGCCAATAAAAAGTCTGGCAGCAATCAAACAACTTAATCAGGTCTTCTTAATACATGAGCATATGTAATATATGTTTAGTAACTTTACCTGTTTTGTAACAGGTTTCCCTTACATTAGTTGAAAGACCTAACCAATTTCAATGTCATTATAGAACGCTTTCTGTATCACAGTAGCAACAACTGTGAAGATTGTCGTCAACGAACTCGGGTGGTGCTTTAATGGCTGTGCAAGATGCCCAAAGAAACCGAAGCCTCGGGGTAGTGGTTTCCTATGTAGCTGTAACAAATACCATGATTATACTATTCCAAGGTACCCGCTGCAATATCTATTATGATACAGCCAACAACTACAAATTAATTCTTATTATTGACCTCATATCATGACTTTGTAGGTACAAATTGGAAATTGAAGCCGTGCATAATAATCATACTTATAATTTTATCTTTTGGGATAATGACTGTCAAGCTATAATAGGACACTCAGCCCAAGACCTAATAAACAAACTGCATGAGGTTTCTTATTTTTTAAAACTTAAATTTTCTCTCCAATTTTTATGGTTGATTATATATTACCTACATTTTGCACTAATTTTGGTTGTTACGTACACAAGGATGGGGAGCGTGACCCAAAAGCATACCCACAACTGCTTGATGAGATGATATGCAGGACATTAGTTTTAAGCGTCATGGTGCAACCTAAATCCCGACAATGCTCTGTCATGAAAGCTTGGGACAATCCGCAATATGTTAAAATTGTTCAACAGCACATTGAAAGCCAAGAGGTATATCAGTACATACTTTTAATTCGCTACGATCTTAACTCTCTACAACTTATTATCATTCAAAACTTTGTTTATTTTATGTCACTACTTCTTAAGTTTATGGACAGCCTCTTATATAGTTGTGCCACTCTCTGAAATTATACACATTTGACATCATGCACATCCTTCTTAAATAGTCTATCTCTTCATATACAGACAACTTCCAAATTGGACAAGCAGAAAGGATCACTATGTCAAGACCTTATCTCAACTTCTGTAAGTAATGACCCTTTCCATATCCTGTTCAATAGTTTCATCAATTATCTCTTTTTCCTTGGTAAGCATCCTAACAAGTAAGTAATAACTTTGTAGGCAACATCTGAATCACTTAATGTCAAAGAGAAAATTAATGCAGAAATAGATATTGATTCAGTAAGTATGCCTCATGTCTATTTGTCACAATCTCCCTGCAATCCATCTGCACTGTCCCCTAATGATGCTTATTAACTTTATTATTTGTTGCTAATTCATACCTCTCAATGCCTACAGCAAACTGAATCTGGCATGGCTGACCATGACCCACAAAATTCCCTTCCAATAACTCCAGCAAAAAGGGTTGCAATGCATGAAGGTCTAGAAGATTTAACCACTCCAACATTCAAAGCAACACAACAATCATCAACAAAGACAACCAAGAATATCAAAATTGAGAGGATGTGACTTTAGAAAGATTCATGCCCACCAACAGTTGGTGCATTTTGGACTGTAATCCTTATAGCATTGGGTTATGAATACCACAAATTGTCATCTACTTTAAATTATCTGTCTTAAAGTTAAATATACTTTATCGTACTGAAACTTATGTGTACCGAAACTTATATCTTGAAACTTATATCTTAGTAGCTATAAGTACCAATTTCATCTAAAATGATATACTTTCCACCAACTTATATCTTAGTAGCTATTAGTAGCTATTGTGTAATAAACGTTTATCAACCATCAGTTTTCAGTATATGGACCAGTTTGAGATAAGATCTAATTTTCACCATATCCATATCTATTTTATTAATATTATTATATTCCTCTTTGCGCCTGCAGTTGATGTAGTTTGTTTAATTCAAGGACAAAGTTTAATTGAAGCAATAGTTGTGCATAAAAATTCAACTCACGCTCTAACCTGCTCCATTGACGGTAAAGCATTTTAACTAGATAACTACATAATAAATTCAAGCTGGGATTGTTTTTCTTTTGTATTGAATATTTACAACAAAGTGAAGGCCCGAAAACTTAAACTGACCCATTCTAAAAACTGTAACATAACAATATATGGAAACAATGCTTTCTCAAGCAATATCTCTACATTTAAATCTTGCAAAATGTACTCACCTTTTAACATCACATGTGTCCGTCCGATCACAACTCTAGCTTTTGACTATTAGTTCCATTTTAACTATTATCAGGTACAAGCCATTATCACTTTCCCATTAAATGCTGTCAGTAATAAGTAGCCTACAAAAACTCTTTTTCTATTTGCCTAGAGATTGTTTAGTATAGGCCTAATAAAATATATTAAGTAGAATACCAAATACTGAAAAGCCAGGTTAACACATACACTCCAAGCAAAAGTAAACAAACATTTATACAAAAAAACTGATGGTTCCAGTCAACACACACGGACAGTCCAGAGTTTACACAGGTAAGTCATCTTCTTCACCTTTCTTTCCAAATTGCATTAATGGTGGCAATGTGATTTCTTTAACTAACAGAGCAATATAACAGACACTCATTTGTTATTAGTCAACCTTGGATAGTATAATAAATGAACTAAAAAGATCTACTACATTTTCAGGTACAAACATCAAATACTCCATTACTCTTCAAAGGATGAATAACTTCCAAATACTCCATTTAAATCCCGCATTTTTAAAATAGACATCGATTACTCTTCAAAGGATGAATTATTTTTCACTTCATGGATGAATACTCTTCCAAATACTCCATTGAAATCCCGCATTACAGCAAAAATGAATAACTTCCAAATACTCCATTTTTTTGTCACTTCATGGATGCTAACTATAATGACATTTCAAAATAGACATCGATTCAATGAAGTTGCCTAAAGGAGTCATTTTTATTTGAATAGCTCTATGCTAAAGGGGAAACTTATCAGTTCCCATTTCAACAATAACTTACATTTGGAAGTTATTCATTTTTGGCTCTTAACTGATGGTGTTGCTATTCTTTGTGTTCATAATTTTTTTCCTCTTATTCTTTAACTGATGGCTACCTATCTTTTCTTGCTCAAGTGTCTGAAGTTGTGAAGCCATCTATACTGTTACTCTATACCAAGGCTTAATTGCGTACTTACGGATGATTATTAGAGGTATGATTAATTTCCTTGGGGTAGTTAAGCATATGCTAAAGTGCATTGGTGTGTAAGTGTTGTCTGTCATTATCAGAGGTTTGATTAATTAAACCGGTTTGGTCTGAAATCTTTTTACAATTTTTTATTTGTTCTCTCTAACAATAATAGAGACTCATTTTCATTTCTATATACTTACAAATTTATACTTGCAGAAAATGGATAGAGATGAAAATAGAAACAACAACAACGCATCAATAGCAAGATCCGCAAGAAAAATTCTGATGGCAAAGAAAGGAAAAATTAATTATTGTCGGTCCGGTAATTTAACACCTACTACACATTCCTCTATCACTCAACGAATGCCCCTTAGTGATGTAACCTCCAAGTCACACAATGAGGCCAATCAAATTATTAGGGATCAACATAATTCTTCCAACTGTACACAACCAATAGCTTCCATGAACCCCATGCAAAGGAAAAGAAAGGCATCAACAATTGATGCACTTGGCATCAACTTGATCAAGAAATTTAGCTCTGTTAGACATGACTACAAAATTCCTACAGAAGTGGCCTCTTCTTCATCAACACCACTTTCACAAAATGTCCATAATTATGCTTCTGAAACAGAAACTGACAATGATGAGGAAGATATTCAAGGTTTGAAAATTAAATTTTATACTTCAATTAAATATGTATGTATATTTATATCTATATAGATACGATATCCATCAAATATATGCCATCTGATAATGTATTAATCAATCTCATATCATTCAATATCAATAATATAGGGTTCACTTCGGACAACGAAGATTCCGAAGATGATTGCTTAGCTGGGAATCATACTACACTATATTGTACAAATACTGAGGAAGGTATGTTAGTCATTTAATTATAACATGTAAATCATTATACCATATGATATAGCATGTCACTTACAACTTCATTATGTCCAGGATACTTTGACATTGGAGATCCTTTATTTGAGTGTCAACATTGTGGTGCTAAGATGTGGTACCAAGAAAGGATTGGAAAAGGTAGACATGTTGCAACACCAAAATTTCAATTGTGTTGTGGGAACGGAAAGATTCAGCTACCATTATTATAGAAGCCTCCAGATTATCTTTGTCATCTATTATTTGAGAATCACTCAGAAGATAGCAAAAATTACCAACAACTTATACGTGTCTACAACATGATGTTTGCTTTCACATCACCAGGTGTAAAGATTGATAGATCACTTGCTAATGGTAGAGGACCACCAAATCTTAGGATTCATGGTCAAACATTCCATAGAATCGGTAGCCTACTGCCTATGCCAGGAAATGCACCAAAATTTGCACAACTCTATATCTACGATACAGAAAATGAAATTGAACATAGAGTTGGCGCATTCAGGTATTTGATCTTTATACTTTATACTTTATACTTCCTAATTATTGACCATGTCATTGCTACAATTAATACAATTCTAATTTTTAGGGACGTCAAAAATATTGATAAGGAGATTGTTCGTAAACTAAAAGAAATGCTTGATCAACACAATACTCATGCAAAATCCTTTAGAATGGCAAGAGATAGATTGAGAGAAGGTCAAGGGCAGAATCTGAAACTTAAGTTAATTTCTGATAGATCTACCGATGGAAGAGTCTATAATCTACCAAATGTATCTGAAGTGGCTGCTCTCATTGTGGGTGATGTTGACACTGGATCTGAAAGAGATATAATAATGCATCATCAAAGTGGTCAACTACAGAGAATAACAGAATTGCACACAAGCTACCTTGGATATCAGTATCCCCTTTTATTTCCTTATGGTGAAGATGGTTACAGAAAAGATGTTTTGCATAGAGATGCACCTGAGGGAAAGAGCAAAAGAAATCGTCTAACAATAAGGGAATGGCTATCATTTAGGATCCAATCTAGAGATGCAGAGGCCCAAACTTTGTTGCGGTCAAGGAGACTATTCCAACAATTTATTGTTGATGGATACAACATGCTTGAATCTGAGCGGCTAAAATTCATAAGATTAAATCAGTCAAAGCTTCGAGTGGATAAGTATAGCAATTTGAATGAAAGTCAACATCAACAAAACACTCAAGGTTCTACAAAGGGCAAAAGGGTGGTATTACCTTCAATTTTTGTTGGAAGCCGAAGGTATATGGATCAACTTTATTTTGATGGAATGGCAATTTGCGCCAATGTTGGCTTTCCAAATTTGTTCATAACCTTCACATGTAACCCTAATTGGCCTGAAATTCAAAGAATACTTAGCCCCATGAAATTGAAACCCAATGATCGTCCTGACCTCATCTCAAGAGTCTTCAAGATCAAGGTTGATGAGCTAATGACAGATTTGACAAAGAGACAAATTTTAGGAAGGGTTGTTGCCTGCAAGTGCTTCTCTCAATTAGAAACAAATTAAACTACTGTATACAAAACAAATAATTCATTTCTTGGTTTCTTGATTATCCACCACACATTCTATGTTTTTTTTTGCAGATCTATATACAATTGAGTTCCAAAAGAGGGGATTACCACATGCACATATATTAATTTTTCTTCATCCATCTAGCAAATACCCCACAACAGAGGATATTGACAAGATAATTTCAGCTGAAATCCCAAGTCCGCAAGATCAAACTGAGTTGTACAACTTAGTCAAATCTCACATGATACATGGTCCATGTGGTAGGATCAACCCAAGTTCTACTTGCATGAAAGATGAGAAATGCACAAAATTTTACCCAAAGCCTTACCAAGAGTCTACTATTCTAGACAAAGATGGATTCCCAATTTACAGAAGAAGAATGAATGGTTTCACTATTGAAAAGAATGGTATACTACTAACAAATCAGCATGTTGTTCCTCATAATCCTTTCTTATTATTGAAATATCATGCTCATATCAACATGGAATGGTGTAACAAAAGTACATCAACAAAGGGTATGATCGGATTACAGCTTCTATAGTTCCATCTGAAGATGAAGTAGATTCAAATGGTAGAAATGTTGATGAAATTAAACAGTACCTTGATTGTCGATATGTATCACCCAGTGAGGCCATTTGGAGAATTCTATCTTTTCCCATACATGCAAGAAAGCCTGCTGTAGAAAGGTTATACTTCCATCTTGAAGGTGAACAAACTATATATTTTCATGATACCACCATCATTGAGGAACGTCTACAAACAGCATCAGTTACAGATTCAATGTTCACATCATGGTTAGAAGCAAATAAAATTTATTCAGATGCAAAAAATCTCACTAATAGTAAATTTGTTTCTAAGTTTGTTTATCAAAGGAGAAAAAGGTGTTGGAAACCAAGAAAGACAGGTTATACTATTGGTCGGCTCATTTGGGTGCCCCCAAGCACCGGGGAATTGTTTTATTTAAGAATGTTGTTGACTGTTGTAAAAGGACCAACTTCCTATGAAGACATTAGAACTGTTGGTGACAAAACACATGATAGCTATAGAGAAGCATGTGCTGCATTGGGATTACTTCAAGATGATGAAGAATATATCAAAGCTATCAAAGAAGCACATCATTGGGGGTCAGGTCACTTTCTAAGGAAATTATTTGTTACCATGTTGTTAGCAAATTGTATTAATATACCACGCGAAGTTTGGAACAAAACATGGCAATATTTATCAGATGGCATACTTTATGAAAGAAGAAAATTAACTCGCAATAGAGGTAACATCTTTTGACTAAATCACCATTGTTTTTCATCATTTCATTATATCCATAACAATCATGTGATATTATCTTTTTTAACAGAACTACAACTTGGGGATCATGAAATTAGGAACTTAACCTTGATTGAAATTGAAAAACTTCTCCAAAAAAATAGAAAGAGCTTGAAAGATTATGGAGGCATGCCATACCCAAATGGATATGTTACTGAACAAATAGGAAATCAACTCATGTTTGAGGAGCTTGATTATGATAAACATAAGTTGAAAGAGGAATTTCAGAATCTCTTCTCTTCTCTCACAGGTAACATATAAAAGCCATTAATTACTATTGTAAATTATAGAATATAATACTATGACTACCATATAATTTTCGTTGACTTAATCAACCATACTTTTCTATATGTCCCAAACTTAATAGATGAGCAAAAAGGCATATTTAATACAATCATTGAAGCTGTCAAGAATAAAAGAGGTGGTGTTTATTTCTTACATGGTTTTGGTGGAGCTGGCAAAACTTACATGTGGAGTACCTTATCAGCTGCATTGCGATCTGAAGGTCACATTGTATTAAATGTTGCGTCCAGTGGAATTGCTGCTTTCTTATTACAAGGAGGAAGAACAGCACACTCAAAATTGAAGATACCAGTCCCAGCATTAGATAACTCAACTTGCAATATCTATCAAGGAAGTGACCATGCTGAGTTACTAAAGGCAACTGATTTGATAATATGGGATGAAGCTCCAATGACGCATAAATTTTGTTTTGAAGCTCTTGATAGAACACTCAGAGACATATTGAGTGGCCGTGGCAGCAATTCTAAAATATTTGGAGGAAAGGTTGTGGTTTTTGGAGGAGACTTTCGCCAGATTTTACCAGTCATCCCAAGTGGAACTCGATCTGATATTGTTCATGCCACAATAAATGCATCATACATATGGGATCATTGCCAGGTACTTACTCTAACAACAAACATGCGCCTCCAACGTTCATTGGATCCTCAGTGTGCAGCTGAAATTAGAGAGTTTTCCCAATGGATACTTGATATTGGAAATGGGAAAATTAATGAGCCAAATGATGGCTATGTTGATATACAAATACCTCAGGAATTATTGATCACGGATTTTGAGGATCCAATACATGCTATAGTACAGAGCACTTATCCAATTTTGTTGGACAATTACACAAATGACAAGTATTTGACATCAAGAGCTATTCTAGCTTCAACAATTGAAACAGTTGATGAGATTAACACATATGTACTTAACTTGATTCCAGGTAATCATAATAATCTTATAACTTCATCCATTAATTTTTTTTCAGACATTTATCTTCATACTTTTTTCCTTCATTTGGCATATAGGTGATGAGAAGGAATACCTTAGTTCTGATACAATTGATAGGTCAGACACTTATCAAAGTGAAGCTGAAGATGTTTTAACACCAGAATTTCTAAACACTCTAAGAACTTCAGGGCTACCCAATCATAGAATTAAGCTGAAAGTTGGAACTCCTATTATGCTTTTAAGGAATCTAGACCAATCTGAAGGTTTGTGTAATGGTACAAGATTGATTGTATCCAAGCTTGCAAATCATGTTATTGAGGCAAAGGTAATTTCAGGTAAGAACATTGGAAATGTTATATATATTCCAAGAATGTCAATGTCCCCTTCTCAATCACCCTGGCCATTCAAGATGATTAGAAGACAATTTCCCATTATTGTTTCATATGCTATGACTATCAACAAATCACAAGGTCAATCATTAGCATCTGTCGGATTATATTTGCCTAGACCTATTTTTAGCCATGGTCAATTGTATGTAGCAATTTCAAGAGTTCAAAGCAAACATGGGTTAAAGATTTTGATACATGATAATCAACGAAAGCCATTGAAGACTACTACCAATGTCGTCTTTAAAGAGGTTTTTCAAAACATCTAGCAACCGTAAGTGTCATCTATATTTTACATCTATTTTCATTGAATATATGTTACTATTTAAATCTTTCTAAAAACATTATTAGTTCAATTATCTTTTCCAACTCTATTTCGCTTTCATTTCTGTTAAATTTTTAATTTCAATCAACAAATAATAACTTTTCTTACTATGTCAATCAGGTTTTTGTCACACTCAAGACCTATTTAGATATGTCTTCTCAAGTTGAGGTGGAAGCGGCATTTTTGTATTCTAATGTCCAAATACATTATTATGGAACAATGTAAACTGATTGTCAATCTTCTTTAATTACTTCCACTCAATTTACTTTGAATTTCTATGGTATATGACATACAAATCTCTTTCAAATCATGCATTTTGGACTTTGTTCATAACTTATGACTATTTAGCCCTTTTGGAGTCACTATTTTCAATTTTATTACTATAGTGACTTCAATGCAATACACCAACGATACAGTATCACCCTGCGTATGCACGGGTAAAATACTAGTAAGCAATTAAAAGAATAATATAATAGTGGCAATTATGTGGTTTAATTAAAAGTTAAAGTCTCATTTTAAGTGCAAATAATAAATAAATATTTTAATAGTTAAAAATCTTGAGAATAATTGTGGAGGCTCCATTGGAGTCTCATTTATATATATATATATATATATATATATATATATATATATATATATATATATATATATATATATATATATATATATATACTAGTATTCCTACCCGTGCCCTGCACGGGGAATCTCTATACAATTATTATCACAAATAATAAATTATATATTACATTGTATTGTATAAGGATTATTATAACTTATATAATATACACAATTGACTTTATAGGTATCAAATTTTGATGTTTCTAAGTAGATAAATATATGTAATTATTGCTATATACATAATTGTAGTGATTTTTTGCTGGCTTGATATAATTTTTAGATAACAACACATTTAAACACAATTTTTATCTTTTCAACTGTGAACTTAAATCAGTGTGTTCAAGCACAAATAAATTACGTATACGACTCGAAACTTTGTTTAGCGGTCTGATCTGGTCTTCATATCTATTATTATATTGGTCAATATTGTCCAAATTTCTTATTTAATTTACAATGATATATAAATTTAATGTGTCTTATTATTTACGTTTATGACATGTTTATAAAATATATAATTGTATTTTATATATATTAAATATATGTTTATATTATTCAAAATAAATTGTATTTCTCGGCTTGGGTATGAAGCATCTTTAAATCGCTGGGCCAGCTGTCCTACTCTTCGAGTTGCCTCCAATATAGCGAGGGGATTAGTCACTGCGTTCGGCGGTGGATACCCTGATATATACCAAAAATAAATAAATTGTATTTTAGTTTTTATAGTTTGAGTATTACATATAGACATTTAGTTGATAAAAGTTAGGGAATATAAAATTAGATGTGATTTATAAACTGACCTAGTTTTTCTTCAATTAATGATATCTAGAATAATATCATATGGATAGATAAAATTGTTTTAAAATTAATGGATCAAATCTAACTATATTTCTGTTAATATAAATATATATATAATATAATTTGTTATTAAGAAGCTTTAACACAAACCATACATATCCACAAGCTAGATAAGATTTGGTTGACAAAATAAAACTAAGATCAAATAGGATTTTGTTACCCAAAATAAAAACTATATCAAATAGTATAAAGATTGTATTTATATTTGTATATATATTTTAAAAATTTAAAGATTGTATTTATATTTGTATGTCTAATAATCTAATAATGGTTTAGATCTTATTATATTATTGTTTCTAAATTTTAGGCGTTTACTAAACTAAATATCTAGGGTTATATATAATTATGTATAATTTTTTCTTTTGAGTAACAAAAGATAAGAACAAATCTGAGTGACCGACAAAATACGTGAAGAGCAAACCCAGTTGCAGCCCTTTCGGTAACTCTACCTTTCCCCAAATAAACGATTTGTATTTCACTTCTCTTCTCTTCTAATCTCTCCACATTTGTCGATTATATGCAGAGATTTCATAGTTTCGAATCCAACATGTTTCTCACAAGGTAAAACCCTGCTTCTCTCTTATTGTAAAATTGATCCTTTCATGGTTTCTCCACATTAGAGCTGTCAAAACAGCCCCAGCCCCCTAGCCCACCCCACTAGCCCACCTGTTTAAGCCCCCTAAATTTTAAGCCCCCAAATTTTATGGACCTTTTTCTTCCCTGGCCCATATTTTAAAACTTATTGTGGGTTAGGGCCAGAGTTGAGTGGGTCAGCCCACTAACCCACTTATTGAAACTGATTCCCACTTACAGAGACACGGCAACTAAAGGTTCTTCTACTCTTCACATATTGAACCTAGACGCTGAATTTTCGATTACTCTCTCACTCTCGATTCTTGATTTCGATTACTCTCTCACTCTCGATTTCGATTTCGATTTCCACTCGATTTCTTGCTGATTCCTCTCTATTCCCACTGACTCCTCTCGATTTCGATTTTCGAGTCAGAACTTGCGAAGTGCGATGAGGGTTCTTCGTTTGTGCGATGAGGGTTGAAGAACTGTGAATTAAAGAACTGAAGAACACGAACCCAAAGGTAATTTTCTTTAATCTTTACTGCTTTTGGGTTGTGAATCGTGTTTTTTTCTGAAGAACTGTGCGATGATGATTCACTAGGTTGTGTTGCACTTAGGGTGTTTGAAGAATTTCCTGAATTGGGTTTTTACTGGAATTTTCTCTGCTCAGAATTTTCTCTTCTGTTCAATTGACGATTCACTAGATGATTCAATAGTTGTTAATGAGTTACTGGTATTAGATCTTTGATTCAATAGTTATTTTTCTAGACTGGCTCAGCTGCTACTTTGTTTTATCTTTGTTTTATCTTTCTTTTTTAAATATGCATACACAATGACACTATGACAGCTGCTACTTTGTTTTATTTTTATTCAATACATTTAAATTGAATTATATATGAAAAGGGGGCATATTGTTGCTAGACTAGTCTATTGTTTGACATCAAGTTGTCTAATTGAATTATATATGAAATGTACTTTGCTATAACTCTGGATCGTAAGACTGCTAGTCCAGTAAGTTTCCTATTTCAATATGTTAGCTGTGGTTTACTTTAAACTTTAAATGCTATGTTAAAATTCTTATATTTTTTATATCATGTCTGATTATGAGCTATGACTGCTAGTCTATTGTGGTTGTTTTTCCTTCATTTAATGTTTAAGCTAGGAAATGCTTTATAAAACTTGGCCGCATCAATGCTACAAGCATATCTCTCAAGTGATAACAAAAAAACACCTCCGGGGGCGGGCCCAGGCCCACAAAGTTGGGTGGGCCTATGTTTCATTTTTTGCAAAATAGCAAAAAGCCAGGGCCCATGGGCTGGCCCAAGCCCATGTGGGCTTGATGGGCATGATGGGCTTTGTGGGCCTTTAGCCAGTGGGCTTTTAGGCCCATGGGCTTTTTGGTCCATGGGCCATGTGGGCTTGGGCTGGGCTGGCCCATGTGGGCCAAACTGACAGCTCTACTCCACATTGCTTGAATTAATTGATGAAATTCATTGAATTGAAGATAAAAAGAAAGTGGTGAGTGATTGAAGATTTACCTGCTATTTGAAGATTGAAGACTACATCATCTTTAATCAAAAGAGAACAGAGAAACGAAACCTTCGCATAAGGCTATGTCATCTTCGTCTTCTACTGAACTTTTCGATTCTGATTATTTAAGGTACTCCTTCAAGATCCATTTGATATTCGTCCTGGGTCTGTCTTTTTTTGAGGAGAACATTTTTTTTATTTGTTAGATTATTGTGTAAGATCAGATACTTTTTATAGGGTTAGATATAATTTTCTTTTAACAATTTACAGATTGCCGAAATATAATGTATAAAATTGAACAGCTACATATTATCAAAAATTTCACGGTATACAACATTATTTGTAGACGTAGATACTTTCTGTTCATCGTCCAATATCAACACACGAAGTCCTTCTCTTGTCTTCACCCTAGAAAGAGCCGCATAGAGTTGTCCGTGTGTGAAAACTGGTTTTTCCAAATATACACCAACATGCGACAGTGACTGCCCTTGACTCTTATTAATTGTCATGGAAAAGCAGAGGGTCAACGGAAATTGGCGCCTTCGGAATTTAAATGGGAGTCCGGAATCACTTGGTACCAAGTTCATTCGGGAAATGAATATTTTGTCCCCTACGTTTTTTCCAGTTATAACAGTTGCCCCTATTACGTTCTTCCCCGGTTCTTTTACCAATAGTCTAGTTCCGTTACATAAACCAGATGATTGGTCAATGTTTCTCATAAGCATTACAGGGATACCTTTTTTCAATTTCAATCTGTGGTTAGGAATCCCAGAACACTTAACATCATTTAGAAACTCGGGTGTGAACCATTCGCCATGTACTTCACTATCCTCATCAGAACGGCATACTTCGTCTAAACTCAAATATTCAACCTCTTCACCGGGTATTGATGAAAGCATGAACTCATTAACCTGCTGAACAGCATCTAGTGTGGGGGCAAGAATTGCGCGTTCATTGAAAAAATTAGGAGTGTTGATACTATCAAGAATCATTGGATAGGCAAAGTCTACCAAAGATTGTAGGGGATGTACAGCATCATGAATCAGCAAGTCAGTGGGAATTTCAACTCGACTGTGACCATACTCATCATCATCTTTGTCACCATCTCCTATACGAAGAATCCACTCACCAAAACACTTTATAGAATCGACATCATTGTTTGTCATGTTGGTCATTAGCCTCATGTTAATAGTAAGTTTCAATACCTTGCAATGCGACCACAACTTGGATGAATTGAGTGATGCTAAAACAATGGCATTTCTTGAGCCATATTTAATGACCGGTAGAATTTGCCTAAAATCACCGCCAAGCACAACCGATTTTCCACCAAATGGTTTTTGGCTATGATTTCTATTATGAAATCCCATAATGTCACGCAATGTGCGGTCTAATGATTCAAAGCAAAATCTGCTCAACATTGGAGCTTCGTCCCAAATAATCAACTTAGCCTGTTGAAGAAGTTTGGCCCTAATGCTTCCTTGTTGGATATTGCATGTGGACTCTTCATCTACTATCAATGGAATACAGAAAGTAGAATGTGCTGTTTTACCTCTCGGCAACAACAATGAAGCAATTCCGCTGGATGTGACATTCAAAACAATGAATCATTTGGCACGGAGGGCTGCCGACAAACACATCCATAGGAAAGTTTTGCCAGTTCCTCCGTATCCGTTAAGAAAATAAAACCCACCTTCACCAGACATGACTGATTCCATTATTTCATCATATACATTCCTTTGCTCTGGTGTCAACTGCTCCAATAAATTTTTGTATAACTTCTCCATCTCTTCTCTGTCATAATTGAGTTCATCAGCAATAAGTTTATTGTGAAATTCTTCCATATTTGAAAAGTTTGGAAATGGCATAGAAGGGAACTCTGTAAGGGACCTCCCATTGGACCGGAGCAAATTTTCTACCTCAATCAAACACAAATTCTGCATGTCTTCGTCAGAGATCTGCAAGTCTGGAATACAAACAATTGAGTCAATACATATGCACTCCTTATTTGATATAAATTAATATTTTCGTAATTTAATATATACTTTGCAAAAAAGTAAATGTTGTACTTACCATGTATACTGAGTTCCTGTCTCCTATTAAATAAGATACCATTCGAAAGAAGTCTCCACGTGGATTCCCATACAAATACTGGACTACTCATTGTGTGCATCAACAACATTGTAACAAATATCGACGCAATTGATTGCTAGAACCAAGATCGCCTGCTTCTTTCAATGCATCTATGAACTCTTTATCGTCGGCAAGCAATCCGAGCTCATCACATGCCTTCTGGAAATTATCATGTACATTTCCGTTAACTGTACGCAGAGATGCATAGCTTGTGCAGCCCCTCTGAATTGTAAGGAGTAGTCTCATGTAGTATAGTTCTCCAACTCCCTGTGGAATGTACTGAAGTCTGCCAACACTTTTTCCCTTTTTTCTCAACCTCCATTTACGTTGCTCATTGTCGTACACAAACCTTGTAGGGAATTCTGCATATGTAAGATCTCTTCCCTCAACGTGATTCAGATTCGCTTCAAACCATGCAAGAAACATAGTACTGTTGTCCTCGTTCCTACGCACAACATCTTTGATTTTTGGCCTGTCATTTAGTCTAATAATATTTAAATATATATTAAAAGAATAGTTTCACAATTCTACTTTAGTCTAATATTTAAATATATATTGTATTTTGTCTGACCTATGTTTGTGTTAGATGTGATTGTCAAACTATATTTTATAAGTGGGTGTGCAGCTGTTATATCTGGCCATAATCTGAAAATTCAATTCACACTAATCAATTTACACTAATTGTGATATCACTAATCAGTAATTGCAATGCATTTAATTCGTATACTGACAATCAGCAAATCCATAACAGCCTTATTTTGAGGAATTGATTAGTGTGACAATCAGCAAGTCAATTACTAATTGCAATGCATTCAAGTAGTAATTAGTAATTACATGTAATTGATATCACGAAATTCACAGATTTTTATTTCCTGTTTTATTTTTTTAACATACATAGAGCAATTACTAATTTATAATTCTCCGATTTCATTGGTGTAGTTGTTGTGTTCCAGAAATTATGGACTGTACGATTTTCTGACAGGAAAATAAGGTAAGAATAAATTAATTTGACTGTTTATATCTGGGACAAATTGACACCACACAAATTAATGATATCACACAATAACTATATCAGATTTGCTTAACTGACACGAAACAAATCAATTATATCAGATTTGATCTGTTCTATTTAGGAATAGTTTAAGGCAAGACAGTTGAAATTTTCTAAAGGGGCTCTGATTTCCAAGTTCCAGCATTGCATAATTAATTTGATATAATTAAAATAACATATTGTATAGTTTCCTGTGTTGTCGCTATTCTGATAAAGTCTAATTAATATATTTTGTATAGTTTTCTGTGTTGCCAATATTCTGCTTAATTTCTTAGTTAAGAATATATTAGGCAAGAACGTAGAAAATCCAAAAAATAATACACATGAATTCTTATTCTTATATATTAAAAGTTAAGTTGACCAACGTACAGTCTATTGTTTATAATATAGAGAGTGTATATAAGAGGGTCATTAAGGATTTCATATATCATAAATTGACTGTTTATTTCTGGAACAAATTTGACACCACACTAATTAATGATATCACACAATAATTATATCAGATTTGCTTAATTGACACCAAACAAATCAATTATATCAGATTTGGTTTGTTCTATGTAGGAATAGTTTAAGTCAGACAGTTGAAATTTTCTAAGGGGACTCTGATTGCCAATTTCCAGCATTGCATAATTAATTTGATATAATTTAAATGACATATTGTATAGTTTCCTGTGTTGCCACTATTCTGATAAAGTCTAATAATATATTTTGTATAGTTCACGTTTTATAGTTCACATTTTGCCAATATTCTACTAAAGTCTACTGTCTAATAATATATTAAAAGATCAGTTTCACAATTCTACTTTAGTCTAATATTTATATATATTGTATTTTGTTTGAAATATGTTTGTGCTAGATGTGATTGTGAAACTATATTTTATAAGTGGTGTGCAGCCGTTTTATCTGGCCATAATCTGAAAATTCAATTCACACTAATCAAATTACACTAATTGTGATATCACTAATCAGTAATTGCAATGCATTTAATTCGTATACTGACAATCAGCAAATCCATAACTACCCTTATTTTGAGGAATTGATTAGTGTGACAATCAGCAAGTCAATTACTAATTGCAATGCATTCAATTAGTAATTACCTGTAATTGATATCACGAAATTCACAGATTTTTATTTTCTGTTTTATTTTTTAACATACATAGAGCAATTACTAATTAATAATTCCCTGATTTCATTGGTGTAGTTCTTGTTTTCCAGAAGTCATGGACTGTACGATTTTCTTACAGGAAAATAAGGTAATAATATCATAATTTGACTGTTTATATCTGGGACAAATTGACACCACACAAATTAATGATATCACACAATAATTATATCAGATTTGCTTAATTGACACGAAACAAATCAATTATATCAGATTTGATCTGTTCTATTTAGGAATAGTTTAAGGCAGACAGTTGAAATTTTCTAAAGGGGCTCTGATTTCAAATTTCCAGCATTGCATAATTAATTTGATATAATTAAAATAACATATTGTATAGTTTCCTGTGTTGTCGCTATTGTGATAAAGTCTAATTAATATATTTTGTATAGTTTTCTGTGTTGCCAATATTCTGATTAATTTCTTAGTTAAGAATATATTAGGCAAGAACGTAGAAAATCCAAAAAATAATACACAGGAATTCTTATTCTTATATATTAAAAGTTAAGTTGACCAACGTACAGTCTATTTTTTATAATATAGAGAGTGTATATAAGAGGGTCATTAAGGATTTCATATAACTTAGTAAATAAATTAAGTTGACCAACGTACGGGAATTCCCATATTCTAGTAGAAAATATGCACCGATTATATAATAATAAATAGTAATCATTAGTTATAAAGCATAACATAAAAAAATAACAAAATTGAAACAGTAAAGGCGGGCGAAGAGGAATTTCCATTAACTGAAAAAAGGCAAAATATAACCAAAACTTCATTAGGTTTATAGTAACGGGGTATTACACGACCTCGTAGACAAAATTGAAATAAACATAAAAACTAAATATCAAATTGAATAGTAATCCATCCAAATTGTATCTGAATATCAAATTGAAGACTAATTCATCCAAATTGGATCTAACTAATCAATGTCTAGAGTGGAGAATTGCAATGCTAAATCAATATGTTTGGGGAACTTCCGTAAATTCGTTTCTTGAAGCTTGTGTTGACCACGGTTAAATATGATGTTGCTTCATCGTTGTTTTTCGAAGTTCCAGCTTTTTCAATTGCAGCCGGCTGAGCAAAAGTAACTGCGGCACGATAGCAATGATATTCCTATATTCAAATAATGTGATAACAAACAAAAGTTAGTAATTAGGATTAAAAATAAATAGAAGTAATAAAAATTAGAGGATTAGTAATCAATTAATTTACATCTATGTCCATTCTATATTGAAAGTTATCTATTATCTCCTTATTCATACATATAGATAACTTTCAATATAGAATGGACATAGATGTAAATTAATTGATTACTAATCCTCTAATTTTTATTACTTCTGTTAAAGAGAAAACTCTGTTTGTATTCATCATCGAAACGAAATGCACCACATAGCTACAAAATACATAGTATAATCATTAGACACATAAAATGATTACAATAAAAGCTATATTTCAACAGAATGATATAATTTTCAATTACACAACACACAATTTCAGTCAAATGCTTTTCATAGAAATGAAAAACCAGCTCTCCTTTCAGATTAAAATTAGCAAAACCCGAGTGATCCATCACTCTAAGTTGAATTTCAAACCTACAAAAAGACAATGATAAAAAGTTAAAATACCAACAAAGAAACAAAATTTCATTTAAATTCAAAATGAAAACAATAGCCTCACCAATCAGCCGAAATGATTTCAGAGACATAAGCAATGACTATATGATCTAAATCCTGTCAAAACCATACGAAGAAAAATCAGAAAATTATTTGATTTATTGAATCTACCAATCAGATCTGGAAAAAGACTGAAAAGCATAGTGATTTTTCAAAAAGAAATGCTGAATAACGAAAAAGAAAGGAGAAATGGAGAGTTTTATCATATTATACATGTGTTCCACCATGGATTAGTTGAGCAAGATTTACATTCCTGTTTAGCAACAGGAATTCCTCAACCATTTGAGCATTATACTCCATTATACACTAAAAAAAACTTGAAAAACAATGGAAAACAAAATGGTGAATGGTTTTCACACACACACATCCACCATTTATATAGCATTCCAGCTACTGATATTTGGTGGGAATATTTATTCAAATTTCAATTAAAAGAGCCAAAAGTGTCAGTAAGGTTTATTCACCAAATTTGAATTTTTTATTGGGTAGTAAGGTTGTATGATAATTCTTACCAATTTTGGATCAAATGTTTTGTATAATATTAAGTTAGACTATTATATTATTGTTTATTAGAAATAATTACATATATTTATATAATATTATTGTTCATTTGAAACATTATAGGATATTTTATTAACTTTTTAAATTTAATATTGTTTTGCAGGAGAGTATGTAATGGGTGGGCTTCTAATAAACCACAGAGTAGAAGTCCGGCAATTTTGATATGCCCAGGATATAACATTAAGTTAGACTATTATATTATTGTTTATTAGAAATAATTACATAAATTGCAATTGACAAGTGGTACATTGTAAATATAATTAATGTATGGTTAACCAAAACTTGACATTTGGCAATGCATTTAGGGAGATGCATTGTCAAATGTTAAAGATATAGATTCTAAGAAGAGAAAAATCCATATCATTTGAAGTTATATAATTTTTTGACAAATAAATTATAGTATTATCCAAATTGATACAAAATTAATTAAAAATATAATAGTCGATGTTTGAATTTCTTTTTCCTTTTAACAATAAATAATTTTCTTAAACTATTAAAAATATATTATTACCATTTTAAACCAAAATAATATTATTCTTTTCAAAGAAAAAACAAAATAATTTTATTACTTAATTTGTATTTATGTTGCAACGGTTATGGAATTGAAAGGTTTGTAACTTTGAATTTATTTTCTTTGAAATTTAACTATTAAAATGTATTTTCTAATGAAATCTAATAATTGTCACTACCTTATTAAATGATACTCATAGTGGAATATCATTTAACTATGTTTATATTTTTATGAAAATGATATTTTCTAATTTCTGATGGAAAAACTGAAATAATAATAACAATTAACAATATATTTATAATATAATATAATATATGTTTCATTAAATTTAATCTAAAACTATCTTTAAAATATAAAATAGTTAGTGGACTATTAACATTAAATTTAGTTTAACCGTTATTCATTATTTTATGTTATATGAATTTTTTTAAGAATCTGAATCATTTCTTTAATTGCTAATAAACTCAGAAATTAGTATGAAATGAGTAGAAGTGGTAGAGTTGTTTTCTTTCCATTTTTAAAAGCATAAATCTCAACATAGTTTTTGAAAGTATATATTTTTTACAAAAGAAATTATATTATTATAAGAGTTGGTAAAAATCTAAATTTAGTTAAAAAATATATTTACTAATTATAATTATTTTGATTAATTCGAAATATTCCAATACAAATATATTTCTTTTTTAATTAAAAGTAATATATAGATGACTTTTAAAATTCTTTTTAATGTAACAATTATACATTGAAAAGGAGAAGTTTCACATTCATATGAATTATTCCTTTAATTGATAATAAACTCATGAGTTAGTAGAATATGAGTGGAAGATGTAGAGTTTTAGTCAATTAAAGCAAGAATTGACTATTTAAACAAGACATTTTTGGATGGTGAGGGGATTGGTTTTGACAACAAAATTCATAATGAAAAACATGAAGTAGAAGAAAGGAGTGAGTTTTGCAAGAAGAGGTGGAATGCACAAAAGGGGTAAAAGGTTTCATGTTATTGACAATTTTGAAGTAGGCAAAGAGGCAAGAAGATAAATTTGGATCAATTGGTGAATGAGGCAATGGAGACAACATTTATTTGTAAAGTTATAGGTGTTATACCCCAATTTTGTCCGTCTTCTAGTTTTAGTCGTTTATTTTACTTAAATCGTGTTTTGAAGTCGCGTGATTACGAGAATCATCAGTATGGCGTCTCAGTTACTAATCCTAGCCAATTTCAATTACCCTGTTCAGCTAAATCGAAGTACCGTTGTTTTAAATTAGGCATGCACGCGAATGATCGGTCGTTTCGTGCGTTCTTCAATTTAATCTTTGTATTCGGATTTAGTCGAACCTAATTGAGACTACCAAAGTCATTTTTCTCGCGATTGGGCTTGTCGTTTCAATTCGGGCTTAAGAATGCAATTCCAAGTTAATTTTTAGCGCTTTTAGTTAACAGGCCCATTTTTCTATTTTTGGGCCTCGTTTTAGCGTATTTGTTTAGTCTGGCCCGTTCTCGTCTTTGTATTTGGCCCAACTCCTTTTTCTTGTTATTAATCTTATTTTGTTTATATAATTTATTTAAGCAATATAGTATCAAAAATGTCAAAAAATTCTATTTATTGTTTATTTACAATTTAATAGTGTCCAAGATGTCCAAAAGTCCAAAAATACAAAAAAATGATAATACTAAAAATGCCAAAAATACAAATCCGAAAATACAAATAATAACAGGCAGCAGCAGCAGATTCAGGGTTTTCAGCAGCTGCTGGGCCTAGGTCGATCCGCTCCAAAACCTAAAAAATATCCAAAGCCCAGTCAAAAAGCAATCAATGCCCAAACCTAAAAATGCAGTATAAATTAGCAGTCAAACAGCAGTAGCAGGACACGGAATTCAAGGCAGAAATAATACTGCGAAAATCACAAAAAAAAGGGGTTAGAGTTTCACATTGAAACCCTAAGTCCACCAAACACAGTTCTGAGTTCCTAAATATACAAGAGGGAAGAAGCAGCAGTCAGGAGGACAATTTCAGGAAGAAATTCGCATAGCATAAAAAATATAATAACAAGGAAAAGAAAAGAGCGGTAGCAGTGGTTCTGTTTTCAGTGAGCAAAGGGAGTTTTCTTTTCAGAAGCTGGAGACTCAGGTTGGTCTCGTATATACGTATACATGTAGATATTTCTGTATGTTTAGATGAATGTTTAGTAAAAAAAGAAAATCAGAAATCGGACTAGAGAAATTAGGTTCAGATTTAGTTTTTTTTATTAAAAAAGAAACGAAAAACATAACAGATTAGTGTCTCAGATAAAATATTGGGATCTAAAAAATATGTAAATATATATTAGGGTTTTCGGTTTCAAAAAGGGGGGGAGGAACGAAACCTAGTTTTAGGTTTAAACAATTTTCAGTAATGAAAAAATTCAAAAAAAAATGAAAACAAGTGAATAAACAAAAACACAGCAACAAAACCGTAAGCAGGGGTTTCATAGAAATAAAAAAAATAATAATAATAAAAATACCTGCTAGCTCCGGCCACCGTAGACGGTGGCCGTCCGCTCCTAGCCTCCTCCGGTCGTCTTCTCCGGCGACGTCCTATTAGTCCGCTGCGAAACCGAGCCAAACCGAAGCCAGCTGCCACCCTCTCCATCAGCTCCGTCACCTTCGCCGGAGACAAGCCCACCACCGTAGTCCTCCCTTCTCTCTCGTCGCTCTCCTTTCGTAATCCTCCTCTCTCCGTCGCGATTCTCTCTCTCTCACCGTAGCCAACACCGTTGAAGCCCGTTCGTTTTGGTCGAGAACACAACAACACCACAACTCCGCCGTCGCTGGCCGTGAGATGGCCGTCCAGCACAGTCCCACTGTCGCGAACCTCTTCCTCTTTCAATCCCTCTCGTTTATTCCCCCTCTCTCACTTTCCCTCTTCGTTTCTGCCTCTCTCTCTCCGAAATTTCCTTTCTCTCTCTCTTGGCCGCGAATTTCGCGAGACTCTCTCTCCATTCTTTTTTTGATGCGGCGCTGTGAGCAGGGGAAAGAATAAGAAGATTAGGGTTTGCTGAATCCCTTTAATTTCCATTTATATACTATCCATATTTTCTTTTTATTTTAAATTAAAAATCCAATATTCAGATTCATTCGCACACCCCCTTCAATTAACGCACACACACCCCCTCACTTAAGCCCAGTTTCGCATATTGGGCCCTCCAATGCGAACTGGGCTTCCTCTTTACACCCCCGATTAATTATACAGCCTCACACAGTTAATTACACTCCCACTTTACCATTTCACCCCCTTTCTCGTTTTTATTTAATCTAATTACCTTCAAGACAAAATAGCTTCTCATAAATCAAAAACTTTGTTAATAGCCGTGTGAAGCCTTTGCTTGCATGATTATTAACAATGAGGTACTAGTGGTGATCACTTGGAGCCTTTGCTCAATTGATCATTATGAATGCCTAAATTTCCCTAAAAAAGTTCACTAAGTTAAAAACTTTGTTAATAGTCTTGTGAAGCCTTTGCTTGCATGATTATTAACAATGGAGTGCTAATGGTGGTCACTTGGAGCCTTTGCTCAATTGATCATCATGAAAGCTCAATTTTCACAAATTAAACAAGATAAAAAAACAAAAACATTTTTCTACACAGAAGAACTACGTAGCTTTGAATTCTCCATCGCACCAGGAGATACGTAGGAGCAGGGCCACGCCCCTGTCAAGCGCAAAAATAAATAATTTCTAAATAAAAAATACAAACACATCTCTTTCAAAAATCAAAAATCCTATTTTCAAAGTAGGGGATTAAGTCGGTCGTACGGCCGGGTTAATCATCGTTTTAGGATAAGTGAACTGTGGTCCTTCAGAGCCCCAGCGCTCCTTCAGCCCCCAGCGGCCCTTCAGACCCCCAGTGGTCCTTCAACACAGATCACAAAATCCTAAAACCCCTATATTAAAAAATACCAAACACACAAACATTTTCTAACAAGAACTACGTAGCTTTGAATTCTCCATCGCACCGGGAGATACGTAGGAGCGGGCCACGTCCCGTCAAGCACTTTTTTCCTAAAAACCTTTTTTCCCCCTTTCTCTCCAAAAATAAAAAATTTATTATTTTCTTTAATTCATTTTCAATAAGAAATAAAGAGGCAAATTAGATATTTTTCAGGTCAACATATTAAAACCACACATTTAATTAAAGGTTCCCTCTCAGTAGAGAGGACGTGTGGGGTGCTAATACCTTCCCCGTGCGTAATCGACCCCCGAACCCAAAACTCTCAGTTTTCAAAGGCCAATCGCTTTCAAAAAAAGGTTTTCCTAATATTTTCCTTAATAAATATTGGTGGCGGCTTCATTGTCTTAGGAAAAGTTGTGAACGAGGAAGGTTCTCCCTCGGGGACTTTTTCGGGCGCAACAGCTGTCATACCCTAATTTTGTCCGGCTAATTAAAGAACATCCAAAAAAAAGGGTTTTCCGCGTATATTTGATTCCTAATCCCTCGAATAGGTCATTTTGCGCTAATTTACTAATTTTGCGTTGTTATTACTTTTTTTAGTGGTTAAACAAAAATTAAAAAAATATATGCTAACACAAAAAATTACATAGTAGATTTAATTTATTTTTCTTGTTACAATATCTTTAATTAAAAAACGAAAATAAAAAATAAAATAGATAAGAAATAATACAAATAAAAAACGGGAGTTGTTTTTTCTACTTTTGCGAAGGCAATTTCTCTCTCCTCAGACCTCGTTTCGACGATCCGAACGGTAGAACTGAAGATGGATATCTCATGAACCTGGTGTCAAAAAACAACGATGATCCAACGGTTAACGAATCCGGAATCGCACTGTCAATATGGCTGGTTTGAGAAAAAACGGGATTGGTTTTTAGCTACTTTCCAAATGCAATTTCTCTCTTCTAAGACCTCGTTTCGACGATCCGAACGGTAGAAGTGAAGATGGATGTCTCATGAACCTGCTGTCCAAAAAGAAAGATGATCCAACGGTTAACGAATCCAGAATCGCACTTTTACGGAGGCTGGTTTGAGAAAAACGAAAATTGCTTTTTCTATGTTGTTTTAGTCCCACATTGCTTGGGAGAAACAAGAACTCCCTAGCCTTTGGCTATAAAAGAGATGGAGATGCAAAGGCTATGGACATGGGTGATTGACGGGGTAAGTGATCTTTTGGGCTAGCATTTGCAGCCCATTAGATTAAAAGCCTGTCTTTAATTCTTTTGGACTAGCTTTTGCAGTCTGTTAGATTAAAAGCCCGTCTTTAGTTATTTTTGGGATGGCCGTTGAGGTCCTTTACTTGGTGGTTTTCGGGTGAAAACGGACCAGATAGGAGTTCGGTTCGCGGTTGATATGGTCAGATTGCTCGGTCCGTTTCGGCGTTGGTCGCATTGATCAGCTAGAGGTTAGTTTTGCATTTATTTATTTAATTTATTTATATGTATAGTTATTTATTTATTAACTTTACGCTTTATTAATTGTTAGTGTCGTCATTAATTTTTTTAAATACACAAATAATTTTCTTCCAAAAAATCAGACATCTTATTTTCCATTTCAAAATCAAACTTTGTTAGTAGTCTTGCGAAGCCTTTGCTTGCATGATTATTAACAATGGAGTGCTAATGGTGGTCACTTGGAGCCTTTGCTCGATTGATCATCATGAAAGCTCAATTCTCACAATTAAACAAGATAAAAAACAAAAAACGTTTTCCAAACAAAGAAGAACTACGTAGCTTTGAATTCTCCATTGCACCAGGAGATACGTAGGAGCGGGTCACATCCCGTCAAGCATAACAAATAAAAATCATTTTCACAATAAGTTTTCAACAATTATTTTCAAAAGAACCTAGAACTACGTCGCCTTTGATTCTCCACCCGGAGATACGTAGGAGCAGGGCCACGCCCCTGTCAAAGCGCAAAAATAAACAATTTCTAAAATTAAAGAATATACAAACAGATCTCCTTCATTTCAAAAGCAAAAGTCTTATTTCCAAAGTAGGGGATTAAGTCGGTCGTACGGCCGGGTTAATCATCGTTTTAAGATAAGTGAACTGTGGTCCCTCAGAGCCCCAGCGCTCCTTCAGCCCTCAGTGGCCCTTCAGAGCCCCAGTGCTCCTTCAGACCCCCAGTGGTCCTCCAACACAGATCACACAGTCCTAAAACCCCTACATTAAAAAACACCAACCCACAAACATTTTCTACACACAAGAACTACGTAGCTTTGAATTCTCCATCGCACCGGGAGATACGTAGGAGCGGGCCATGTCTCGTCAAGCACTTCTTTCTAAAAACCTTTTTTTCCTTTTCTCTCCAAAAATAAAAAAATTTTAATTCATTTTCAATGAGACATAAAGAGGCAAATTAGATATTTTTCAAATCAACACTTAAAACCACACGTTTAATTAAAGGTTCTCTCTCAGTAGAGAGGACGTGTGAGGTGCTAATACCTTCCCCGCGCGTAACCGACCCCCGAACCCTCTTCTCTAGTTTTGCAAGACCACTTGCTTTCCAATAAAAGGTTTTCCTAATATTTCCCTTAATAAATATTGGTGGCGGCTTCATTGTCTTAAGAAAAGTTGTGAACGAGGAAGGTTCTCCCTCGGGGACTTTTTCGGGCGCAACAGCTGGCGACTCCACTGGGGACACTAAAAAAAAAACATTTTTTAAAAGTAGGTCGAGCCTAATTAATTAAGTGTGTGGTTTATATGATTGGTTCGAATATCTTGCTTTGCCTCTCTTCTTCTTCCTTTTTCATAAGCATATTACATCCATGTGCATTCTTCTTCTATGTTTGTTTTTGTTTAAAGCAATAGATAGTTACTTCTTTGATTAGTTCCCTCATGCATTTCTTCCCTTTTCTTATCATGTCCCCCTCTTCTTTGCTCCCTTTCTTAAGGTAAGTGGCGCATTGTTATTGACACCCTAGATTAGTTTATATTGGATCGATATTGAACCCTAGGATAAACAACATGGTATTTGTCTGGACTGCTCTGGATTTTCATTTGCAGGTGGGGAAGGGTAGTTATTCCTAGGTGTTGTGCCCTCGACACACACTTCACACCCTATACTTGTGAGCATTGAGTGGGGCCTAAAACCCAAGGTCTGAACAAAAACCTAGGAGAGTGGGAACGATTAGTGACTGCCATTCGTAGACCTTTGTCTGTATGGCTCTCATGAAAGTTCCGCCCAAGAGTACGCTTTGTCATGATGCCTCACACTCGGTAGCTTTCTACGATTGTGGGTGCCATCATGAGAGAGACTTTAGCTCTTGGTTACCATTGTAAGGAAGTGAATAGAGCTACATGAGAAGATTATCCCTAAAATACCTTAGATCATAGGTTCTACCCCCTTTTAGGTCACAAGGGCTTTCCAAATTGTGTGTTGCATCGTTGCATTCAGTTCAATCAATTCTTCCTTCAAAATTTTTAAAAATTAAAAAAAAAAGAAGATATGCTTTCCCTTTTCAATAAACGCCTATATGAGGTGGCATATAGTGTGAAAATTTTCAAATCACCACCTGTAAATATCCTCTTTCTGCAAAAACACAAAAAAAGAGCATCCTTGCATCATCGCATCCTTGCATCACTGCATCATTGCATCATTCGCATTGCATAAAATTCCAATTTTGAAAAAACCATTCATCTTGCATTCCCTTTCATCACATAAAGATAAAACAAAAACAATTATCATCTGCATAGCATAAGCATTTCATTTATAATCATGCAAAAAAATCCTCGTCAAGTTCATCCAAGATGAGACATTCATGCATAGGCATTATTTCAAAAAAGACACAGTAGAACTACGTAAGCTTTGATTCCTCATTACAATGGGGATACGTAGGAGCGGGTCATACCCCGTCAAGCACATTTCTGTAAAACCTTTTTTCCAATAAATCATTTGCATCTCCAAATAATTTTCAAAATCGTGTTCCAAAACTAAAAAAAATAAAAAGTTTCCAATGCATGCATCTTATCTAAACGAAAAAAAAAAATAAAATAGAAAAGCTCTTCATGTAAAAGCTGAATGAGTAAAAGCGCACCTTCGAATGACGAAGGGTAATATCTCAAATTTGTTTGTGCACTACAAATTTAAGATGTTACTCTACGATATCGGGGCACTTTAACCCTATCAAGTGAGGTTTGTTTTCAAATAAGAGAATAAGTTTGAGTTAACCAAATATCGAAGCATTTCAGTATATTGCGTGAAGTATTGAGTCAGGATCCACTCAATGTTTCATGCAAGTTACTCAGAGCAACGATAATTGGTTGCCTCACGTCATCTTTTTACAATAAAAGGGGGAAGGGGCGTTGGCATTTCATACTTTGCCTTGCCTCTAAAAAAAAAAAAAAAAAAATCATCATCATTTAGAGAAAAACATCATTCCTGCATCTTTCATCATTCAAAAGAAAAAAGGCATTAGCATTTCATACCTTGTCTCGCCTCTAAAATAAAAAAAAAAATCAAAATCAAAAAATCATTTTGAAAAAAAAGAGGCATCATTCTTGCATCATTCGCATTGGCATTCCATATTTTGTCTTGCATTAAAAATAACAAAATTATTTAGCCACACTCTTCGAGTGGTCATTCTCCACGCATTTGCATCATACTTGCATATCATAATTTGTTCATTCATTCATTGCATAAAATAAGAGTTGTGATGAGAAGCGAGACGTTCTTGCGAAACAATCATCCTTTTTGAAAAAAGTTTATCCTTACTTGGTTGCAAACTCAAGGTGTTCCAAGGCACTCAGTTTTTCAAATCAATAGCTCATTTGCATTTCTTCCATTCTATGACAAAAGACTGAAATAGTGTGTCAAAGAAAAAACAAATTTTTAACTGATGTTAACTCTCTGTGAAGCATTATTCTAATGAGCGTGCATGCTAGGAGTACATTCTCTTGTTTGAGTCCGTTGGTTTTCCTCCCTTACCACAGTTTCCCGTCCAAGTCTAGTCCCACCCCGTCCACCCATAAAGTGCATATTCTCCCCATCAGTGCGTATTTGACTTTTGGTTCAAGTCCTCCATGCTAGGGCAAGTCTGTGATCATTAATTCCCCTTGATTAATGTCATATTCCTTCAGTGCAAGTCTCTCAAAAAAAATAATAATAATATAATAAACAAGAAAACGAGCTCGCTAGGTTGAAAACCCGCAAAGGGCGGCCTAGGCAAAAAGGAGTGCCTGGTGGACTGAAAATTCGCAAAGAGCGGTCCAGGCAAAAATTAGGGCACAAAAAAGGAAAAAAGAGCAAACACATGAAGATAGATAAATTATTGTTCTAAAGTTAAGTCTTATAGAGATAAGCAATCGGGATTTGAAATGAAGTTTGGCCATCTCCTCAAAAACCCCAAAATCCCAGAAAGTCCCTTTCCTACCCACCTTGAGCCAAGAAAAACCCAAAATCCATAAATCACCCTAGACAAGGATCACCCCAAATAAAAAAAAAACAGTGCATCACTTTTTATCAGCTCACCCGAGTCAAAAAAAAAAAAAAAAAAAAAAAAAATCAAAAAAAAAAAAGGGATTCAAAAATGAAAATCCCAAAACAAAAGAAAATACAAAAGAAATAAAGTGGTGAGCTGGTACATGTTACCACAAAATACAAGAGATCCTTGTCTAAATAAACCTTCAAACACTTCATCATTCCAACACCTGATTCCATAAACCTTCAAACACTTCATTTGGCCTCAACATCAAACCCCTTAGTCATTCTACCATGAGACATGAATTTGCTTTAACAGAGCCCAAACAAGCCCAATAACCATCTTCCTCATAGACCATTAACCGTCAATCAACGCCGAACAAAACTCATCCTCCCTTTAGCCTCAAACACTTCATTAAGCCTAACCCTCTTTCCTCCACAAAACACCACAATCCCGAAAAGTCCATTCCGATCAATGACCGGTTGCTTTTGTTCACTCGAATCCTAATCTTAGGACGAACAAGCTTATCTATGTACAATGTGTTTGCTCAAAAGAAAAACAAACGATCAGAAAAAAGAAAGCTGATCAAGAAAGAATAAACCCTCAGAAAAAAGAGAACTGGGGAAACAAAAACGAACAGTCAGAAAAAAGAAAGCTGACAAAATAAAAAAAAGAGGGACTTGCACTCCAAAGCACATTCAAGATGCAGTAAAACTAGGTTTAGTGATCACCAGGTAAGGATTCTTTCGCACCAAAAGTCAAGACATCAGTAGAGAACCAAAGATTTGCACTGAGAATACCACTCAGACCCAAAAGTTGGGGCATTCTCTTCACCACACCCACACACCCTAGTCTTGGGAAAGTCTGTTCAATGCCCATCCCATGTCACTCCAGTTGTCAATGTCATTCCAAAGTGGGGCGAGCGCATTCCCATTCCTTCACCTCATTCGTTTCCATAAAAACCTCACCGGGGCAATCTCTCAACTCACTATCCTAAACAAGACCTTGTCATTCTGATTGGGGCAGCTTTGTCCTCGTTATGACTGGGGCAACATCAAATTCTGTGGGTTGAAGCAAAACCCCTTTCATTCCAGCTTTCATCCCAAGAGCCGAAGCGTTCCCAATTCATCATCTTCTACACCCCTGGTTGTTGTCACCACTAGACATGGGAAAATTATTCACTCGTCAAAGACCTGAATTGGGGAAATCTTGTATCTCTTGGTCCCTCATAAGCTTCGGCAATAACCATGTCTGTCATTCCTTCACTTGCCATAAATGTCCATGCCCTAAACCAATTCCAAGTTAACTGACTCATTCATTCACATTTGCACTCCTATGCATGCTTACTAGATAATGCTTCAAAGGAGAGAACACAAGTTGTTTACGTGATATCTAAAATTCAGTCATCATGGAAAGAAAGAGAAAACAAGTGAGTTTGTTTGTAAATAAAAACCTTGAGAACACCAGAGTTTGAATCAAATTCAATTTTTCAACAGAATGGTCAATAATCATCTCAATTCCTTGCATTCGAAGTCTCGCATCTCATCATCACAAAAAATGTTTACCTCATGCATCTAGGCATTATAGCATATGCATCAAAGCATTACATTTGCATCTTCACATTTTGTGCATTCATCACATAGTAAAAAGAAAAAAACGTTCCACATCAGTCGCACCATATTAATACTTGCATTTCATAGAAGAAAATAGTAAAGAAGAAAAAGCAGAAATCTTTTCATTGCATTGGCATCATATTCGCACTTCATAAAAAAGGAAAAGAACAAAATCATTGCATCATTAGAGCATTACATTTTGCATCAGATATTCCATAGAAAAAGCAAAGAAAGCAAAAAGAAAACAAAGAAAAGAAACCACAAAAGCAACACAAAAACATTCCCTGTCATCCAACATTCCATATCATTCATCATTTCACAAGCATTCCTTTGTCATTCAATCATCAAACATTAAAGCAGTGCATACGCATCATATTAACGTTAGCATTTCCATAAAAGAAAAAAGAACAAGAATCATTGCATCAAACATCAGAGCATTGCATCATATTAATGTTTGCATTTCATAGAAGAAGCAAAAAGAAATAAACAGAAGTTAGAACAGGAGCATTTCATTCATCAAAGCATCAATCACCGCATACATTTGCATCAAACATCAAAGCAATACAGTTGCATCACATTAATACTTGCATCTCATAGAAGAAAAGAAAGCTAGAACATCCCATGTCATTCATCATTTCATGTTATTCATCATTTTTCCCAAAAAAAAAGGGGGAAGAGAAAGTTTCCTTTGCATTAAAATACATGAGCTTTGCATTCGCATTCTTAAGAGAGCAAAAAGAGAAGCCAAAAGAGAGAAAAGAAAAGAGCCAAGAGAGCAACAAAAAGAAAAGAAAAGAAAGAAAAAGAAAGAAGAGAAGCTAGAGAAGAAAAGGAAAACCATTGCATTCATCAAGCATATAAGAACAGTAGAAAATCATGCATTCATAAGCGAAAGAAAAAGAAAAATCATGCATCGCGTACAGACAAGAGAAGAAAAGGAAAATCATTGCATCCATCAAGCATATAGGAACAGTAGAAGATCATGCATTCATCCGACATAGACAAAGGAAATAAGAAACTCATCATTCATCATAAGAAAAAAGAAAACAGCAATCATGGCATTTGCATTGCATGCATTTGTTCATTTTCAGCTACAGGTACAAAGAGAGGGTGAGCACTTCGGTGTTAGCCCTCGCCCCCAGATTCCAGAAAATGTTCCCCCAAGTTGGGAGTTCAGAAAGAAAAAAGAGAGAGAAATAGAAAAGAAAGAGAGAAAAGAAAAGAGAGCGCTCAAGCGCGCATTGCGGATCGGAGCACAGAGATCATCGCTCCCTTCTGTCCAGGTCTCACGTCGCGTACGAGCAACGCGATGGACCGCAGCCCCATGTGAGGTTCAACGGAATAGTTGTATCAGCCTAAGATACAGTGGACGCCGTGCATTGATCAGTATATCAGTTCCGGAGCTGATAACGATCCCCCCGGTCGCTCGAAAAGGCCAACAAGAAGAGCGTGCTCCTCAAAGCCACGTGCAAACTCGGATTCGTCATGAGTTCGTTTAAGGATTACAGGTTTTAGGCAGCCTGGGCAATTTACCGCTTTCCGCACGCCAAGTGCCCATTTTACTTTTCTGTCTGCACGCCAAGTGCCCATTTTACTTTTCTGTCTGCACGCCAAGTGCCCATTTTGCCCATTTTACTTTTCTGTCTGCACGCCAAGTGCCCATTTTACCTTTTCTGTCTGCACGCCAAGTGCCCATTTTACTTTTCTGTCTGCACGCCAAGTGCCCATTTTACCTTTCAGTCTGCACGTTAGTGTTCATTTACTGTTTTCGCGTCAACACGAAAGTGTCTATCTTTCCAAAAAAAAAAAGAAAAAAAAAATTCGGGTTTCTCCAAATGGACAAAATTGGTATAATTTCTGAATTCTTTATTTCTATTTTACCTTCGAAATATGTCTCGCGCAATTCATATTTCTTGGTAAAATCCAAATAAAGAGGGGCAGCTGTCATACCCTAATTTTGTCCGGCTAATTAAAGAACATCCAAAAAAAAGGGTTTTCCGCGTATATTTGATTCCTAATCCCTCGAATAGGTCATTTTGCGCTAATTTACTAATTTTGCGTTGTTATTACTTTTTTTAGTGGTTAAACAAAAATTAAAAAAATATATGCTAACACAAAAAATTACATAGTAGATTTAATTTATTTTTCTTGTTACAATATCTTTAATTAAAAAACGAAAATAAAAAATAAAATAGATAAGAAATAATACAAATAAAAAACGGGAGTTGTTTTTTCTACTTTTGCGAAGGCAATTTCTCTCTCCTCAGACCTCGTTTCGACGATCCGAACGGTAGAACTGAAGATGGATATCTCATGAACCTGGTGTCAAAAAACAACGATGATCCAACGGTTAACGAATCCGGAATCGCACTGTCAATATGGCTGGTTTGAGAAAAAACGGGATTGGTTTTTAGCTACTTTCCAAATGCAATTTCTCTCTTCTAAGACCTCGTTTCGACGATCCGAACGGTAGAAGTGAAGATGGATGTCTCATGAACCTGCTGTCCAAAAAGAAAGATGATCCAACGGTTAACGAATCCAGAATCGCACTTTTACGGAGGCTGGTTTGAGAAAAACGAAAATTGCTTTTTCTATGTTGTTTTAGTCCCACATTGCTTGGGAGAAACAAGAACTCCCTAGCCTTTGGCTATAAAAGAGATGGAGATGCAAAGGCTATGGACATGGGTGATTGACGGGGTAAGTGATCTTTTGGGCTAGCATTTGCAGCCCATTAGATTAAAAGCCTGTCTTTAATTCTTTTGGACTAGCTTTTGCAGTCTGTTAGATTAAAAGCCCGTCTTTAGTTATTTTTGGGATGGCCGTTGAGGTCCTTTACTGGTGGTTTTCGGGTGAAAACGGACCAGATAGGAGTTCGGTTCGCGGTTGATATGGTCAGATTGCTCGGTCCGTTTCGGCGTTGGTCGCATTGATCAGCTAGAGGTTAGTTTTGCATTTATTTATTTAATTTATTTATATGTATAGTTATTTATTTATTAACTTTACGCTTTATTAATTGTTAGTGTCGTCATTAATTTTTTTAAATACACAAATAATTTTCTTCCAAAAAATCAGACATCTTATTTTCCATTTCAAAATCAAACTTTGTTAGTAGTCTTGCGAAGCCTTTGCTTGCATGATTATTAACAATGGAGTGCTAATGGTGGTCACTTGGAGCCTTTGCTCGATTGATCATCATGAAAGCTCAATTCTCACAATTAAACAAGATAAAAAACAAAAAACGTTTTCCAAACAAAGAAGAACTACGTAGCTTTGAATTCTCCATTGCACCAGGAGATACGTAGGAGCGGGTCACATCCCGTCAAGCATAACAAATAAAAATCATTTTCACAATAAGTTTTCAACAATTATTTTCAAAAGAACCTAGAACTACGTCGCCTTTGATTCTCCACCCGGAGATACGTAGGAGCAGGGCCACGCCCCTGTCAAAGCGCAAAAATAAACAATTTCTAAAATTAAAGAATATACAAACAGATCTCCTTCATTTCAAAAGCAAAAGTCTTATTTCCAAAGTAGGGGATTAAGTCGGTCGTACGGCCGGGTTAATCATCGTTTTAAGATAAGTGAACTGTGGTCCCTCAGAGCCCCAGCGCTCCTTCAGCCCTCAGTGGCCCTTCAGAGCCCCAGTGCTCCTTCAGACCCCCAGTGGTCCTCCAACACAGATCACACAGTCCTAAAACCCCTACATTAAAAAACACCAACCCACAAACATTTTCTACACACAAGAACTACGTAGCTTTGAATTCTCCATCGCACCGGGAGATACGTAGGAGCGGGCCATGTCTCGTCAAGCACTTCTTTCTAAAAACCTTTTTTTCCTTTTCTCTCCAAAAATAAAAAAATTTTAATTCATTTTCAATGAGACATAAAGAGGCAAATTAGATATTTTTCAAATCAACACTTAAAACCACACGTTTAATTAAAGGTTCTCTCTCAGTAGAGAGGACGTGTGAGGTGCTAATACCTTCCCCGCGCGTAACCGACCCCCGAACCCTCTTCTCTAGTTTTGCAAGACCACTTGCTTTCCAATAAAAGGTTTTCCTAATATTTCCCTTAATAAATATTGGTGGCGGCTTCATTGTCTTAAGAAAAGTTGTGAACGAGGAAGGTTCTCCCTCGGGGACTTTTTCGGGCGCAACAATAGGCATTGAGAAATCATGTATATTTTAATATTATTATTGAGAAAAATGTTTAAATTTATTTTCTTCGTTTCTACTATATAGATCAGGTTTATTTCTTCCTACCCTTTTATGTAGCGTAATGACTTTGTTACTTTATAAGTTTGTTTCAATTGGTTTTTCAATTTTCTTGCATGAGGATTACTCTTCAATATGTGATTGTTGGATCATGTTGTGTGCCTCATGCTTCTCATGGAGACTTAATTGTAAGTGATCAAATTACTTGGAGGATTATTCTTCTATTTGTGATTTTTGTCTATTTTTCATTAAAAACATATCTCTCTCTCTCTCTCTCTCTCTCTCTCTCTCTCTATATATATATATATATATATATATATATATATCATAGTTTTTGGAATTATATACTTTGTTACTAATAAATTATATTATTGGAATTTGTAAAAATTTAAATAAGTTGGATAAATATATTTACTAATTATAATAGTTTATTTTATGAATTAAAAATATTACAATACAATATAAGTTTTTTTTGAGATAAAAAATAATAATTAGTCGACCTTTACAATTCTTTTTTATGTAACAATTATGCATTGAAGGGGAGGGGTTTCACATTCACAAAAAAGATAAAGGGCTGCACAATTTTGGATCAGTAGTGAATAATGCAACAGAGCCACAATTTTTTGTAAAGTTGTAGGTATTGAGAAATTGTGTATATTTTAATATTATTCTTTCAAGTTATAAGCATTGAAAAATCATGAATTGGAATTTTCATTTCATTAGTAAAAATAAAAATAAAGTTTTTTTTTTATTTTCCTATTATAACTTTGAATTAAATAAATTTATTTCGATAAATAATTAAATAATATTTTTTTAATTAAAATTTTATTTTAAATTTAGTTTATAGTTTTACTTTGAATTTATGATTTATTAATTGGTGATAAAGATCAAAGAAAGAAAATAATAAAGATGATTATATTTTTGTTTTCTATGATATATGTTTTGCCATACTCATCTGCATATATTTTTAAAATTTATGGCCATCAATTAAACATATTAAAAAGAGAATACACTATATAATATTTTTTGCTTAAAATAAATAACTTTTGAATATTAGAAAAATTAAACAATATATTTATGTTATACTATATTTTTAGAATACATAATGTATTTTGTGAAAAAAAACAATACATAATGTATATCACTAAAATTATATATCTTTATATAAAAATTCCATAAAATTTTAAAACGATATTATACAACAACCCGTGCAACGCACGGGCATTCCCCTAGTTTAAATCCTAAATAATAAACACTGAAAAAGGTAGAATGAAAAATCCTGAATAATAAACACCGAAAAATCCTAAATAAGAATTGGTTTAAATTCTCAACAAATTACCCAGGAGGGGAGGGAGAGAGAGAGAGAGATTTGGGAGATTAAGCAACACCCCTTTCTGATTTTTGGAGAGAGATCTGAAAGATGGAAAATACAGAGATATAGATCGAGAATAGAAGAGGGAAGTGCGAGTACCATAACTGGTCGTGAGCAACCGCCTATTTTGGCAGCGGGAGGAGAAACGTGATGCAGTGATGTCGGCGACGTGAGGAGAGTTGTTAGGCGGTGGTGCCGACGCGGAAGGAGAATCGTTAAGTAGTAGTTAGACCTGTCACGCATAGGGCTGATCACCGGGCGGGTTTGGGCCCAAATGGGCAAAACCGACCAAAACCGACAGACACAAAATGAGGCCCGTGTCCGCCCACTGTTGGGTTCGGTTTCGACCGGGTTCGGGTAGAAACGGGTGCGGGCTATACGGGTGGGTTCAAGCGGGTTGGAAACATAACTTCCTTCTCTTCCTGCCAAACTCAGATCTGATCTCACCAAAACAAAACTCAGATATGGTTTTGCAACAGACACCAACCTCCACCCAAAACTCAGATCTAGTTTTGCAACAGACCCTTGTAGGCGAGATGAACTGAGAGCGAGATGAACTTAGAGAGCGAGATGAGGCGAGAGTGAGATGAACTGAGAGAGCGAGAGCGGTAGGCGAGAGCGAGATGAACTCAGATCTGTAGGCGAGAGCGAGATGAACTGAGAGAGCGAGATGAACTGAGAGATTAGATTTAAGAGTGGTAGAGAGATCAGAGAGAGAGGCGAGAGCGAGAGAAACTGAGAGTGGGAGAGGAGAAACTGCGCAGTGCGCATTTTGGGAGAGAGCTGCGCTGCGCTGCGCTGCGCTGCGCTTAATATACCTGCGCTCGGGCAGGTTCGGGTATGGCGAGTGGGTTTGCAGTGTCACCGCACCCGCCCATGCACAACCGTGAAAACCCACGCGTCCTTCCGAGCGAAACCGACTGCGAGTGATTTTGTGGTACTGGTTTGGGCGGGTTCGGGCGGGTCATGCCTCCATGATCATCCCTAGTCACGCAGAGTTATATGCGGTGCCGCCAGCGAAAAGAGGAGAGATGTATGACTGTGGTGCCGACGGAGATAGGAGAGATGTATGGCGGTGGTGCCGGCAGCAAGAGGAGAGATGTGAGATGACGTTAAGAAGATAGCATCATGTGCTTTCTCAAATTATCGTCCTCGACCAGATTGTTCCTGCCCTGTCAAATGCTCATGTGAGGCGATGCGAAATGCTAGACTCTTTCATCAAGAAGATAGCGTCATGTGCTTTCTCAAAGGTCTCAATGACAATTTCGCCATGGTACGCTCTCAGATTCTCCTAATGAGTCCTCTTCCCCCTATTACTACTATTTTTTCTATGGTTAGCATGAACGCCAAAATGGACTCAGTACTGTTCAAGATGAGTCTACACCACAAGTTAATGCCGTTGATGGCAGACGCTACTATGGTAAAGGCAGACCCTCGGTCTTCAGCTTGTGGGGGGGGGGGGGGTTAATACACGGTTAGAAGTAGAAGTACTTGTAACTATTAGTTGTACACATTATAGTTAGTTAGATAGTTACACTACAAGTTACTTGTATATAAACCCATTTGTATCAGATTATATCTCAAAATGAATACAATCATTTTCTTCTCAAATTAGTTGTAAGTACTTTTCTCTCTATGAAATTGATTTCAGTTTCACATCATATCACTACTTCTTATTTTCATATACTTTAAGACTTAAATAGAAAAGAACGCGTAAATTTAGAGCGTGAAAAAAAATTAAACAATCTTATATACAAACATTTTTTATAACCCTAATCTAGGGTCCTCGATCCACCACCGACCGACCATCTCATGTTTTTTTTTTGGTTGCGTAAAGTTTAGTTTAGGAAGAGGAAAAAGAAAACAATTAAATTGTATTTATTTTGTAACAAAAAGGCATTGGGCCGAGCCCATTACAAGCTCAAACCAACCCAAGTTTTCAATATTTGTTCTTTTCGCATGTCTGCGTATTTTACCCTACTTCTCTCTCCTTCTATTTCACCTTTGTTTCCTGAAGCGCAAAAGCTCATTGAAAACGAAGATTTGGCCGGAAAATCGCCGCAACAGGACGATTCCGGCGCGACTTGAGGCCATCGACTATATAGGGTTTGAGTAGCCATGACAGACGAAGCACATCATGATGTGAAGGAGGAGGTTCCCGATGTAAGTTTCATCAGTGAATTTTTGTAATTTTATGCATAAATTCTTCTTCAATGATTTGTTCACTCACTTACCATTATTTCATGATAGTAATTCCCTATGTAACTTCAAATTCTCCTTCAATGTGTTGGTGAAACCACTCTGTGATTCAATTTGAAAATTTTCCCTTTACCTCTGCAAGCTAATTGAATGCCGTCAATACTTTATTCTTAAAATCCACTAATTACAGAATACATAGTTAATTGTATCAGTAATACACATTCATAGCGCCTATCAGCAAGATTGTACATAGCCAATTGATCCTAGACAGGGCCAAAGAGGCGTTCCCCTTCTATGGCAAATGTAATGCAGAAGCACCACAAATACAGTAAACCCAACTGCTGAGTGGTGACCCAACAACAACTGCACAAACATGTTCTAAAAAAAACTTGAAAAACAATGGAAAACAAAATGGTGAATGGTTTTAACACACACACATCCACCATTTATATAGCATTCCAGCTACTGATATTTGGTGGGAATATTTATTCAAATTTCAATTTCAAATTTCAATTAAAAGAGCCAAAAGTGTCAGTAAGGTTTATTCACCAAATTTGAATTTTTTATTGGGTAGTAAGGTTGTATGATAATTCTTACCAATTTTGGATCAAATGTTTTGTATAATATTAAGTTAGACTATTATATTATTGTTTATTAGAAATAATTACATATATTTATATAATATTATTGTTCATTTGAAACATTATAGGATATTTTATTAACTTTTTAAATTTAATATTGTTTTGCAGGAGAATATGTAATGGGTGGGCTTCTAATAAACCACAGAGTAGAAGTCCGGCAATTTTGATATGCCCAGGATATAACATTAAGTTAGACTATTATATTATTGTTTATTAGAAATAATTACATAAATTGCAATTGACAAGTGGTACATTGTAAATATAATTAATGTATGGTTAACCAAAACTTGACATTTGGCAATGCATTTAGGGAGATGCATTGTCAAATGTTAAAGATATAGATATATATATATATATATAGATTGGTTAATTACCGGTTCTACTTTAGTTTCCAACCGGTTAGCAATTCTAAAAACCAAATTTTAAAAGTGGTGTGGTACGGCAAGGTGTGGTTTATGTACTATGCACAATCCTATTCTTGACAAGCCCAATTATTTCTTACCGTGAAAGAGGAACGACGTCGTTGCGAGCTGAGAATGATGATGGAGGGACAGCGGAGGCAGAGTGGAAAGTGGGGATACACATGGCCGATGTGGGCGACGCTGTTGCTTCACCTCCTCACTATTCTTCTCTTCACCACCGGTTTTCTCCTAACCAGAACCGAACTTCCATATCACAGTCATTGCTCGGACATTTCTAACTCCCCATGCTTTCCTTCTTCTTCTTCTTCTGATAATGGATCTTGCTGGACCAAACCTTCCATTAATCGTCTCGTCATTATCGTTCTCGATGCTCTCAGGTATATTCTATTCTATATACTCGACACTATACACACGTATTATTATTTATTACGATTAACCATGTTATCTTCTTTTCAGGTTTGATTTCGTTGCTCCCAGTACCTTCTTTCCAGGTTTGCCATCTCTGTTACTGGTTGTTGACTTCACTGACGATTTTCATTTTTTTTTGTTATAATGAAGTTCATTATATTGATGTTATGTAACAGAATCAAAACCATGGATGGATAAATTGCAAGTTTTAAAAAATGCGGCATCTTCACGACCATCCTTTGCCAAGATTTTCAAAGCCATTGCTGATCCACCTACCACCAGTTTGCAGCGCTTGAAGGTCTATTCATTTTCTTTCTGTTCATCATATCACAATTATTATTATAAATAGAATTGTAATGTTCTCTGTCACCATGTTATTATGAATGTTTAAAAATTGGACTTTTTCTTGAACAGTGTGAATGAATAGGGCATTTGATGTTTCATATTTTGAACTGATAGATTTTCTTCCTTTTTGATAGGGCTTGACAACTGGTGGACTTCCAACTTTTGTGGATGTTGGTAATAGCTTTGGTGCACCAGCAATTGTGGAAGATAACTTCATAAATCAGGTATTGGTTCACTTCAAGATTGAAACCGGTCCCTGCATTTAAATTTCTGAATACGATTTGCCGACAAGGCAGATAGATTAGAGCCAATTCATATCTGTGTTTACTACCTACAGTTGGTTCAAAATGGGAAGAAAGTTGTTATGATGGGGGATGATACATGGACACAGCTATTTCCTGATCATTTTGAAAGATCTTATCCATACCCTTCTTTCAACGTCAAAGATCTTCATACGGTACGTGGTACGCCTTATATTGTGTATTGTGTGACTTTGGGTGGACCTTTTAATCCTTGCAATACATGTTAATTGAATTGTAGTGGTTTGCATCTTTTTCGTTTTGTTGTTCCATTTCAACGACTGGGACATCACATTGCTTATTTTCTAGGTTGATAATGGATGCATTGACCACTTATTTCCATCACTACATGAAGAAGATTGGGATGTTCTTATTGCACATTTTCTCGGAGTGGTATGTTCGTTATCATTTCATAGTTCGTAGTCATACTATACCCATAATATTCGTAATATCTGTGTCCTATTATTCCCATTCTCACTGTCCATCATTAGGATAAGCAATTTCACCATGTCTTGTATGTCGTTTTGCTTTGGTTTAGGATCATGCTGGGCATATATTTGGTGTTGACTCCACTCCAATGATAGAGAAGTTGGAGCAATACAATAACCATTTAGAGGTCAGCTTCGGTAAATCCTGATTGCCATATATATTTGTGGTCTGCTTTACATGGTTATCTGTTCCTTTTCAGCATGTTCATTGGCACTTCTTTACGGCTTATGCTTGCTGCTTCAGCTATCTTATCATTTTTTTGTTATATGCTGTCAACTTCCATGAGTTCATGGTACATCTCCCGTAGTTTTGGTTGTATGGTGGCAATGACGTTGTCTTTTATTTTTCCAGTTTAGTTGGTTTAGTTTTTACTGATTCCCATGCCTGGTTGATAACCAATCTGACCTAAATTTGCTTTAGAGAGTTATTGAAGTGCTAGAAAATCATTCTAGACCTGGAGGCTTACATGAAAATACTTTGCTTGTGGTAATGGGTGACCATGGACAAACCCTAAATGGTGATCATGGCGGTGGGAGTGCTGAAGAGGTGTGTACCACGCTCATGGTGTCTGTTCACATGCTTCTTTTGATTGATATATTTTTTTTTGCCAACTTTACTCAGGATAACATCTTGCAGGTGGAAACTGCCATTTTTGCCATGAGTTTCAAGGAGCCCCCCTCTTCTGCGCCGCCAGAATTTGACAGTTATTCATGTCAACTGGATCTGGTATTTACTATCCCATTAAAGATTAAACATGCTAGTCTGCTGGTGGCTAGAAGATTCTTTTGTATATATTTTCAACAATCTTTTGCCTCTTCTCCTGCATACTAAACTGCCCTTATTGCTATGTTAGAAAGGTTGAGAAATGCAGAGCATATAATTTTTAGGAAATTGGTAATGCCAAAATAATGCATAGTTATGGTATGGATAAACAAGCAGCTAAGGGGCCAATGGAAAAATGCAACATTAAATTCGTAGTATTGCCCAGGATATCATAATTAATGGATATGCTTGGATAAATTATCATTGTACTCTCATGGGAAGTTTGACCCTGTTACTATTCTGATTTCAAGATAATAAAAATGAGTTTGATATTTTTTAATTCTGTGCTTGGATTTTAATATACTTTGTGTGTAAATTACCTATCTTTTCTTTTATATCAGAATGGGAACAATGTTTGTATCAGCTCTATGCAACAGGTTAGAAAACCTATTCTGTTGCAATGGCATTTTGGAAACTTTGTGTACAATTTAATATATTGATGCCCTGTATTTAACCCCATCATCTTTTACAGCTTGACTTTGCAGTAACAATGTCAGCATCGCTTGGCATACCTTTCCCTTATGGAAGGTGCAGTGTAAGCATCATGTCTATATTACTGTTGTCTGCTTTGGTCTTATATTTGTGTATCTATGTAATTAGTTGTCATGTATTGCTTTACTGAATTTCTATACACTAGCTTATTGTTTTCTGGGATGAGCTGTGGGTAAAATGGAAGTCTATTTTGGTCTCTACAGGGCCGCAGGGTGTTATTGCTTGAAAGTATTGGGTCTAATTGGTGTTTGTTTGATGTTGAGAGAAAATCACTGAGAGTTGAAGGGGAGTCTAATTTAAAATAAAAATGTTGAGAGAATACACGAATATACATTAAATTTGAAACCAGTCGTGTGTAAGATGTTTGTCTTATCTAACATTTAGGGTTGCCAGAGGACTAGAGGAGAGGACATCAGAAAGTTTAGCTACTTAGTCTAGGGAGGAATACCAAACATATATATGATAAATGATTCGCTTGTGAAATTTGTGCAGTCAGGTCCAGTAAATCTACCATGCAGAAAAACATTTAATCTTGTTAAGGTCCCACATTGACTTATAAAGCCAAAGTAGTTCTTAATTTTTTATAACTGCATGGGCAATCTTCACTCCTTGAGCTAGTTTTGGGGGGGTTGAGTTAAGTCTAATCTAAATTTTAATAAATCTCATGAATATGCTAGCCTCTAGATTTCTGGAGGGATGACAATTGGACTCAAATTAAGGGGTATCCACAAAAAATTATACACTGGTTGGGTTTTACCCATTCAATACGATCTGAAAAATAATGTGGGAATGAACGTGGGTTTGGGTATTAAACCTGTAGCCATACCCACACAACATATTGATTATATTTTGGATTAGATTAGAAGACCCACACTCATACTCACACAATATATTTATTATATTTTAGAATTAGTATTTCAAAGGTTTTAAATACTTATAAATTGAGTTAGATGTTAATGTTACACTTTTAACCAATGTTCTTTGTTTTGTTGGTTTTTGGTTTTAGAGTCTCGTTATTTGGGAGTTAAATTACCTCTATTAATCACAGTCGAGTCCGGTAGATCCATTTAAGGAGGCAAAACTCTCTCAACACCTGTTTTTTCTGTTTACAAGTCTTGAACCTTCTTAGACTTCGATTAAAGGAAAACAATCTCCTTGCTACTCGGGTCAATTGACGTTGGCCTTTCATTATTATTTCTTAGTATTAATGTAGTATTTTTGTTATTTTATTAGCTTTTGAAAAAACAGACACATTAAAGGAAAAACATATCCAAACAAAAAATGCAAGTAATGGGTCCGGATACTTTCTATTGCACATCTCCATGGACATTAAAGTTGTTACCTATGCAAGATTGGCTTTAGAAACTTTTTGTTTCAAAAGAAAATATGGGTATAGGCACCAGTACTCTATTACTTTACCGAATGACTACCTCTTGCCATCCACATCAAAATGTTTCTTGTGCTAAGCTAGGTTGATTGGTCACACCGTTGTTTCTGTATGACCTGAATCCTAGTCTGAATCATGTCCTGAATCTGGAAGCTTCTGTTTTGATGTCGGGTTTTGCACTTTTCTTATAGCATGGCATCATGTTGTATCACATTGTTTTAGAAAATTATTCACAGGAACTATGTTAAGAATCACAAGGTAATATTTTTCATTCCTCAGCATTGGTCGCATCAATCCCGAATTATATGCTTTAGGAGCAGGTAGATGGAATCTGGATGCCTCTCAAAAGCTGTCAGAATCAGATATCTGGATGCAGAATTATGCTAATGCACTTTGCATCAATTCTTGGCAGGTACTGGTTGAATCTTATATTCTCAATTAAAAGTTACCGTTTCTATGTTTTTTCTACTCCTATATTTTTTGGCTGTACAGTTGTGAAATGGACCTTGATGGTGCACTTCAAAAATTTGGATATCTCTATCCTGGTCGCTGCGTTTATCTTATTTCACTTTCAGATATTTGTTGACTTCAAGCTCAGAAATGGACCTTGTTACAATCTAGTTTTTTATGCTTTCAAAATGACTTTCATATTTCAAGGATAGTACCTGGGTTTTACTACCATCACTTTTTGGATTTTTAATTAGGGGAATTCCACAAAAATATATAAGCAGTTATGATTGAACCTTAGATGTAGATTGGGATTCAAATGGTCCAATAGGTCAGCAACCATCCAGGTCTGCAGTGTGGATGGTCTATACTAAAAGACATAAGAGGAATGTTGCTGAGGCGGCAGAGAGAGTGAGTGAAGGGTGCACTGTGTGTGTGAATGGCGGGTATGAGTACTTTTCTGTTATAAGAGAGAGGGGAGCGGGTTTTGTGAATATTGCAGTTAGTTACGGTCTTGCGGGCAGAATGCATGATACTCTGAAGGAGCACTTCTCTTGGCAGGAGAATCCCTAATTTTTTTTTGATTCAGTCTTTTTCTATACATCATTTCTGATTATTCACTCTTTTACCTATTTGCCCTTTGAATATTCTGAGCATCTAACAAGTCAGGAGAGAGTGCGTGCGAAAGAGATATCACTTAGTCATGATTCAATGGTGCATTTCTTCTTTTTTAGGTCAAGAGATATGTGGATGCGTACTCAGCTTCATCAGCTGTTGGGTTTTCCCATGAAGACTTATCCCGAATAGCAAGTGTGTATGCTCAAGCAGAGAGTCATTGGTTGCACTCCACCAAAAAGCTTCTGCTTAATAGACACAATGACAGTGATACGATAGTGCCTTCACTTAAGTTGCAAATTGATGCATACTTCAATTTTCTAACAACTGTTGCTGAGTTAGCACGGTCTAAATGGACCGAGTTTGATTTAAACATGATGGGAGCTGGCATCGGAATCATGTTAATATCACTTGTATTTCAAGTTTTTGCCATTTTAAGGGTGAACAAGCAGCATGCTGTAAATTTGTCATCATCGGGGAATTCTTCAATTATTGCTGCGTCGACTTTTGCTTTTTTCTTATTGGGAATTCGCGCATGTAGTCTGCTTTCAAACAGCTATATCTGTAAGTGTGAAGTTTTTCACCTGTGTTCCACTTTGATTGTCCTGAATGCTTAAAATTCATAATCATTTTGTGTCTCACTTGAACTTTGTTGTCAGTGGAGGAAGGGAAAGTAGCAAATTTTCTGTTGAGCACATCTGGTATTGTGGCATTACGCCAATCAGTCATCAAGGAGAAGCTGCTAATTGAAGTATGTATTTTGTTTAGTTTTCTCTCTCGCTATTATATCGGAAGTTCCTTGTATGATAAGGCTGCGTAGAAATTTATTGAATTCTAACTAAATGGCTCTTGGACACGTATACGTTTTCTGCAGAGCATTGGATTCCTTATTTTGAGCACCTTCTGCCGATTTGCCATAGAAGTTGGTCTGTCAAAGCAGGCTGCCACATCTGCTTTTATGAAAGACTACACTTCATGGATTGGCAACATAGGATCAGAGTTGCCTGTTTGGGACTATGTAGCAGAAGTTATACCAGTGCTGGTTCTGATTCTATTGGCACTGTGGCTTTACAAGGCCACCAGTAACTTTAATTGGCCATGGAAGTATGTCATATTGGGTACTATCTTGAGTTATATGCTAATAATCGTGCATTGGATCACAGACAGTGATGGATTTAGTGTAGCAGTGATGCCCGAAAGCATTGGAAGAAATTATATTCCTAGAATTGTTTATGCTATTGCTTTGGGACAGTTGTTATTACTGACATTTGGTCAACTATTTAAGCGTAACTATTTAGATGGCAAGACAAAATTGGTTGCAAAAACAACGGCCATGCTGTCTGTGTGGAGTGCAACCATCATTCTTCTTTCCGGAAAACAGGGCTCCATGATTGCTTTTGCATCTATAGTTGGAGGTGCTATTTATTTTTATGCTCAGTTTTTTTTGACTCGTTTACGCTCATAGTTGTACACTGAATCTCTGCATATTTATTCAAACACATTTCTGGCTGGCTTTGTTTTCTGTTAATAATTGGTTGTCACCAAGCTACATGCTCTTTTGTAAATAAATATGATTTTGTATAGAATTTGCCTTCCAGGTTACTGTATTATGAGGTTGGGTAATATAGAAGCTAGTAGGGATGGACATCACAGAAGTTTTTCTATTATGCAATGGAGCCTTTTCGCAGCATGTCTATTTTTTTGCAGTGGTCACTGGTATGATGCCAGCTTTCATGGTTTAATTTTTAAAGTTATGTTTATCATTTGTTTTCAAAGGACGTGTGTAGCTATTAACTTCACAATTTTCTTGGTTTTGCATTCTGTTGGTTTGTTTTCAGGTGTGCTTTTGATGGTCTCCGCTATGGTGCTGCATTTATAGGGTAAGTAATAGGTTATATTTACGCTTATTATCTTTGAGGAATGTATATCAAACATTTGAGAAACTAATTCATCGCAGTCTGTCCTATATTAAAGTTGTTTACTCAGGAATGATCAGTTATTGGCTTTTAAAGGGTTTTACTATACTGCTCACTTGGCAAATCAATCATCTACGACTAATTCATTTTCAGGTTTGAAGAATTTATGCTTGTGCGCCAAGCTATCCTCCTTGCAATTGATACCTTTGGTTTTTCTATCATCCTTCCAGTATTTGGACTACCGTATCTTGTAGCGACGAAGTATCAGAATAGTCAAGGAAAACATGTTCTTTTCACGCAATTATCTCAAGTGAGTGTTCATCATCACCTTTTGTAGATCCATCAGTTGATCACTGAATTTTCAGCGCAATGACCAATCTCTGTTTTATATAGATGTATACAACATATGGGCTCATAACAGCAGTTGTGACCACTTCCACGATACTGTGTGTCACACTTCAAAGGCGGCACCTGATGGTAGATAGATTATCTTTTTATTTCAATATTTTTCATCCACCCATTTCAGAATATTTGATGCTAGGACAGTATAGTAATGCTTATTAATGTTCTTGCAGGTCTGGGGTTTATTTGCTCCGAAATTCGTTTTCGATGTGTTTCAACTTATTCTTACAGACGTCTTGATTTGTTTGGCATCAATTTACTATTTCGATCAAGGGGAGGATTATCCACAACAGAAATCACCGGGTTGCTGACGATGACCAGTCGACCACACAATGATCATTTTTTGTTTTTTAACACATTCTCGAGTTTTAATAGGTCTACATTGTCGATTTACTTTATAACAATATTTATTAGAGGTTGTCTTTTATTTTTGTTTTAAACTTTTTAAATTTATGTGTTTAACATAGCGAAAACTGAAAATATATAGGGGTATACATACTTCAATTTTGTACTCTTACCCTGCTGCAGCAAATTTTGTTCACTAAATTTGGATAGGGAATCACCTATAAAGTCGTCTATATGAATAAGTGGAAATACGTCCTGATAGATATGAGACACGGTCAAGTGATGAAATATAAGTTGTGTAGACATTGGATGTGCGATTCTTACTCACAACATTCCATCGAAAAATATGGGATGAAGAGTCAATTATGGGACTCGAAAAATAATAATTAAGAAACCATTGTTGGAATAAAAAATAGATTTGGTTTATGGGTTCCTTTTGTTTTTGGTCCAAGGTTTATGGGTTCCTTAAATCTTGGGTATTGCTTTTCCCACACCCCCTCCTCGAAACACACACCATAAGGGTGTGAAAAGACCAAAAGGCCAGGCCAAACTTCTTTTTTTTCACGAATTTTCACCTGTTCGAACACGGGCATTCGAACAGGTTCGAATGACATCGTTCGAGTGTGTTAAATTTTGACTTCACACCCTTTTGGGCGTTTTTCACCTGTTCGCATGAGGTCATGCGAACCTGTTCGCATGACCTCGTTCGAACACATTCGAACGACATCGTTCGAGTGTGTTAAATTTTGACTTCACACCCTTTTGGGCGTTTTTAAACTGTTCGCATGAGGTCATGCGAACCTGTTCGAACAAGGTCGTTCGAACAGTCATAAAACACGTCCTCGCAGCGTCTCACGCGAGGTTATTTTTGGAATAAAATTTGTTAAGGGGTGTGAAAGAGTAGGAGGGGGTGTGGGAAAAGCAAAACCCTAAATCTTATATGGTATTTTAGTCCCACAATGAGAGTTAAGTAGCCCAAATAGGACAACCCCATTTGAGAATATTTGAGAATATTATGGTAAATACACCCCCTTATTTGAGAATTTATTTTCCGACGTATAATTTTTCCTCTTTAGTGTTGTCCGGAGATATATTTTTCCTCTTTATCTTTGCTCTAGGTTTCATTTTGGTCATTTATATTTTTTTGGGTCCGTTTTGGTCCCTCATCTTTCATTTTCGTTTCATTTTGGTCCCTGCCATCAATTTAAGTTAATGGACGCCAGAATGTCAGTTAACTACTGACGTGGCGTCTTAAGTGTCGTGTATGACGTGTCATTCATTAAATGAGGTGGCAAATAAATGTATTATTTAATTATAAATCATTTTACACGAAAGCAATTAAGTTTTTTAAATATTAAAAACACAAAACATAAATAAACAAATAAGTAAAAACATTAATCTGAAATGATTTTAAAAACTGAATTGAAAAAATTCCCACTTTAAAATTAGGGTTGATCTTCAATCTTCGTCTTTTTCTCTTCTTCTGCAAAATTGAAATGAAAGAGGTGAGGGTGAAACCTTCAAAACGTTGATATATATATATATATATATATATATATATATATATATATATATATATATATATATATATATATATATATATATATATATATATATATATATATATATTCCCATGAAAGAGCACCACCAATGGTCCAAGACTGTTAAAGGATACTTTTGTAATTGCACTAACTGATCGTACCTGATCAATACGATGGGTTGTTGTTGGTAATGTTGATCGGTCGCTGTGATGAGGGACCGAGTTGTAAGCCGCACGCGGGTGGTACCTGCAAAGGCACTCCAACGCTCAAGTCAGAGGTGCTTCAACGGGCAGGGTCACAAGGTGAGTAAAACATACCTGAAGCCACATGCTGGTGTGGTATATATAAGACTGGCGTTCTAGCCGTTGCGCAATTTACGGGATCGGCCGCATCTTGCGGAGCAAGGTAGATGATGGGCCGCGTTGGGCCGGCCTTGGTCGAGTGGGCCGCTGGCCCAGGTTGCACCTGGCTGCTGCGCGCAGCACCCCCTTGCTGTAGGCTGCGCTAGACTGTCTCGTTGGGCCTATTGGGCCACTCCAGAACAGTTGCCCCCCAAGCCTAGGTCGCTTGAGAGCGGGCTGAGGCTTGAATCGTTGCCCCCCTGCATTCGAGTTGTGGAAGGGAACTGACGGTCGCTGCCGCCTATTGATCGTTGAGTTTGGAGTCAGTCGCTTCTGACCTCCGTTTGAGATGTGACGTTTGGCCGATGGGAAGGCGGTCGCTGCCACCCGTGTGGTCGCACGTAACCTGGTCGATCGCTGATAATTTAATTGCGTGGTCGCTGCCACGCGGCCTGGCCATACGGGCCAGGTGCCGTCTCGGGGGTGATGCCTGACAATCAATCGTCATGAGTGCTGAGGCGACAGCTGCTTTAATGAGGTGACGTTTAGAGATTCGAGGAGTTTAAGTTATGATGGTACATGAAGAGTCGCGCCTCTTCACTTCCGGCCCATGATGACGGTTGGCCCATTATATAAGGGTCGCTCGCTTCAAGCTCGCTCGCTTCTGCAAAAGCTCGCTCGCTGCCGTCGAAGCTCGCTCGAAATCCTCCTGCTCTAATTCCAGGTAATTGCGACCGCTCTTACTTTATTTGAGTTTTAATGTCCCATCTGATGGAGGGGGTGTCAGGTCTGGGGACGACCACGTCGCCCCTTCCCACGCGCGAGCAAGACCCTGACTGTTATTCCCCTCCACAGGTTCATTCTGGCGCGTACTAAACAAACCCGCCGTATATTTGGAGTCCCGGCCGTTTCTCTTGCGCAAAATATGACACGACCAGTGGAACAGAGTTCTGCGCCTGACCGGTCACCTTCTTCTAGTGACGAATCTTCCTCTGGGTCTTCGTCCCAGAACTCAACAGCATCAAGCAGATCCAGAACGCGGCCGGACAGAAGTGGGGCCCCGTACTCCGAGGGGGTAGTTGCTGATATTGCAGAGAGCAACGCACGGGTTGCCTCTGAGGAAGGCGCTGACCGTACTGCGACCGACGTGGCCGAGACGGCCGACAGAGGCAACCAAGGAGAAGATCCTGAGGTCGCTGCTACACAGGAGATGTCTTGGGTTTCTCTCAACCTGAGGGGTCAGCGCAGCAAGATTCAACGGGGAAGCCAAGACCTGGAGTTTCTTGCGACCGAGCTGAATGACGGTTGGACGGTAGAAGGTATGGCGAAGGGGGAACACATTGCGGCCTGGACTGATATGTTAAAATTCACAATGTACCGCATCGTTTTCGAACGCATGGGTATAATTCCACCATTCACCAGGTTCCAACGCCAGGCTCTACGGTATCTTCAGGTCGCCCCCTCTCAGCTGAACCCGAACGCTTGGGCGTTCCTGCAGGCGTTTGAAGATGTCCTAGTGGTTCTGAGACGACCGGTCTCCATCCGACTGTTCTTCCATTTGTTTGAGATGAGCTATATTTACGAAAAAGGCTCCAAGGGTGCCCGCAAGGAAGCGGTCTCATTCAAGAACCGGTCGGCATGCAATTTGTTCAAGCCATATCTGGAATCATTGACGACCGGGTGGAAAAAAGAATACTTTTGGGTCGTTCCTGAGTCGGCCGAGGCCCAAAGTGCGATCGCCCAAATGACCAACGATCAAGAAGGAACCCCCCTGTTTCCTACAGTGTGGAGTTTCAACCACTTCTCCAAAAAACCGGGCCAATATGCTTTTAAGGACGCTGATTTGGACGACCTGGACAGGGAAACGATCCATAGACTGAGAAGGATTGCGTCCCTAGTCCCTGAGGGTCGCATCAAAGTTAAAAGCATTGTTGATGCTCGTACCAAGAAGAATGTCAAGGCCGCTCTTGGTCGGTGGTCGCTCACACCTTTTATTTTCTGTCACTTTATTTTGTTAAATGTTTCTAACCATCTGCTTTTGCCTTTGCAGTTAAGATGGCCAACATGGGTGACTTCGACCTGCTGGAGCAATGGGCGGCCGAGGATGGCGATACTTCGCCCGTCCGCGTCATACCGGCGGCTCAATCTGGGGGTACACCTCAAACTGCTGCGACCGGATCTCAGCCTGATCGTCAGGCTCCTCGGGCGGGCACACCAGCCCAAGCAATCGACCTGAGCAGCCCACCCAAACATCAAGGAAAATCCAAAAGACCCAGGTCGGTCGATGATGGGGGCGAGAAGAAGAAGCACAAGAGTGGAAAAAGCCACGGGCCCAACATCGACCTGCTTGGGTTGGGTGATGAAGATTGTGCCCGCTTCAAGGAGGAATCCTTCGAGGTGATGGCCGAGGCGATGAAGGCCGCTGGCGTTCTGTTCAAGAAGTACCGAGACGAAGAATCAGATCGTTTGGAAGGTAGGCGTCTCGTCCGTAGATATTCGTTGCTTGAAGACGACCTAGTAGATAAAACTTTTAAACTGAATTCTGCCTTATCATTGCTCGCAGAAATGAGAGGTGAGCGAGACGGCCTGCTCAAGAAAATGAAAGAGCTCGAACCAACAATCGAGGCGGCCGCTGACAATGAGAGGAAGCTTGTGGAAGCAGAACGCCAGCTTGTGGCTGCTGTCTCTGCTCAAACACTGGCCGAGTCTTCTTTGAACCAGGCGGTCGCTGACAAAGAAAAAGCTGAGAAAGAGGTCGAACGCCTCTCTTCCAAGAATAAAGAGTTGTCCAGCCAGGTCGCTGGGCTGAAAACTGAGATGGAGGCGGTGGAGGCGGAAAAGAACAGTTTAAGAGGTCGCTACAAGGCCGTTCTTGACAAGGCGAAGGGAGCTGCAGAGGGTCAGTTCGAAAATGCGGTCGGCCAGATCAAGATTCTCTATCCTGATTTGCAGGTCGATCGCGAGATCGTTCAAAGCATACATCATGCGACCGAGCAGAAGATCATTCGCCCTGTGAAGATGTCAAAGGGGAAGGTTATTCAAGAAGAGATGGTCATCTTTCAAGCCCCCAGCGACTCTTAAATTGTAATTTCTTGGTGTAATCTTTGCCCGCCTGCGAGCGGTGTTTAAATGGGGCGCCCGGGTTTCGACCGAGGCGTCCTTATTTGCAATTAATGACAATTTCTGACAATTTCTATCTGAATTCCAGCCCGTTTAATCGCTTTATACTTGGATTTGATTCTTTATTGGTATGGTCGGTCGCGACCAAAGAATGTCGTATGGGCCATTCGATGGCACTCTTTTTAGGCCGCTCGGCGGCTTTCGCTTGGGCCATTCGATGGCACTCTTTTTAGGCCGCTCGGCGGCTCTCGTTTGGGCCATTCGATGGCACTCTTTTTAGGCCGCTCGGCGGCTCTCGTTTGGGCCATTCGATGGCACTCTTTTTAGGCCGCTCGGCGGCTCTCGTTTGGGCCATTCGATGGCACTCTTTTTAGGCCGCTCGGCGGCTCTCGCTTGGGCCATTCGATGACACTCTTCTGGTCGCTCGACTGCTACTCACATGGTGAGCGACCGTGCATTCAATTTGCATGAAAATAAAACACAAGTGAAATTTTAAGGTCGGTCCTCAGTAAAAAACCCCAGTGGGGAAAAAGAGCGACCGCCTGTTCTTTATCGATCAAATGATGTTTACAACTTAGACATAATATTTTCTCAATTTGTCAGCGTTCCATGTTCTGGGGATGGTCGCCCCTTCCATGGTTTCCAGCTCGTATGCTCCCTTTCCAGTCTTGCTGATGACACGGTATGGTCCTTCCCAATTGGCGGCGAGCTTTCCCTGGCGAGCGTTCTTATTCCCTACGTCGGCCCTCCTGAGGACTAGCTGCCCAATTGAGAATTCCCTCTTCTGGACGCGGGCGTTGTATCTTGCAGCGACCTTCTGTTTGATGAGTTGCTCCCTAAGTGACGCCTTAGTTCGCAGCTCATCAACCAGGTCGAGTTCTTCTCTTGTTGCTTGCTCATTTGCGGCCGGGGTTGGTGGGTTGGTCGTCCTCCAACTTAGCTCTCCCATCTCAATCGGGATGACCGCATCAGTACCATAGACCAGTCTAAATGGTGACTCCCCGGTCGATGAGTGGGGGGTCGTTCTGTAGGCCCAAAGGACCGACTGTAGCTCTTCTGCCCAATTGCCTTTGGCTTCATCTAATCTTCTTTTCAGCCCGCGTAGTACTACCCTGTTGGCCGCTTCTGCCTGGCCATTGGTTTGCGGGTGCTCGACCGAGGTGAAACGCTGTTTCACGCCTAGGTCGGCCAACATTTCTCTGAACTTCCTATCTGCGAACTGGGTTCCATTGTCCGTCACCAATTGTTGGGGCACTCCGAAGCGGGCGAGCACGTTTCGACCAAAAAACTTGGATACCTTCGCTGAGGTAATGGTGGCAAGTGGCTCTGCTTCTATCCACTTGGTGAAGTAGTCGATCGCGACGATGAGGAATTTCAGCTGACCTGGTGCAGGTGGAAAAGGACCGAGCAGGTCCATGCCCCACCAAGCGAACGGCCATGGTGGGGTTAAGCTATGCAGTTCTGATGAGGGCGCTATATGTACATCGGCATGGATCTGGCATTTCTTGCACTTCTGAACAAGTAACTTAGCGTCCTCATCCATGGTCGGCCAATAGTATCCGGCCCTGAGTGCCTTCTTAGCAATTGACCGACCACCTTGGTGGCTACCACAGTCTCCTTCATGTATGTCTCTAAGTACATGGTCGGCTTCGACCGACGTGAGGCATCTCAGCAATGGGGATGAAAAGCCCCTTCTATATAGTCTTCCTTCGACCACTGAGTACTTGGTCGCTCGTAACCTCAGGAGTTTTGCTTCCTTTTGGTCGCAAGGTTCTACCCCATTAAGAATATATTGTAAGATCGGAGTGATCCAGTCTTTATCCAAGTCGACCGTTAGAATGGCTGATGGTTGGGCTGGCTTAGTAGACACGCTCGGCCGTGTTAAGGTCTCCTGAATTAGACTTCTGTGATTCCCAGGAGCCTTTGTACTGGCTAACTTTGATAGGATATCAGCCCGCACGTTCTCTGTTCTAGGGACGTGCTTAACTTCTGCTCGGTCGAATTGCTTGAGCAGATCCCTTACCTTAGCCAAATAATTCTTCAGGATATCATCCTTTGCGTCGTATAGGTTTTGAATCTGGGATACAACCAGTAGAGAGTCGGAGTGAAGTTCGACACGGTCGACATTGAACTCTCTGGCTAGCTGCAGCCCGGCAACGCACGCCTCATACTCGGCCTGGTTATTTGAAGTGTGAAATGCAAAAGTTAATGACACTTCAACAGTAAGTCCTTCCGAGTTCTCAAGTATCAAGCCGGCCCCGCTTCCTTTGCTGTTGGAGGACCCGTCTACGTGCAAAGTCCAGGTAGTGACGGCCTGATCGTCTGGTATTGGGGTCATCTCAGCGATGAAGTCGGCCAACACTTGTGCCTTAGCGGCCGATCTGGCCTCAAACTTGATTCCAAACTCACTGAGTTCCACAGCCCACTTGATCATACGCCCTGCAAGGTCAGGTCGGTGAAGGATTTGCCTAATAGGCTGGTCGGTCCTTACCACGACCTGATGAGCGACGAAGTAAGGACGTAATCTACGAGCGGCCACAAGTAATGCCAAGGCTAGTTTCTCAATCTTCTGGTACCTGATTTCTGGGCCTTGAAATACCTTGCTGATGAAATAGACCGGGTTTTGCTTTAGGTCGCATTCCCTGACCAGAACGGCGCTCATGGCTTCGTCCGTTATGGCCAAGTACAAGTAAAGTGTCTCCCCCGGTTGCGGCTTGGTCATGATGGGCGGGTTGGTCAGTGCCGCCTTCAGCTCGTCCAATGCTCGCTGGCATTGATCGGTCCATTCAAATTCGACTTCCTTCTTCAAAAGCTTGAACAGTGGAAGAGATTTGCACGCTGATTTAGGTATGAATCGCGATAGGGCAGCGACCATACCATTCAATTGCTGGATCTCTTTCTTCGTAGTGGGTGGCCTCATGTCGGCGACCGCCCTACACTTATCAGGGTTCGCTTCAATCCCTCGCTCTGTTAAGTGGAAGCCCAGGAACTTGCCCGCCCTTACTCCGAAGGTGCACTTCTCTGGATTCAGCCTTAAAGAATTCTTCCTTGCTTCCTCAAAGATTTCCCTTAGGTCGTTGATATGGTCCTGGTCGGTCTTGCTCTTAATTATCATGTCATCCAAGTAGACCTCTGATATGCGACCGATCTGACGCCTAAAAACCTTGCTCATCATTCTCTGATAGGTCGCTCCGGCGTTCTTGAGACCAAAAGGCATTACCTTGTACTGGAAGTTTCCCCGATCGGTCATGAACGCGGTCTTATGACGATCGGGTGGGTACATGGTGATCTGATTGTATCCTGAATAGGCATCTAGAAAAGACAGAAGTTTATAGCCCGCTGCCCCGTCGACCAATTTGTCAATGCTTGGCAGTGGAAAGGCGTCCTTCGGGCATGCCTTGTTCAGGTCGGTATAATCGACGCACATGCGCCACTTACCATTTTTCTTCTTTACCAACACGACGTTGGAGAGCCATGTTGTATACTTGATCTCCTCAATGAAATTGGCCTTGATGAGGTCGTCAACTGCCTGGGCGGCCGCCAGTGCTTTCTCTTCACTCTGAGTTCGCCTCCTTTGTGCGACCGGCCTTGCTGTCTCATCAACGGACAGTTGGTGGCAGGCAATTTCAATTGGGATACCGGGCATGTCTGATGCCTGCCATGCAAAAAGGTCCGCGTAATCCCTGAGACAGGTGATGAGCTCTTGCTTGTCTTCTTCAGGTAGGTCGCTCCCCAACTTAACTGTTTTAGTTGGGTCGTCCATTAACTGAATATCGATCAATTCTCCGTGGGGCTCAGGCCTCTTGAGTCTATTCTTTAGCTCGCGGGCTAAATCATCGTCGTCGTCCTCAGGGTCGCTATCAGGGTCGTATCGAGCATCCAGGTCGGCCACATTGACCTGATGCCCCTCTCCAAGATTCTGAGGTTTAGCATTCGTCACCTCCATGTCACAAATTTCTTGATAGAGGAAATGGCTCCTCATAGCCGCCTCCATGTCGGCCATCACTGTCACCACTTGGTCGTTTCTACTGTAAAACTTCATCTTCAGATGTACAGTTGAGGCTACGGCCTCCAATTTCCCCAGAGTTGGGCGGCCAATGATGCAGTGGTAACACGATCTGATTGGCAGAACTAAGAACGTCGTTCTGACCGTCCTGTACGACGTGCTGCCGCTCGTGTCATCTCCAAAAGTGACGAGTAATTCTATCGTCCCCAATGGGTAGGTGGTCGCCCCATTGAAACCGGTCAATGGTGTTGGAACTGCTTGGGGAATGATCTCGCTCCTATCCACATTCAACTTGTCAATCAATTCTTCGAACATGATGTCGGCCGAGCTTCCTTGGTCGACCAGTATTCTTCTGACCTCAGTGTTGGCCATTACGGCCGATACTACCAAAGGAACATAGTTATTAACTTTACCATCAAGCAAGTCTTCGTCCCCAAAGGAAATGGGCGGCCTATTCGAGGCCGGCCGTGGGGTTGAAGTTGAACCGACCATCATGAGTTCGTTCCACTTCCTCTTCATCGCCTTGTTGGATTCTCTGATGTCCAACGGATTACCTCCATGGATGACCATGGCTACGTTGCGGCCCTTCGATTGTCTGGGGTCGCGTTCTTCCTCTGAACTGTTATGCGCCTGCTCGATCGTAGAGTTAACGATCGCCTTACCTTTGTCATTGGCGGGTTGGCCACCGGCTCTTTGATCAGGGCGATCGTTACCTTCATCTTTGACATATTGCCTCAATTTGCCCTTCTGTATGAGGTCCTCTATGTCATCTTTTAGGGCCATGCAGTCATTGGTGTCATGCCCCTTACTCTTGTGATATCTGCAGTACTTCTTGGTAGGGCGACCTCCTTTCTTCAGCACTAAAGGATCAGGTCGCCTCACACCAGTGAATTCATTGTTCTGGCACTCCGTGAAGATCTGTGCGATCGGAGTGTTCAATTTGGTACGCTGCTCGTACTTCTTGGGCCGGTACTCGGGCTTACTATGGTCTTGCCCCTTGGCCGACCTGCTAGTTTCTTCCTTGGGACGCGCGCGGGCGCCCTTGTCGGCCGCTAGTTGCTCCTCATAGCCCATATGGTCGTTGGCCCGTCTGAGGAACAGGCCGAGGTCGTAGTAGCGGTTCAGAGAAAACTCTTCAGCGAATCTGTGGTTCTTTCTTATACCACGCTTGAGGTACTTCAGCTTGTCCGTATCTGACAGGTTGCGGACTGTATCGGCCTCTGTCATGAACCGGTCGATAAACTCCCTCAATGATTCATTTTCTCCTTGGACGACCGAATCCAAGTGCTCTTCGTAACGATATTGACAACGGTTGGCTGTGTAATTGGCCAAGAACATTGCCACAAGACCTTCCCAAGAAGCGACTGAGTTGGGACGCAGAGATTCCCACCATTCTAGCGCCCGACCTTCGAGGGACTGAGGGAAGAGTCTGCACTTCATCGTTCGTCCCAGCTCCCTGTAGCTACAGTAGTTGTTGAAGTACATCAGATGTTTGTCTGGATCCCCGCGACCGTTGAACTTGTTCAGGTTTGGGGGCTTCCTCAGGTCCCTTGGGATGCGATAGCGCCTAATCTCGCTGGTGAAAGGCCCCTGTCCGGTCGGGATGGGATTCTGTCCGTAAGGCTGCATGGCGGCATAAGCTTGGTCGACGGGCAAACCGTAAAGGCCGACCGGTTGACCAAGGAGTCTATCAGCAATTGGAGGGCGTCCATGGTATTGTGGAGCACGTGGCGACGACCGTCTTCTAGGCCGCTCTGAATTGTTCCTTCTCGGTCGGCTGATGGCATGGGAGACATCTCTAATCTCCCCGTTGCTGTAGTCGTCGAACTCCTCATACGAGTCCCACGACCTGCTTCTTGATCGGCGGGATCCTGAGGACTCGTTGGACGAGTATCTTGTTGGCGACCCTTCTGACTCTGGTCGGTAGCTTGAGTCAGCGTAGTCGTAATCTTCTTCGGGGGAGCGCTGATGGCGACTTCTTCGACGAGGAGGCGACCTGTGAACGATCGCCCTTCTTGGAGGATTGCGTCGGGATACGCCACGACGAGGAGGAGCTTCTCTTCGTGGTGGTGAACGATGGGGCCGGGATGGTTGGCCTCGGTGACCGCTGTCCGCTCGCGGGCGGATTGAGATCGAACCTCTCTCATAACGTTCGATCAGTTCGTCTCGATCAGCGATCACTTGATTCTTTTGCTCCAGAATTTGTATGAGCGCTTGGGTTACGTGCTCTGGCAACGCTTCTGGAATTCCTGCTTCGGCCAGCTCGGCCGGTAGTTGCGGGGCTGGTTGGGTAACTGGCCCGCGACCGCCCTGTACTGAGGGTTCTTGGCGAGGCTCATCTTGTGATTCATGAACGGTCATAGGCACGCCCTCTGGGGTCCGTTGAGGTCGGTTCTGCCCAGAGGTGTTGAGCCTTGAAGAAGTACGTATCTGACGCGGCGGCATGATTTGATGTGGAATAGCGCTCGGGCCTCCCACTGTGGTCGCCAATTGATCGTACCTGATCAATACGATGGGTTGTTGTTGGTAATGTTGATCGGTCGCTGTGATGAGGGACCGAGTTGTAAGCCGCACGCGGGTGGTACCTGCAAAGGCACTCCAACGCTCAAGTCAGAGGTGCTTCAACGGGCAGGGTCACAAGGTGAGTAAAACATACCTGAAGCCACATGCTGGTGTGGTATATATAAGACTGGCGTTCTAGCCGTTGCGCAATTTACGGGATCGGCCGCATCTTGCGGAGCAAGGTAGATGATGGGCCGCGTTGGGCCGGCCTTGGTCGAGTGGGCCGCTGGCCCAGGTTGCACCTGGCTGCTGCGCGCAGCACCCCCTTGCTGTAGGCTGCGCTAGACTGTCTCGTTGGGCCTATTGGGCCACTCCAGAACACTAACCGACTGGTTAATAGTTAGTTAGTGAGATACTGAGATATTATGTTTTAGTTTTCCGTTCAATGTAACTCAGCAGCACCATATATAGTGACTGCACAGAATTTGTAAACTCAACAGAATTTCAGAAATAGAAAAAGGATCTAACAGAATTATTCACATTCTCTCTCTCTCTCTCTCTCTCTCTCTCTCTCTCTCTCTCTCTCTCTCTCTCTCTCTCTCTCTCTCTCTCTCTCTCTCTCTCTCTCTCTCTCTCTCTCTCTCTCTCTCTCTCTCTCTCTCTCTCTCTCTCTCTCTCTCTCTCTCTCTCTCTCTCTCTCTCTCTCTCTCTCTCTCTCTCTCTCTCTCTCTCTCTCTCTCTCTCTCTCTCTCTCTCTCTCTCTCTCTCTCTCTCTCTCTCTCTCTCTCTCTCTCTCTCTCTCTCTCTCTCTCTCTCTCTCTCTCTCTCTCTCTCCTTGGTAGATCAGTGTAGAATTTCAACAAAGACCCAAGTGCAACCCAGCTTTTGTTTTTAAGTGAATTCTATTATGCCACATCACTATTAACTAACCCATCTAGTTTTTGCTACAATGCAACTCTTGAAATTTTAAAACAGGTCTCACAAGTCACACCATAATAGCGAATCAACAAGTGTTACCGTTCATTCTTCAACAAAGATCAAGGATGGGAGCAACCTCAGATATTGACTTTTTTCTAGGCCAAACGTTGTTCATGTCTGGTCTGGCCTACAAGCGCCTATAGTTCTGCCTCGGCCGGACGATATTGTGAAACAAAATTAACCTTGCAAACTTTGGAGAGTTGATAAGGACTACTTACTTTGGGGCTTCACCAATGAAGCCGACACAGCAATTTGCCGTCTATGGTTAGTGAACTAGTATTTATTTTTTATCTACCCGCAACTTGCAATCATGGGATTACATGACGACTTGTTTTCATGTAAGATTATCATTTGTTAATCTTTGTTATCTTTTCACATACATACAAAACTAAAAGTAATTCACCGGTTTTCTAACAAAACAAATGCGTGTTAATATTCATAGTTTTTGTCAAAAAAAAATATTCATAGTTTTTGGGCCGGTCATTGGCTTGGCTTACTAAATTTGGAGGCTTCATTTCTGATACTTATATGAATCGCCTCAACTGTAATATTTTTGATACTTATTGACCACAAGAAACTCCATGCAAATACAATTACCTTTGGATGCACTCAACTCTTCCACTGTTTATCTAGCGCAAACAACTCCGGTGAAGTCCTAGGGGCGGTACCTGTGAAATTATTAAGAACCAAACTATACGCTGATTTAACCATGTAGACACCTTCAGTTGACGGCTCCCAAACCCACTGATCAGTTGGGGAGAGGGCCACCGTGGATCTTGAGATTCTTAAGGAGCGTTCCCAAGCAAAGAAGCCTATTCTCTAGGAAAGTCTCCAGCCTCCATCCCCGCCCCCAGCCCCAAACAGCCAAGAAGCTCCCGTCATTTTTATTAGAGATAGCGAATAACCTCAAAAAGATCATCTTAAGGGAGGCTGTACCAACCCAAACATCATGCCAAAAAATGAGCTGTAGTCCCATTTCCAACCTTCTTCACAGTCCCATCCGAGAACCAATCCATCCCAAAAACTAGGCATGACCCCACCCTACAGATATCCTTCCACCACATAGAGAAATAGTAAGGAAGACTAACTTCTTCCAACTCCAGGTTAGTGATTATGCTAGTTCCCTACTTAACCATGCATCATGACTCTATTTGGGAGTGATTGTCTCCCATTAGGAGGCTCCACCTTGTTGCGCCCGAAAAAGCCCCCGAGGGAGAACCTTCCTCGTTCACAACTTTTCTTAAGACAATGAAGCCGCCACCAATATTTATTAAGGAAAATATTAATAAAACCTTTTTTGGAAAGCGATTGGTCTTGCGAAACTAAAGAATAGGGTTCGGGGGTCGGTTACGCGCAGGGAAGGTGTTAGCACCCCACACGTCCTCTCTACTGAGAGGGAACCTTTAATTAAATGTGTGGTTTTAGTGTGTTGACTTGAAAATACTTAATTTTGCCTCTCTACTTCTTATTGAAAAATTCTTAAAGAAAATCTTTATTTATTATAAGAAAAGGAGGGGGAAAAAGGGTTTTTAGAAAAGAAAAAAAAACGCTTGACGGGACATGGCCCGCTCCTACGTATCTCCCGGTGCGATGGAGAACTCAAAGCTACGTAGTTCTTCTTTGTCCTGAAAAAGGTTTTTGTTTTTTATCTTTTTAGTGAATTTTCGAAATAGGGCGAACATTTAGTGAATGATTAAACTAACCAAGGTTATGGGTAATCACCGCTAAGTACTCTTGAAAATGAGAGTCAATACCGCCAGTCAGACGAACAAGAGCTCTGATTGACTATTAGTAGCGACTCGTTTTTATTTGTTCTTTAGAAAGGGGTTTTCGAAAGAGATTGATGGGCACGAATAATCAAACTAACAAAAGTTATGGGTGATCATCGCTTGTTGTTCTTTTGGGAAAAAGACATCGCCACCAATGGCTAGGCGAACAAAGGTTCTGATTAACCACTGGCGACGATGGGTTGAAAATGATTTTAGAAAGGAAAAGGTTTTTGTTCTGAAAATGATCTTGGTTTGCAAAAGTGATTCTTTTTTGTTATGAAAATAACTCTTTTATTTTTATTATGCAAATGCTAAACTTTTTTATGGTTGCGAAAATGACTTTTATTTGCTGCGCTTGACGAGAACGAGACTCGCTCCTACGTATCCCAAATGGGAATCAAAGCGACGTAGTTCTAACGAGCCTTGAAAGTGAAAGTCTTTTTGCTTTGGTTTTGAAAAGTAAAGGGCGTTCGTAATGATCAAACTAACAAAAGTTATGGGTGATCACTACTAAAACCCATTTAAGTGCATGTAAAAATCTCTCTTGAAAGATGAAAGCCTTCATGATGACAAAACTAACAAAGGTTATGGGTGGTCAACACTAACACTTGCTATGACTTTTGACACTTAGGAAAATATCTTTTGAAATCGAAAGCGTTCATGATAATCAAACTAACAAAGGTTATGGGTGATTATCACTAGTAGCTTATGCATATGAAAACATCTTTTTTTTTTGAAATTTAGGCTCTTAGGACAACCAAACTAACAAAGGTTATGGGTAGTTGTCACTAGTCACCATTTTCATGCTAAGCTATTTAGAAAAGAAAACAATGAATGCAAGAAGATTTGGAGATTCAAGCATGGCACAATCATTGAAATCGAATCCTTAGGCAAACAACAACATGGTCATAACTTGCAATTAATCTCATTTGAATTCTTGGGCAAATACTAGCCTAGACTACGCATATTAAACCACAACACATAAATAGGCAAAGAATGAACTTGAATTGGGCATTAAGTAAAAAGTGCAAGAGTAGGCAAGATTGAACCTAAATGCACATCTAATGGAAGATGCTAGGCGAGAACCATACTCAAATATTTCTACAAAATGCAAGGGAATCAAAATTCACATCTAGTGGAAGATGCAATGTATGGAATGAGCCTATCCAAGTATTAATGATTCCACATGAGAGTAGACAAGGAAGTGATAGGCACAAATGAATTCAAAAGAGTAGCCGGGATCCAAGATATTAATGATTGAGATGCATTTTTCCTTCAACAACAACAATTATACTAACATATTTACATAAGATGTATCTCTAAATGTAATGAAATGCTTAGTATGCAAAAACAAATTGACGATCTATATTTTTGATGCTAAAACTTTGATGATGATGCTAAGATTCAAGAATATACCTTAACTCCAAGCTAAATAAGCAAGAAATAAGATGAATGAGTGCTAAACCACTTGAATTTACTCTTTAACCTTCAACCTTGAGCTTGATTTTAGAGTTTTGGAGATGAATCTTTGAGAAGAATGCAAGAATGATGAGGGGGATGTTGAAGTAAAACAAAGGGTGTAAATAGCACTATGGGCTTTTAAAAAATAAAATAAAAAAAGTAAAATGGGGTTGTATGTGAGTAAAACAGGGGTGTAAAATAACAAAGGGGGTGGAATGAGTAAATAGGGGTGTAAAATAACCGTAGGGGTTGTATCAGTAAACTAGGGGTGCAATTAGCTGTAGGGGTTGTATCATTAAACAGGGGGTGTGAAAAGAAAGGCCCAGTGACGTTTTTGGGAGATGAGGGGCGCTATTCACACACAAAAAAAAACCTGGGATGGGCCTTGGGGCGTATTGATTAAATATTGGGTGTGTAAGTAGTAATCAGGAAGAAAAAAAAACTAAAAAAAAACTAGAAGCCACATAGTATGAGCACCAACATAATAAACCTAGTTTCCAACTCAACCACTCAGCGCCGCACATGCCTGTTAGTACAGGAGAGAGAAGAAGAAAAAAAAATTGAGAAAACAAAGAGATGGGGGAGAGAGGGTATTATGGTGAGGAGGAGAAAGAGTGACAGTGAATGAGAAAAGGAGAGAGAACGAGGGTGGCCGGCCGGAGGAGAGGGACGCCGTTGGTTGGGCGTTCCGCCGGCGGCGAGGTTTGCGAGGAGAGAGAGAAAGGGGGATGCGCGGTGGAGAAAGAAAATGGGAAGGAGAGAGAGAGGGTGGTGCGATTTGGTGATGGTGGTGGCGGTTCGGTAGTGGTGGAGGCCGTGGCGGCGACCGGCGGAGGAGGGCGGTGTACGTGGTTGGCTGAAGCTATTTTGAGCATTGTCATGGGGAGTTTTGGTTCCTCCTTCTTCTTCTTCTCTAAGGAAGTTGTGATGGTTGTTGTTGTGTGATGTTGTTAAATTTTTTTTCTCTTTCGTTCCAGTACCCCCCCCCCCCCCTTATGTCACTGTCTTAAAAAAAATGGTTGTTTTTCATCCTCTCCCCCTTGTGTGTGTTGATAAAATTGTTTTCTCTGTTTTCTAGTTCCCCTACCATTCCTCCCTTTTGTTTTCATTGCCTTTTTTCCTTGCGTTCAGCTTCCGGCTTCTCTCATATAGAGGCATTTTGCTTGTCTGTTGCTAAGGCTAGCTATTGGCTCCTCATATGTCCCTTTCACATTTCTTATTCTATGATACTGTTTGCTCTGATTTTCCAACTGACTTCTTATTTATTTCTGTTTTATGTTTGCTGGCTGATGCATCAGGAGCAGTGTGTGCAGTTTTGTAGTCAATAGCTGAAAATGGGATAAGCTAGAGACATGTAGAAAGTGGGTTGAGCTTGCAACTCAAAATGAAAAAAGCAAGGCTGGAGCGCATGGGGCTGTTATATATGCCTCTCCATATTTTGTTTTACTTTATTATTGTTACACTATACTATTTGTACTGTAACAAATTAAAAAACTGTTTATAATAATTAAAACAATTTTGAAATCTGATTTTATTTTTTTATATAAAAATAATGATTTGATAAACTAATAAAAATATATGGATAACAATAATAAGTAACGAAACAAATATGCGTACAGGACGAGTGCGCGTGCACAACGAGTATCACAACGCGCACACTACTAGAAATAATACACACAACGAACGAGAACAAAAGTAGTGCGAGATACATATTTTGAACTCTTTTGAAAACAAGAAAAATACCCGCTAAAATTGGGCATTCACAAAAATACAATTTTTCAATTAGGCGGACATAATTGGGGTATGACAGCTGCCCCTCTTTATTCGGATTTTATCAAGAAATATGAATTGGCCGAGACATATTTCGAAGGTAAAATAGGAATAAAGAATTCAGACATTATACCAATTTTGTCTACTTGGAGAAACCCGAATTTTCTTTTTCTTTTTCTTTTTCTTCTTCTTTTTTGAATCAACACTTGGAGTGTCGATGAGGAAACAGTAAATAAAAATGGGCACTTGGCGTGCAGACAGAAAAGTAAAATGGGCACTTGGCGTGCAGACAAAAGTAAAATGGGCACTTGGCGTGCAGAAAGCGGTAAATTGCCCAGGCTGCCTAAAACCTGTAATCCTTAAACGAACCCTTGACGAATCCGAGTTTGCACGTGGCTTTGAGGAGCACGCTCTTCCTGTTGGCCTTTTCGAGCGACCGGGGGGATCGTTATCAGCTCCGGAACTGATATACAGATCAATGCACGGCGTCCACTGTATCTTAGGCTCGATACAACTATTCCGTTGCGCCTCGCATGGGGCTGCGGTCCATCGCGTTGCTCGTACACGATGTGAGACCTGGGCAGAAGGGAACGATGATCTCTGTGCTCCAATCCGCAATGCGCGCTTGAGCGCTCTCTTTTCTTTTCTCTCTTTCTTTTCTATTTCTCTCTTTTCTTTTTTCCTTTCTGAACCCCCAACTTGGGGGAACATTTTCTGGAATCTGGGGGCGAGGGCTAACACCGAAGTGCTCATCCTCTCTTCGTACCTGTAGCTGAAAATGAACAAATGCATGCAATGCAAATGCCATGATTGCTGTTTTCTTTTTTCTTATGATGAATGATGAGTTTCTTATTTCCTTTGTCTATGTCGGATGAATGCATGATCTTCTACTGTTCTTATATGCTTGATGAATGCAATGATTTTCCTTTTCTTCTCTTGTCTGTACGCAATGCATGATTTTCTTTTTCTTTTGCTTATGTCTGATGAATGCATGATTTTCTCTTGTTCTTATATGTCTTTTTCTCTTTCTCTAGCTTCTCTTCTTTCTTTTTCTTTCTTTTCTTTTCTTTTCTTTTTGTTGCTCTCTTGGCTCTTCTCTTTTCTCTCTTTTGGCTTCTCTTATTGCTCTTTTAAGAATCATGGGTATGCGAATGCAAAGCTTTGGTGTTTGATGACATGGAATGCTCATGTATTCTGATGGAATGGCATGCAAAGGAAAACTTTCTCTTCTTTGCTTTTTTTTTTATGAAATGGGAATATTGCTATAAGATGATGAACAACATGAAATGATGAATGACATGGGATGTTCTAGCTTTCTTTTCTTCTATGAGATGCAAGTATTGATGTGATGCAACTGTATTGCTTGGATGTTTGATGGGATGATGAATTTTGGTTCTTTTTGTTTTATGGAATGCAAACATTACTATGATGTAGACGACACTGAATGTTTTTGTTTGTTTTCTTTTTTGGCATGGGGACCTTAGGATTCTTGAGTGATCAATCCAAGTGTCCTATCGCAATGACTATTTCGAATGTACATTCGACTTAGTCTCCTATTTATTGAAAATGATTTTGTATTTTGAGACTTGATTTGATGTCTGATGCAATGATGATGAATGCTTGGTTTGCTAGAAAGAAAGCAGTAAATGAACACTTGGCGTGCTGATGAGAAAACAGTAAATGAGGATGAACACTTAGCGTGCTTTTAATGAACCACTTGGGACCCGAGGGCATTTGAACTCCGAACTGAAGGAGTGACTGGGAATGAGATTTTGAGACTGACAAGTCCAGGATGACTGACTTGAGAATTAGATTGAAGATGGACACTTGAAGTGCTGATTCTTAGAACTAGGCATGAGGATTAACATCTTGTGTTCATCCGCATTTTGCTTAGCAATGCAATGAATGACACATGTAATGCAGACGTATGCCATGATTGATGTCTTGAATATTATGGAATGCTTTTTTCTTTTGTATTTGCTTCTTCTATGAAATGCGAACATTAATATGATGCGATGCCCTGATGTTTGAATGCAAGTGTATGCGGTGATTGATGCTTTGATGAATGGAATGCACCTGTTCTAACTTCTGTTTGTTTCTTTTTTGCTTCTTCTATGAAATGCAAACATTAATATGATGCGATGCTCGGATGTTTGATGCAATGATTTTTGTTCTTTTTCTTTTATGGAAACTCTAACGCTAATATAATGCAAATGCACCGCTTTAATGTTTAATGATTGAATGACAAAGGAATGCTTGCGAAATGATGAATGATATGGAATTCTGGATAACAAGGAATGTTTCTGTTCTTTTTGTTGTTTGTTTGGAGTTTGCAAGTGAGAGTCAACACTGGATGTGCTAATGAAAAAGCAATGAATGAGAAGACATGAAATGAGGATCGCCTGGGATCAAGGGAGTAGCTTTGAATTATGGACACAAAGGTCTGGTTTATGGGTCAACATATGTCTGTATTGATCTAATGGTCTGAAGAATTTTGATGATGCAATGGCGCATGCAATGATTAGTATCTTGTGGAATGGTGAATGACATGGAATGCTTTTGTGTTGCTTTTGTGGTTTCTTTTCTTTGTTTTCTTTTTGCTTTCTTTGCTTTTTCTATGAAATATCTGATGCAAAATGTAATGCTCTAATGATGAATGACATGCAATGATTTTGTTCTTTTCCTTTTTATGAAGTGCGAACATTAATATGATGCCAATGCAATGAAAAGATTTCTGCTTTTTCTTCTTTACTATTTTCCTCTATGAAATGCAAGTATTAATATGGTGCAACTGACGTGGAAAGTATTTTCTTTTTGCTATGTGATGAATGCACAAAATGTGAAGATGCAAATGTAATGCTTTGATGCATAGCTATAATGAATATATTGAAATGCCTAGATGCATTAGGTAAACATTTTTGTGATGATGAGATGCGAGACTTTGAATGCAAGGAATTGAGATGGTTATTGACCATTCTGTTGAAGAATTGAATTTAATTCAAACTCCGGTGTTCTCAAGGTTTTTATTTACAAACAACCTCACTTGTTTTCTCTTTCTTTCCATGATGACTGAATTTTAGATATCACGTAAACAACTTGTGTTCTCTCTTTTTGAAGCATTGTCTATTAAGCATGCATAGGAGTGCAAATGTGAATGAATGAGTCAGTTAACTTGGAATTGGTTTAGGACATGGACATTTATGGCAAGTGAAGGAATGACCGACATGGCTATTGCCGAAGCTTGTGAGGGATCAAGAGATACAAGATTGCCCCAATTCAGGTCTTTGATAAGTGAATAGTTTTCCCCTGCCTAGCGGTGACAACAACTAGGGGCGTAGAAGATGATGAATTGGGAATGCTTCGGCTTTTGAAAGGGAAGGTGGATCAAAAGAGATTTTGTCTCAACCCATAAAGTTTGATGTTGCCCCAGTCATAACAAGGACAAAGCTGCCCCAATTAGAATGACAAGGCCTTGTTTAGGATACTGAGTTGAGAGATTGCCCCGGCGAGGTTTTATAGGAATGAATGAGGTGAAGGAATGGGAACGTGCTTGCCCCACTTTCGAATGACATTTCAAATGGTTTCTTTGAGTGTGGTTGTGAAAGGCGACAGAGTTATGGTGATGGTTATGAACTGAGGGTGATATATGAATGGGGTGGGCAATGAACAAGCCTCCCCAAAGTTGAGTGGAGTGAGGGGTGAAGGAAATGCCCCCTAGTACACACTTTTGGTTTTCTTTAAGAACAACTCAAATGCAATGAAAGTTTTGACTTTTTAGTATGATGAGAGGCTCCACTTGGTGACCACTAGACCTTGTTTTAATGCAACACGAATGCATCTTGGAGTGCAAGTCCTTCTTCTTTTTTACCAACTTTCTTTTTTTGATTGTTTGTTTTTTCTTTTTGAGCAGCTTTCTTTTTTCTGCTTGTTTGTTTTTTTTTCTTTTGAGGAAACACGTCGCAAATAGATAAACTTATTTGTCCTAAAATTAAAACTTGAGAAAACGAAGGCAATTAGTCATTGATCGGAATGGACTTTTTAGGGTTGTGATGTGGAGAAGGAGATGATTGAGCTTAATGAAGTGTTTGGGGTTGATGGGGAGGATGGGTCTTACTCGGTGTTGGCCGATGGTCAATGATTTGTGAAGGAAATGGTTATTAAGTTTGATGAGGTGTTTGAAGGTTTTATGAAAGAAGAGATGGCTAAACCCAATGAATTGAGGGCTTTTTTGAAAGGAGGAACGATTGAACCCAATGAATTGAGGGCTTTTTGAAAGGAGAAATGATTGAACCCATTGAATTGAGGGCCTTTTTGGAAGGGGAAGTGATTGAACCCATTGAATCTGAGGGCCTCTTTGAAGGGGAGCTCTTATGCTTCATGACAAAATGTATTGACTCTTAATTTATACTCCCTTTGTCTTCCTTTCTTTGTTTTGGGATTCTCCTTTTTGAAACTTTGTTATTCCCCTCCTTTTGTGGATTTCCTTTCCTTTTGACTTGGGTGAGAATGATATACCATCTTTGATGTGGAATTAACCCTCGTCCAGAGTGATGGGGATATCTTGGGCTTTTCTTGGCTTACGATGGGTACCAAAGGGTATTTTTGTGATTTTGAATCTTTGGCTTAAGAGGGGTAGGAAATGGACTTTCTGGGATTTTAGGTTCTTGAGGGGATGGAGAGATGGCCAAATTTCAAATCCTAATTGCTTATTTCTGTAAGACTTAACTTTAGGACAATAACTTATCTATCTTCATGTGTTTGCCCTTTTATTTTCCCCCTTTTTGTGCCCTAATTTTTGCCTGGACTGCTCTTTGCGAGTTTTCAATCCACCGGGCGCTCTTTTTTGCCTAGGCCGCCCTTTGCGGGTTTTCAACCTAGCGAGCTTATTTTATCTTTTTCATTTATTATATATTTTTTAGAAAGACTTGCACTAAAGGAATATGATACTGACAAGGAAAATTAGTGATCACAGAATTGCCCCAGCATGGAGAGCTTAAAGTGTTAGTGAGAATGAACCAAAAAGTCAAGTATGCACTGATGGGAGAGAATATGCGCTTTATGGGTGGACGGGGCGGGATTAGACTTGGATGGGGAAGGAAATTAACTGACTCCAACAAGAGAAATTGCACCTGGCATGCATGCTTACTAGAAGAACGCTTCACAGAGAGTTAACGTTGGTTAAAACATAATATAAAAACTTTTTTGATGAACTGTTTCAGTCTTTTATCATGGAATGGATGAGATGTAATGTTTTTTTTGAAGGAAATACAAATGAGCTATTGATGTGAAAAACTGAGTGCTTTGGAACACCTTGAGTTTGCAAATGAATGAGGGTAAACTTTTCCAAAAGAAAAAATTACTTTGCAAGAACATCTCGTCTCTCATCACCACATTTTTGTTGTATGCGATGCAAGGATGAAAACGTTATAATGTATACATGATGAAAATGAAATGCGTGAAAGCATATTCACTTGAAAAGTGTGATTATTCTAAAAGTTTTTTTTTCTTTTTGATGCTTTCTTTTTATGCAAGACGAAATATGAAATGCCAATGCATCCTTGGATGATGAATGATGTAAGAATGCTGCTTCTTTTCAAAATGATTTTTATAGAGGCAAGACAAGATATGAAATGCCGATGCCCCCTTTTTCTTTTGAATGATGAAAGATGCAGGAATGATGCTTTTTTCTAAATGATGATTTTTTTTTAGAGGCAAGACAAGGTATGCAATGCCAATGCCCCTTCCTTTTTTTTTTGAAAGATGCATGTATGGAGGAATGATGTATTTGAACTAAAGTGATGAGGTTAACGAAATGATGCGTAAATGCTACATTTTGAATAAATTTGATGATGATTTTTGTTCATGATTATGAATGAGATGCTTTCTTGTGTTTCATTTTTTGTGCAATGAAATGCATGATACTCACAATGATTTTTTTTTTTAAATAAAAAAAATGCGTGGGAAGACATGATTTTTATGGAAATGCATGCAAGATGAGAGGTTAATGTATTATTTTTTTCACGATGTGTGAAAAAGGACAACAATAATGCATGAGACGCGCTTCTACTAAGACACGATTTTTGGATTTTTCGAGAAAATTAGGGGAAAAAGCCTTAGTGAATGGAAACGCACACGTGCGGAGAATGCACTCCTGACAAACCTAAATGAGATTGAGAAAAATGCATGTATGAATTTTATCAAGTTTTGTTTTATGTCATGCAAATGATGTTTTTATATGAAAATGACGGCGATAATGCGACTTGACATGCATATGAAAAATAAGATGAAAACATTTTTCGAGTTTGGTGACTGAAATTTTGGGAACATCACCTCATGTATCCCGGTAAAAGAAAAGACTATGATGATTTTTTGAAAGTTTTGCTTTTTGCCTTTTTTTGAAAATTTTGTTTTATGTAATGCAAGGATGTATGCAAATGATGATGTGAGGCAACCAATTGTCGTTACTCTGAGTAACTTGCATGAAACATTGAGTGGATCCTGATTCAATACTTCACGCAATATACTGAAATACTTCGACATTTGGTTAACTCAAACTTATTCTCTTATTTGAAAACAAACCTCACTTGATAGGGTCAAAGTGCCCCGATATCGTAGAGTAACATCTCAAATTTGTAGTGCACAAAAAATTTGAGATATTACCCTTCGTCATCCGAAGGCGCACTTTTACTCATTGAGCTTTTACATGAAGAGCTTTTCTATTTTTCTTTGTTTAGAGAAGATGCATGCATTGGAAACTTTTGATTTTTAGTTTTGGAACATGATTATGAAAATTATTTGGAGATGCAAATGATTTATTGGAAAAAAGGTTTTAGAAAAATGTGCTTGACGGGGTATGACCCGCTCCTACGTATCCCCATTGTAATGAGGAATCAAAGCTTGCGTAGTTCTACTGTGTCTTTTTTGAAATGATGCTTATGCGTGAATGTCTCATCTTGGATGAACTTGACGAGGATTTTTTTTTGCATGATTATAAATGAAATGCTTATACTATGCAGATGATAATTGTTTTTTGTTTTATCTTTATGTAATGAAAGGGAATGCAAGATGAGTGGTTTTTCAAAATAGGAATTTCATGCAATGCAAACGATGCAATGATGCAAGGATGCTTTTTTTTTTGTGTTTTTGCAGAAAGAGGATATTTACAGGTGGTGATTTGAAAATTTTCACACTATGTGCCACCTCATATAGGCGTTTATTGAAAAGGGAAAGCATATCTTTTTTTGATTTTCAAAAATTTTGAAGGAAAAATTGATTGAACTGAATGCAACAATGCAGCACACAATTTGGAAAGCCCTTGTGACCTAAAAGAGGGTAGAACCTATGATCTAAGGTATTTTAGGGATAATCTTCTCATGTAGCTCTATTCACACCCTCACAAAGGTCATCAGAGCCACAGTCCCTCTCATGAAAATCCCTGTAAATGCAGCAAACTGCTAGATACGAAGCATCATGAAAGAGCACAACTCTGATTGAAACTTTCGCGAGTAGCCAAACGGACGAAGGTCCTGATGGGCTCCCACTACTCGAATCCACTCATCCTAAGGTATCCTAACAGACCTGGGTTATGGTCTCTTTCTCTAATCATATAGCCTCAAGGTACAAGTGTGTGTGTGAAGGGCATTTCCTTAAAAAACTACCCCACCTGCAAATGAAAATCCAGACAATCCAGACAATAGAAAGCAATAACATGTCGTCTACCCTAGGGTTCAATACCAATCAAATACAACTAATCTAGGGTGCCGACAACAATGCACTACTTACCTCAAGAAAGCGAGCAAAGAAGTAGGGGACATGACAAGAGAGGGGAAATATGCATGAAGGAACTAAGCATTTAAGCAAAGAAGTAACTATCTATTATTTTAAACAAAAGCAAACATAGAAGAAGAATGCATATGGATGCAACATGCTTATGAAAAAGAAGAAGGGTAGAGGCAAAGCGAGATGTTCAAATCAATCACATAAACCACACACTTAATTAATTAGGCTTGACCCACTTTTGAAAAAATGTTTTTTTGGTCCCCAGTGGAGTCGCCAGCTGTTGCGCCCGAAAAAGCCCCCGAGGGAGAACCTTCCTCGTTCACAACTTTTCCTAAGACAATGAAGCCGCCACCAATATTTATTAAGGAAAATATTAGGAAAACCTTTTTTGGAAAGCGATTGGTCTTGCGAAACTAGAGAATAGGGTTCGGGGGTCGGTTACGCGCAGGGAAGGTGTTAGCACCCCACACGTCCTCTCTACTGAGAGGGAACCTTTAATTAAATGTGTGGTTTTAGTGTGTTGACTTGAAAATACTTAATTTTGCCTCTCTACTTCTTATTGAAAAATTCTTAAAGAAAATCTTTATTTATTATAAGAAAAGGAGGGGGAAAAAGGGTTTTTAGAAAATAAAAAAAACGCTTGACGGGACATGGCCCGCTCCTACGTATCTCCCGGTGCGATGGAGAACTCAAAGCTACGTAGTTCTTCTTTGTCCTGAAAAAGGTTTTTGTTTTTTATCTTTTTAGTGAATTTTCGAAATAGGGCGAACATTTAGTGAATGATTAAACTAACCAAGGTTATGGGTAATCACCGCTAAGTACTCTTGAAAATGAGAGTCAATACCGCCAGTCAGACGAACAGGAGCTCTGATTGACTATTAGTAGCGACTCGTTTTTATTTGTTCTTTAGAAAGGGGTTTTCGAAAGAGATTGATGGGCACGAATAATCAAACTAACAAAAGTTTTGGGTGATCATCGCTTGTTGTTCTTTTGGGAAAAAGACATCGCCACCAATGGCTAGGCGAACAAAGGTTCTGATTAACCACTGGCGACGATGGGTTGAAAATGATTTTAGAAAGGAAAAGGTTTTTGTTCTGAAAATGATCTTGGTTTGCAAAAGTGATTCTTTTTTGTTATGAAAATAACTCTTTTCTTTTTATTATGCAAATGCTAAACTTTTTTATGGTTGCGAAAATGACTTTTATTTGCTGCGCTTGACGAGAACGAGACTCGCTCCTACGTATCCCAAATGGGAATCAAAGCGACGTAGTTCTAACGAGCCTTGAAAGTGAAAGTCTTTTTGCTTTGGTTTTGAAAAGTAAAGGGCGTTCGTAATGATCAAACTAACAAAAGTTATGGGTGATCACTACTAAAACTCATTTAAGTGCATGTAAAAATCTCTTTTGAAAGATGAAAGCCTTCATGATGACCAAACTAACAAAGGTTATGGGTGGTCAACACTAACACTTGCTATGACTTTTGACACTTAGGAAAATATCTTTTGAAATCGAAAGCGTTCATGATAATCAAACTAACAAAGGTTATGGGTGATTATCACTAGTAGCTTATGCATATGAAAACATCTTTTTTTTTTGAAATTTAGGCTCTTAGGACAACCAAACTAACAAAGGTTATGGGTAGTTGTCACTAGTCACCATTTTCATGCTAAGCTATTTAGAAAAGAAAACAATGAATGCAAGAAGATTTGGAGATTCAAGCATGGCACAATCATTGAAATCGAATCCTTAGGCAAACAACAACATGGTCATAACTTGCAATTAATCTCATTTGAATTCTTGGGCAAATACTAGCCTAGACTACGCATATTAAACCACAACACATAAATAGGCAAAGAATGAACTTGAATTGGGCATTAAGTAAAAAGTGCAAGAGTAGGCAAGATTGAACCTAAATGCACATCTAATGGAAGATGCTAGGCGAGAACCATACTCAAATATTTCTACAAAATACAAGGGAATCAAAATGCACATCTAGTGGAAGATGCAATGTATGGAATGAGCCTATCCAAGTATTAATGATTCCACATGAGAGTAGACAAGGAAGTGATAGGCACAAATGAATTCAAAAGAGTAGCCGGGATCCAAGATATTAATGATTGAGATGCATTTTTCCTTCAACAACAACAATTATACTAACATATTTACACAAGATGTAACTCTAAATGTAATGAAATGCTTAGTATGCAAAAACAAATTGACGATCTATATTTTTGATGCTAAAACTTTGATGATGATGCTAAGATTCAAGAATATACCTTAACTCCAAGCTAAATAAGCAAGAAATAAGATGAATGAGTGCTAAACCACTTGAATTTACTCTTTAACCTTCAACCTTGAGCTTGATTTTAGAGTTTTGGAGATGAATCTTTGAGAAGAATGCAAGAATGATGGGGGGGATGTTGAAGTAAAACAAAGGGTGTAAATAGCACTATGGGCTTTTAAAAAATAAAATAAAAAAAGCAAAATGGGGTTGTATGTGAGTAAAACAGGGGTGTAAAATAACAAAGGGGGTGGAATGAGTAAATAGGGGTGTAAAATAACTGTAGGGGTTGTATCAGTAAACTAGGGGTGCAATTAGCTGTAGGGGTTGTATCATTAAACATGGGGTGTGAAAAGAAAGGCCCAGTGACGTTTTTGGGAGATGAGGGGCGCTATTCACACACAAAAAAAACCTGGGATGGGCCTTGGGGCGTATTGATTAAATATTGGGTGTGTAAGTAGTAATCAGGAAGAAAAAAAAAACTAAAAAAAAACTAGAAGCCACATAGTATGAGCACCAACATAATAAACCTAGTTTCCAACTCAACCACTCAGCGCCGCACATGCTTGTTAGTACAGGAGAGAGAAGAAGAAAAAAAAATTGAGAAAACAAAGAGATGGGGGAGAGAGGGTATTATGGTGAGGAGGAGAAAGAGTGACAGTGAATGAGAAAAGGAGAGAGAACGAGGGTGGCCGGCCGGAGGAGAGGGACGCCGTTGGTTGGGCGTTCCGCCGGCGGCGAGGTTTGCGAGGAGAGAGAGAAAGGGGGATGCGCGGTGGAGAAAGAAAATGGGAAGGAGAGAGAGAGAGGGTGGTGCGATTTGGTGATGGTGGTGGCGGTTCGGTAGTGGTGGAGGCCGTGGCGGCGACCGGCGGAGGAGGGCGGTGTACGTGGTTGGCTGAAGCTATTTTGAGCATTGTCATGGGGAGTTTTGGTTCCTCCTCCTTCTTCTTCTCTAAGGAAGTTGTGATGGTTGTTGTTGTGTGATGTTGTTAAATTTTTTTTCTCTTTCATTCCAGTACCCCCCCCCCCCTTATGTCACTGTCTTAAAAAAAATGGTTGTTTTTCATCCTCTCCCCCTTGTGTGTGTTGATAAAATTGTTTTCTCTGTTTTCTAGTTCCCCTACCATTCCTCCCTTTTGTTTTCATTGCCTTTTTTCCTTGCGTTCAGCTTCCGGCTTCTCTCATATAGAGGCATTTTGCTTGTCTGTTGCTAAGGCCAGCTATTGGCTCCTCATATGTCCCTTTCACATTTCTTATTCTATGATACTGTTTGCTCTGATTTTCCAACTGACTTCTTATTTATTTCTGTTTTATGTTTGCTGGCTGATGCATCAGGAGCAGTGTGTGCAGTTTTGTAGTCAATAGCTGAAAATGGGATAAGCTAGAGACATGTAGAAAGTGGGTTGAGCTTGCAACTCAAAATGAAAAAAGCAAGGCTGGAGCGCATGGGGCTGTTATATATGCCTCTCCATATTTTGTTTTACTTTATTATTGTTACACTATACTATTTGTACTGTAACAAATTAAAAAACTGTTTATAATAATTAAAACAATTTTGAAATCTGATTTTATTTTTTTATATAAAAATAATGATTTGATAAACTAATAAAAATATATGGATAACAATAATAAGTAACGAAACAAATATGCGTACAGGACGAGTGCGCGTGCACAACGAGTATCACAACGCGCACACTACTAGAAATAATACACACAACGAACGAGAACAAAAGTAGTGCGAGATACATATTTTGAACTCTTTTGAAAACAAGAAAAATACCCGCTAAAATTGGGCATTCACAAAAATACAATTTTTCAATTAGGCGGACAAAATTGGGGTATGACACACCTCCACTTACCTGTTGAATTTTTGCTCACTCTTTATGTTGTATTTGCAGGGGAATGTATAACAAGACTGAGGGAGGTGCCACTTGTAAAGCCCAGCTTTACAAGCAACCCAACCCAATGATGCAGTGTTGAGCAAACAATTGTTTTTGTTGCTGGCTGCGCACCCGAACCCGTTTTCAAAATAGAACACACGGATCTTGTCACTTGACCCGGAGTATTTAAGCTGAATTTTTCTTTTCTCTGCTCAGAATTTCAAGAACCCTAGTTCTCTCTTCTTGTTTCTCTGTTCTCTTCTTCTCTCCTCTCTCAGAACCTCGCTGTACCGTGGCTCTCACCACCGGTGATTGAAGCTGCGATTCAGCTTGGTTTCTGGTCGATGATGATCTCTGATGATGATGAAGCAAAACCCCTTTGGTTTTGCTCTGAATCAAAACACACTGAGACCACAATCTTCTCTTCTCACTTCGCGATGAACAGCAAACCCTAGTTTGCCCAGATCTGCTTGATTTCTTTGATCAAGCTTGTGATTCACCTTCGCTAAGGTAGAATCACTTCTTCTTTTACTGATTCTCTTGTTTTCCTTGCTGATTTGTCACTGTTTGCAGAAACCCTAATTTCTGTTCTTTTCTTTGCAGGTGAAGAACTCAAACTGGACTTTCAGAATACAAGCAAGGTAAATCTCACACCACTGTGCCTTTTGATTTTCCTTTGCCTGATCAGAAACTGAAACCCTAATTACTGTTGTTCTTCTTTGCATGAACTGATGAGTTTCACCCTTGAAACTCAGTCAAGAATCCTTCTATCACTTGCACCTTCAAGATCTCTTACTTCAGGTAACTAGAAAACCTCCTCTAACCTTTGCTCCTTATCTTTCTTGGTTTAAGTCACATAAACCCTAATTTCTAACACTGTTTCTGTCTTATCTTGCTAGGTACAAACACTCTTTGAATGCACACCAAGATCTCAGAATTTTTGTGGTAGAAAAGAAGATAGAGGCATAGGTAAGGAAGAGTATATGAGTGATAGACTAGAGCACAGAAAAATTAAACTGTAAAATTTCTTTTTCATTCATTATGTATTGTATGTACAGATGTATGCTTTATATAGCTTTCTCTGGAAATATAGCTGTTAGAGTTTGGTTGTTACTAGTTTAACAACCAAAGTTTGTTACATAACAAACTTGAATAGACTTTAGGTTAGTTATAACCAATTTGTATATTCTGTTATGTTAGTTAACAAAGCAACCAAACAGCCTTTTTTTTTTAAATAGCCAGCGGCTATAAGTTTAAATTAAAGTAGGTTTTGATTATAAATCTCAATATTACCAAGGAGGCAAGAATTAAACACCCGGAGATCCTTGACCCCAACCCCCCCTCCCCTCCTAATTTTTTGGTAAACTATAAACAACTTAATTGCTTAATATTTTTTTTGGTAGGCAATGTTGGTTTTTAATTGTTAGAGGGGTCGGAGAAATGCTAGTTTTCAGGGTTTGAACCCTGAACCTTCTTCTTACTCTTTTGGTAGAGGGGTCGGAGAAATGCTAGTTTTCAGGGTTTGAAATCTGAACCTTCTTCTTACTCTTTTGGTATCTTTTAGCTCGTCAATTTGGCTGCTGAGATATTGCTTAATTAATGTTACTTCAAGTCTTGATTAATTTTGGTAATTTGGAATTGCAGGGATACACCTTGCTGGTGATTCAGTCCCAATACGATAAATTTCAACCAGAATTATGTGAGAAAGAGAGATGAGTGCGTGGCAATAAAGCTTTGCTATTTTACGCTTCAATATACTTGTTGGCACTTGGTGGTGGTGGAATTAGAGGTTGTGTACCTGCTTTAGGAGCTGATCAATTCGACGACGAAAATCCAAAAGAACGTGTTCAACTAGCTAGCTTCTTCAACTGGTTTAATTTTTGTTTAGTGTTACGATTGGAGCTAGCTTAGGAGTCACTTTTGTTGTTTATGTGAGCACTGAAATTAAATGTTATAAAGTTTCTTATATCTCTCTCATGTTCTACTGTTTCCCTTGTTTGAAAGAGATTCTATCGTATTAGAATGACAGGAGAGAGTCCATTGTTGAGCGTTTTACAAGTGTTGGTGGTCACGATAAAGAATTGGAGAGTGGAAATGCCTGATAATTCTGATGAGTTATATGAAATAAAGAGTCATGAGTCTACTTTGAAGAAAAAACTCATTCCTCACACTAACCAATTCAGGTTGGAATTTCTACCTACACCCCCTCTCAATATTTTTTTTTAAATATCGTTTTAAGTCCGTAAATATTGTGATTTTTGGTTTTAGTCCCTATAATTTCCAAAATCATTACTTTTAGTCCCTAGGTATTTTTTGTGTTTAAAAATACTGATGTGACTTTTTTATTAAGTGGCTAGGGACTAAATAAAAAATTAGCTATTTTCGCAGGGATTAAATTGTTTTTTTATATTTACATGGACTAAAAAAGAATCCACATCAGCTTTTTTAAATACAAAAAACACTTTAGGGGACTAAAAGTGATAGTTTTATAAATTGTAGGGACTAAAACGAAAAATATTTTTTACTGTGTAAAACCAAAAATTGCTATATTTGGAGAGACTAAAATGATATTTGAGTAAAATATAATTTTGGTTCTTATCTACTTTTTTATAGACAATATTAGTTGTTATCGTTAGAGGAGTGGGGGGAAATGTTAGTTTCTAGGGTTTGAATCCTGGACCCCTTTCTTATACTCCTATGGTATCTTTTAGCCCGTCAACTGAACTACCTAGGGATAATTTTGGTTCTTATCTATATTTGAAGTTTCTATTTGGTTCATCTTTTATTTATTTGTTATTCAAAATGATTCCTTATGTTGCAAAGTTATAACAATGTGGTCCTTCACAGAATTCTAGACAAAGCTTCAATTCTACAAAATGATTGATAAATTACTTTTCAATTCTCGAACCAAACAAATATAATTAATTTGCGCAAATTAATTATTTTTTTTGAGGCTGAGAGAGGGTCAAATGTTGGAACAAGATATTTATTCGGCCTATTTGAAAGTGAATCCCTAATTATTTTGCTTCTTTTTTTTTAGTAGGAGGAGAAAGTAGGTATTGGATCATCTACAACTATGCTGCTTCTGTAGCAAGAAGCAACCAAGGTGTGATAGAAGAAAAAAATTATGTTGAGATAGAGAGATTATCGTGAGAGATAAAGAATTAGAGAGAGAAAAAAGGTTGTAGGGAAATCCGCAGGAGAGGATCTACTTCCAAAAAAGAAGAGTTCACATAATTTGAACTCATCCCAACAATATTTATGTGTGTTTTGCCATCAAGTCATGCTCTCGAGACTATTTTTTTGCTTTGTCATCAGTAAATTGTGAATAGTTTATATTTGATTTGATAAATTTCGAGCACTTATATTAGTTATGGGTAAATAAATATTTTATTTTGAATGAATATTCAAATTAGTCTGTTACAAAAAATGTAAAGACCAACGGATAATTTAGTTCTCAACGATCTTAAATGTAGGCGAAATCAATCTTTTTAAGACAATTTTTTAGAGACCTTAGTCCATATCAAGGACTTATTCGACATGGTAGCAGAAAAAAGACTTATTTAATCCACATTTTTATTTCTCAAGGACTAAACTAATAATTTTCAAATTGGGAAAAATCCTAATAACTAGACTCTCATATTACCAAATATATTATGTATGCATATAAGCCCAAAAAGCATGGAAAAGTATAATTAAGGTCACAAAAGCGTTCACAATGAAAAGTATCACACACTTAACCAAGAGCCCTTCGATGAGATGGTTTGGGTCTCTTCAGCTTAACCAGGGTCTTGGGTTCGAATTCAGCATTGAGAATACAGCAGCGTTAAAACTCTTGAGGGAGAGCTTTTGATACGATCTAAAATAGATCTAGAAGGATATGATCTAGAAAATTGACAATTAATTCAATAATTCTCACACAAGATCAAGAACAAGTGTTCTTGACAAATCAAGGAAGATGAATAACATACAACACAAAACACAAGAAAATGACACAAACTTACATGAAAAGTAGAAGAAAGATCAAATGTGGATGAGACTAGAGATGAATATGGGATGAATGATCGCCACACCTTCTTGGAAGACGATAAGATCAACTAGCCTTGGGCGCTCCTAGCCCCAAGGTTGTGAGCAATGTCCTCTTATTCAAGAACCATTGGAGAAACTTCGCGATGAACCTCACCTCTCATATGCATGTACTCGCCACTCTCACCTCTCACTAAGTATCTCTCTAGGCTTTCAAATTTGCAAAATTAAGGAAATGATTTCATTCATTCAAGAAGTTCTAAGAATTACACATGAAAGTAGGGTATTTATATTGTGGACTCTATAGATTCTGAGTCCACAACACAAACCCAATTTGCACACAAGGCCCATGGCCGAAGTCTCCCTAAACAAGCCCAAAGTGACCAAAAATTAAAATGTCTAACAAATATACATTTATTAAAAGAAAACAAAGTATAGGAAACACTAGGGTTTTGTTATCCTAAAAATTCCCTATTATGTACATGATCACCTTCAATGTGCTCTTGTTTTAATTATCATATTTGGTTCTTAAAAACAAACAATTTAAATTTGATAAAAAAAACAAACAATTTAAAATGAATAAGGAAAAATTATTGGGACATGGTGTTGCTAATAATAATGTTAGATTTTCTGGTTAAAATAATAATAATAATGTTAGATTCGATTTTCATAATGTGGTGGGGCGGAGGTGGGAGCCGTAGATAGTGTGGTTTTCTGGGCTATTTGCACCCAAAAAACATGAATTCAATATAAGGGATTTTTTTTTACTCCTATCATATCACTATATACCTTTACAAGAAATTTTAAGACGAAAATACCCCTAGTTAAATTGACTTAAATCGGATTTACATATAAGGTAGGTAGATCCAATTCACAAAACTAAAAGGCGGATTTACGTATATCCGATTAGAATTAGTAGGAGGAAATCAGATCTAGGTAGACCCGATTTGTTAAAATATAAAAGCGGATATACCTATCAGTGGGGGTATGTCTGCTTTGTTAAAATGCAAATCGGATTTGCCTCCCTGATAGGTAAATCCGCATTGCAATTAACAAAGCGGATATACCTATTAGTGGGTATGTCCGCTTTGTTAAAATGCAAATCAGATTTACCTCCCTGATAGGTAAATCCGATTTGTACTAAATTCGACGGGTAGGATTTGACTGCCAATGTTGATCAACGGTGTAGATTGCACCGACAATATCAACGGTTGATAATCATTGACGAATTCTATAAATACCCATTGCCAACCTCATTCTTTTCACTCAAAAATTTCACTCACTTGCTTATTTCACTCATCCAAAATGGAGATATGCCTCACTCAACGCTCAGATGACAGTAGGCTTTGCGGTATACATCCACTACAAGAATAAGTGCTTTTTCCTGCCATTTTTTCCGACGAACTCTTATTCGTCGTAATTTCCGACGGATTTCCGACGAAAAAGTCGTCACAAATGTTCAGGAAAAAAAGGCGCTTAATTTCCCGCTTACGTTTCCGACGAAAACGTGTTTCGTCGCAAATTTGCGACGGCTATGTTCGTCGGAAAACGCTAAAATGTCGTCGTAAACTAAATAACCCAATTAAAACTCACAGTCTTCCCTCGAACCCTCATTCACTCACTCTCCTCTGTCGTTCTCTCCCTCCTCCCTCCACCGTTCGCATCCCATTTCCTCTTCTCCAAAACCCTCTCACTCTCTCTCAGTTTTGACCACCACCACACCCTCACGCCTTTCCCGCTGCGCGCACCTCTGTCGCTAGCTCCCCTCCGCCGTGAGCTCCACCCTCACGCCTTTCCCTCTGCCGCGCTCCTCTGTCTCAAGCTCCCTTCCGCCGTGAACTCCACCTCCACGCCTCTCAAGCTCTCAAACTCTCAAGGTTAGAGTTTGATTTTATCTTAAATAAAAACCCTTAATCCCTAATTATTTTTTTTGGTACAACCCTTAATCCCTAATTCCGATTCTGATTTATGTTGATATTGAACATAGGGTTTTATTCCTATGGTCTAGTTGTTGATGATATTGAATCTGCTCTAGTTTTGTTACAAGTTTTATTTAGGGTTTTATTCATGTGATTAATGTTGATATTTTTCTGATTTTCTCTTGTGATAAATGTTAATCCCTCGTGATACTCCTTCTCTGATATTGAATCTGTTCTGATTTTTCTGATTTTCATGGAATTTGTATATAGGGATGCCATCGTTTAAGAGGAAGGAGAGCTGGTTCATCCCTCTATCTGGATTTACCTATTTAGAGAGGAAACTGGCCAGCAATTGGTACACATAGGGTCTGTATATTATCAATCCTTCACATGTTTTTTATAATGTTGAACATGAGATTGTGTTTTAAGTGGTACTGTACTCAAACTCTTCTGTTTTGCTGAATGATTTCAGGATGAAGATGCCTTCTTTGCTAATTATGTTGTGGCTCATCAAAAGCTCTCCGAGCTTGGGTAATTCATTTCTTTGGTTGTTTATTGATAGTGAAGTATTGAATTTAGGAAGCAATCCTTGTTAGTTGAGTTCGGCATTGTCTATTGGGGAGTTGAATTGTGTTTATATATTTTATTTTATAGGTTTGCTGAAGGTTAAGCAACAGTTGATTGTTGTTAGATAGGCATTGTGCCTCGAGTCTTTCATAAATTTCATATTACAAAGGAGAGCAGAGAGAAAGTAAAGAGAATTTTACAATTGGAAGAATTGGTAAATGAGAAAGCTGTAAAATGTATTCTATTACAAAGAACAACTGAAACTTCTTTACAATTGTGTTGTCCAGGTATACAGATATATAACCCTTCACAGGACTCAATATGCTTGTTTGCAACTGTTTGTCTTTTTCTCTTAATTAACGTTATTTGTTTGTTGGGTTTAGAGTTATGATGCTTCTTTATTGCTGGCTTCAAAAAGAAGGAGCTTATCTGAGCAGGAGCATGACAGGATTTTTGGGTTGAGGAACTTCAGATACATTGATACCAGCAAACAAGCTTTGGAGAGTGTCCTGGAGTTGTTTCTTGGGTTGAGTGTTGTTTCGGTAAATATATATACCCTCCTCTATAGCTTTCTAAAAAAGTGCCATTTAGGTTACTAATCCTGTGCGTATATCACAAAGTTCTTTTGGTTACTCCCTTTGCATTTCTTTCTTATGACACCACAAAGTTCTGTAACCAATCACCACCAAATCCTTTTTATTTTCCTGAGACCATGCAACTCATCTTCACCGTTATAATGGAAGGTGAATCAGTCTATGTTCTTTTTCGTTTTTCTCTCTGAAAATGGATTATTTTATTTCTAATTCAATTCATACATGCATAATTTCATCAACCACATTTTCAAATATTAGAATTCTTCCACTGAAAGTGCCGTAGCATTGTTCCATCCCAAATGATTCTCACCTTATTTGACGGTGAGTTGAGTTGCAAAAGAATAATTCTTCATAAAGTTGTTTACGTGTATCCTTTATTTCATTTCAAAGATTTTGGAGATTCTTTTCTATCAAGTCCACTTCTCATTAGAGTGATTGGTACAAAGGATGGAGCCAAAATTGGAATTCTTTGTGTGAAATATGGGACTGCCAAGGTTTTTTTTTTCAAACCTGTTTTCTGTAAATAGAAATGTGTAGAGTACTCATGATGATTTAATTTGACATATCATTCATTCTTCTACTGCACATCCCTTTTTAGGAAAGAAAGAAGATTATTAAAGGATTGAAAGGGCATGTAGGCAAAACCGCTTATCATCAATATGAGTGTATGGTAAGAAACTTGACTCTAGCTATGCTTGGCTTCCCAGCCCATCTATTGTTATTTATTGTATCAAAGGCTAAATTTTGCATGCTAACTGAAGCCTCCTTGTCCGTGTTGCGAATAAGAGATTTGGCTTGCTGAAACTAAGTCAAATTGAGCAAGTATTTAATAAATTTGAAAATAGTTGATATTTTTGTTTTTACAATACAACCAGGGTTAAGGTTTACATTCTTTTATGAGTTGGCATGGTTGCTTAAAATATATAAAATTTAAATGCCTCTACTGTTCCTTGAGTCATTCATGGCAAGTCTATTGATTCAATAGTTGCTTCCTATTTTATTGCTTCCTATTTATGAGTTGGCATGGTTGCTTAAAATACTTAAAATTTAAATGCCACTACTGCTCCTTGAGTCATTCATGGCAAGTCTATTGATTTTATAATTGCTTCCTATATGTAGTTGCTACTATTTTCTTTCTTTCTCTACTTGTTTTAGAATAATTTTCTGAGTTTTAAAAAGAAGCAATAAATTCTGAAGGAGCTTGTTTTGGACTGATTGGTCACCTAGATAGATTGATGGTATAATTTTCTGCTTACTATGATGCCCTTCTTGAGGTTTAGTGCTCGAGAGTGCAAGAATTTTGTCTGTGATGATTAATCTGTTCTACCATTCATACAGCTAGATGATATCCTACAGAATGGGGATGTATATCCATACCAAGTCTATAAGGGTTGCCTCAAAATGGATGGTCCAACATTGATAAATCTAGAAATTTTTGGTAATAGCGACGATGGTGGAAAATCAAGCAAGTGCTTGTTCTATTTGAGCACTCTTAAACTTCTAAAATATTTTCATTGGATATTTCAGTCTGAATTTTTATTATTCTGCTCGAGTTTCAGGTACATTGTACAAGCATCTTGATAACTGTATGAATTCATATGGAAAGCGGCTTCTTAGGAGCTGGATCTGCTGTCCGTTAAAAGATGCTGAAGGAATTAATAACAGGCTTGATGTGGTAGATAATTTAATAGCTTGCCCAGAGATTGTGTCTCATATTACTTGTGCCTTTTTGACATTTACTAGTCATTTTATTATTGACATTTTATTATTGACATTTACTAGTCATTTCTATTATTGACATTTACTAGTCATTTCTATTATTTCCCTCATTGTACTTTATTGTCAAAGGAAATTAATTGATGTATTGTTATGTAGGAGGTTTGCTGCACAAACTGCTAGCTTAGTATAATTGATAAAAGTCAGTATATTTAGATTTAGATTTGTTAGAGTAAAATATTTTTGTATTGTTGTACAAGCTATTAAGCTTGAGTTAGTTCAGTTAGCTTTAGTAAAACTGTAAGTGCTCACTCTGTTACCACAATTCTTCAGAAGATTTAATTTTTTTATTTAATTTTTTTTAAAATTTCCGACGGATTTCCGACGGAAAGTTTCGTCGGAAATGGTTTTTTGCGACGAATTTGCGACGAACATTTGTGACAGATTTGCCATGAATTTGCGACGAAACTTTGCGACGGATTTCCGACGATTTTGCGACGGAGACATTTGCGACGAAAAATTCCGTCGGAAAAAATTTGCGACGAGCGATTTTGCGACGACTTTTTTTCCGTCGGAAAGTTCGTCGGAAACATCAATTTCCGACGAAAATCGCTGCATTTGCGACGAAAATTGTCGTCGGAAATCGTCGATTTTCTTGTAGTAACCGCGTGAGGCGAGCGTATGTCTGACTACCCATCCTAATGTCTCCGCTCTGAAGCCCCCTCTGAATCTCCTCCTCCACAATCTCGAGCAAATCTGGCTGTACTGGTGGTGGTGGTGGTGATGCAACCCGTAAGAGTCTAGGAATAGATGATCTCACATACCAATGTAAGTAGTCCGGAGCAACCTGACCCAACTCCTCAGCAGGATAAATAGTACGCAAAACCTCCTCCACCACAAGCATATAATGTGCAATACGAAAAATGCAGTCCGCATGGCACGGACGACCAGTAAGAGGGTGACGTGGGATAACCTGCACGTACCCAAACTGTCTGAGGCACCTATCTGGCATGTAGGGAACCGTGATGTCTCCCCAGCTGATGTGTCCCATGTATAATGACACATGCTCAAAGTCTCTATCCTCTCGGTGCTCCTCAAACGGTCGCCAACAGACATCATCCGAGGTCAGCGCATCAATCCTCTGCCTGTATACCCCCAGCTTCACTCCATCTGTCTTCTTCTTCCTCCAACGCCCACACAGTGCTCCAGCCCGCAATCCACTCCTCTTCTCCACTAGCTGAGGAAAATACCATAAAATCCAACTCTGAAAAAAGAAGATAAACAACATGGTGAATTAAAAACAGTTTAACAGAAATTTAACCAAACTCGGAAAAAATTAACTTAAAATTATTACCTGTAAGAGGGTCGGAAAAAATTAACTTAAATTATTACCTGTAAAATTATATGTAAATAAATTAAACTAAGAAGGCTACGTAAATAAATTAAACTAAGAAGGCTACGTAAATAAATTAAACTTACCGGGTCTCTCAGTATAACAGTACAAACATGAGATGCTAGCCCAGTGAATAGAGGAGGCTGCTCCTCATGTTGTTCCTGATGCCCCTGCTGAGGCTGATCCTCCTGGTTCTGCTGCTGCTGCTGGTAGTCCTCAGGCATAGAATGGTCCTCAGACATAGAATGCTCATCAAAATGGTGCCCCTGCTGGCCCTCCTCATAGTGATAGTCTGGGGCCTCCTCCACCTGCTGTCGGCTACGCCGGGTAGACGCATGTCCCGCAATCCTGTGGCAGGTGCGTGTACTGGGAGCAGATGGTGAGACCTGAGCCGAGGACTCCCCTCGATACCTATTGGACACTGGGATAAAAAACAAATTTTTAAACAAAAATAAAACACAAATCAGATCTAGCTATATCCGATGCGAAATCGGATATAGGTAGATACGATGGGGAAATCAGATATAGCTAGATCCGACTTACTATTTCTGCTGACTCCGAGGAAGATCAGATGTATGTAGATCTGATGGTAAATCCGATGGCAAATCGGAAATAGCTCTCTGAATGGTAAATCCAATTCTCTCAGGAAACTTTCTGGTCAAACGGATGCAAGTGAAAAATGGTAAATGTTTTGTAAATTTGTAAAAATTTTAAGGGTATTTTAGTCTTTTCGCAGGGTCTGTGGGGGGTATATAGTGATATGATGGGGGTACAAAAAACCGTCAATATAATCACGGCACCACAGCACACCGAGGAAGAGGACAAGTTGATGGGTATAGAGTAGAAAGGTGGGTCACATTTCCGGTTTACAATTGGATTTTGCACAACACAACACCGCACAGCAGAGGGCCCATAACCCTCCTCAACTCTCAACTAGAGGTATGTAAGATGTCTGAATTTTGGACTAAGGTCACCTAAGACCGGGCATTGGTTATTCTATTCTACAAACTACAATTGTCCTTGTCACTTATCAGTTTATTTCCTTGAAAAATTTGCTATCATGTTAAGTACTGCACTGATTGGATATAATGGCTGTGCTAATGTAATCTGAAATAGCCACCTTCACAAATTTTACTCTTTATATAAATTGTTAGAGAACATAAATATGTCAGAATTAATGAAATTAATTGTAATTAGCTTAGGCAACAAGATAATTAGCTTAGCTTAGGCAACAAGATAATTAGCTTAGGCAACAAGATAATTGTACACAATTACCTTCCATATTGTTAGCTTAGGCAACAAGATATTTTGATGTATATAATCACCTTTAGTCAATGAAAGAAATCAGACATTATATTACTTTACATGGTATCAGTAGTCAGTATCTAATCCTAAGAAAACCCTACCTGCCCTCACAAGAGAGCGCCTCCCTCCTCATCCCTTTCTCCTATCTTCAGTCCATCTCCCTCTCTCCCTCACATCAATGGATGACCAAACCAAATCATCGAAGAATTTCCACCCGCACTTGCTGTCAATGTTGTGCGAAAAGGTGATGTGCAAGTATACACAATCGCAACAAGTAATATAATGATAAGTAAAGTTCGTTCCCACAGGGATTGGAATTAATCTAAGAAGTTTAAGTGATTAGAATCTTAGTGAAAAGAATTAAGTGACAAGTAAAGGTGAAGAGTTGTAAACATTATAAGTTATGATAAAACAGTATTAAGTTTGCAGTAATTAAAAGTGAGTTGGATAGCTCAATAGTTATGTAAGTCCCCAAGAGTAATGTTCAGATAATATTAGACGCTGTAGCGTTAAGCGCTGTAGCGCTTCAGAATCCTTAGACGCTGTAGCGCCTTGGTGGCGTGTCTTTCAGTCACTTTCGTCAGGGCTATGTTACAAGACTCCTATGTCTAGGCTCTAAATAAGTTTTACCCCTGTATATTAAGCTCCTACAACATTTGCCTTATGAACTACTACTCCCCTATGTCTAGAGTTAAGTAGTGCTTCCTTTAAATGTCTTTAAAGGGTTTTCATTCATATCATTCCTTGAGTTCTCTTTGTGAACCATGTCTGTACCCACAAAGTTACCTTGTTTTAGTTGATCATTCCCAAACCAAGATTGAAAGTATTATGACACAAGGAATAAAACACAAACATCATAATATTATACAAAAGTTACTCAAGGTTCATTACATACCAAGAACAATCCAACTACAACAAAGTTAGCTCATCACAAGTTCCATCAACATAATACAACTTGAGAGTATGTACTACCGTATGAAGACAAGAGAAGAGTGGTTGCAAAAGATGCACTCCAATGATCCCAAGTAGCATACAAGAGATGAAGTTGAGGCGTGAGCAAAACCTTGAATGAGAACTTAGAAAACTATGCTAAAAATAAAAGCTTAAAAGTAGTGTATCAATGGAGAATAGCTACTACGTATGTGTGTAGTTGTTCTTCCAAGTTACAACATCTTGTCTACGTATGTTTCCTCCTTAAGAAGAAATCTTAATTAATTTGATTAATATCTAAGTCTTAATAGAATAATAATATTACATGATGATTATTAGACTTAGATATTATCCTTAAAGCACTTTACAAAAAGTGGTAATGATGGAATACAACAACTATCACATGGGTTCCATTTAGGAGGCGCCAAGTGTAATTTAGCATCCACTTGAAAGTCAACAATTCCAGCTGAGAGGAAGAGATAAGGGTGGTGACTCATCATGTCCTCAAGTGGCTACACAAATATCTTAATGGTCAGCCGTCATATAACGCTGTAGCGTCTCGTAGATAGCACACCGCTGCAGCGCTAAAGCAAAACATCAAACATATTCACAAAGGCATTGACTATGCCCAAGTTTTAAGGAATTGACTTATAACCTATATTTATTCTAATATTCATATATTCACATATTTAAGCACTAGAATTACTTGAGAAATAAGCTTGACTTAAGTATTAGGAGCATAAATAACCTATATAAAATAAGGTTATCACACCCCCAAACTTAAACCATTGCTTGTCCCCAAGCAATGACACTTGAACAAGACAAAGTGCTCATATAACTAGCTGCAGCTTTTAAATTAAACAGGATTTATGCATAAGCTAATTCTTATCATTTTCACACACCATAGTGGTCCACAATTCAAATAGAATCATTACTGCTCAGTTGTGAGTGTGTGATATCAAAGCTCAACTTAGTCCCTAGTTAATTTCAGAATTTCTCTAAGGTTTGGGAAGAATGGATTTCTTTTGGGTTAGGCAAAGAATGTTTTCAAAAAGAAGAGTGGAATAACAATTTCACACAAGATCTGAGGGGCTTCAAAGCACAGCAATGGGCTTTAATTAGGCATTTTTCAGACTATTGGTCAGTGCATAAATTTTTGGTTTGGTGATCAGACGCTGTAGCGCTTCAAAGTCCATAGACGCTGTAGCGCTAGATTTTAATGATTAAAACTAGATGCTATCTTCATTACTGAGCTCCTTATTTGCATTTTCTTTTTATGCTTTTTGGAACAGCTCAGCAATTTGTTTAAGATATTTTGCAACTTTTTCAAGACCACATTCATTTTTATTCTTCATTTTGCAAAGACCAATTTATCATCTTTTGATCCTAGCCTTAACATAACTGATGCACCCCCAAACTTAGCTTTAAAACAACTCTCAATTTTTAATGAAAACTTGACTAACCCTTGGTTATCCAAAACTTAACTTCATCCTTAGATTACTCCTAGCTAACTAGGTTCTTTACTAAGCTTGGATTTTGTGTAAAAGCAGCAATAACATCATTTCATTGTTTACACAATGCTGCCTTACTCAAAAATTCTTATTTATCTTTGGCTATATGAATCAGCTTTTGCTTACTAAGAAATTTAAAACATGCAGCTAATCATACTTCCCATTCAAGCATACAAAATATTCAAAAACATGCAACACATGCAAAACATGGCATAATTATACTAAATATTTAAAAACATCATTGTACTTAATTTAAAAACACTGTTAACCATAAGGTCCTCCCCCAGAAATTAAATTCAGCAGTGTCCTCACTGCTTGCTTGACAAGAAGGGGAGAGGCCTTAGAACAACAACAAAATAAGGTACAAAATACATAACCGGCATAAGAAGCCAACAATTCTTGCCTTATTAGGCCTTCTTGAGCCTCTTACTGGCTCTTGAAGGTGCTGGGGCTCCTTTTGCTGCCTTCTTCTTCTTTGGCTGAGGTGGAGCAGGGCTTTCAGCCGCTACAGCGGTTGGTGGCGCTGCTGCGCTTACTTCTTGAACTGCTGCCGCTGCAGCGTCTGATTCCTGTACTTCTTCTTCCTCTTCTGTTTGCTCTGGCTCCTCTTCTTCCTCCTGTTCTTCCAGTACTGGCTCTTTTTCATCCTGCATATTTACCAGCTCCTCAGCAGCCTCTTTTTCAGATTCCTCCTCTGTCAGATTTACCTCAGGCATTGGGTCACTAGGTACTGCAGACATAGTTGCTGCAGCACCTACTGGTTGAATACCTTCTTCTGGGTACTCAGCCAGTTTGACACCTGGGTTTCTTCTAGGCTTTATGTATGACTGATAAATTTTCTTGAGCTGCTCAGTGGGTTTTGCTTTTGTTGCTGGTTGTTTTGGTTCAGGCTTCTTTGGTGTTACTTGCTTGGCAGGTGTTTTCTTAGGTGTTGGTTTGGTTGGCTCAGGGATGGTGGTGGGGGTTGATTGTGGATTGGCTGTTTTGGCAGGGGGGTTGGTTTGGAAGGGGGGGTTTTTGGTTTCTTTGGGCTTGGGGTTGGATCACATTGTATTTCTTCAGCTTGCTCCTCTTCCTCACTCCCAGTTTCTTCTTCAGACTCACTCTCCTCTCCTGATGATTCTTCATCATCTTGCTTTTCCATCTCTTTCATAACTGCAATTGTTTCTTCTTCATCTTCCTCACTAATGTTCTCAATGTCATCAGAATCCAGGCTTTCCTCCTCTACTACAGCTTTTTGCACTTTCTTGGCTGGGCTAGGCTTTGTTTTCTTTGCTGGACTAGCCTTTGCTTTCTTCGATGGACTAGCCACAATCTTTTCCTTTTCTGCCCTAACTCCGTTTTTAACTTGCTTTTTAATTGGCTCTTCTTCCAGCAGCCAGTCAGGGAATTGAGGAGGGGGAATTGATGTTTTTCCTTTGGATATTTGAGCACACAATGCTTTTTCCCAGTCAAATTTTTCGTTCACAAATTTGCAGAGGACCTGCTGCTTCAGCTCTAAGCGCTGTAGCGCTTGAGAGTCAGAAGACGCTGCAGCGGCAGGTTTCTGCTTAACTTTGAAAATGCAAGGAAATGCCCCAAGAGGGTATCTTCTTTCTTCTTTCATTTCTACTTCTACATCAGCCTCCAAACACAACTCAGTAATTAAACAAGGAAAATATAAGTTACCTCCCTTTTTAACTCTGCACTTCTCTATCTCTCTTGATATCAATCTTCCCACGTCTATCTTTTCTCCAGCCATTATAGCATCAATGACGATGAGTCTTTCTTTCTCCACAAATGTTGTGTGAGATGTAGGCAGCAGGGAGTGTTTGATGAAACTACACCACAGATTTGCTTCTTCACACATATAGGCTTTTTTAATTTTGTATTCAGCTCCAAATTTGTCCCAAGTTGATCCTTCCACACAAATCCTTCTTCTAACAGCTTCCATCTCTTCGTCTCCCCAGTTCAGAACTTTAGTTTCCAGTGCTTTTCCATGATAGCCCAAATGGAAGATATCATTGATTGTTCTGGAGTTGAAGTTTACAGTTTCTCCTCTTACCAGTGAATGGGTTTGAGGTTTTCCCTCCTTAGGCTCTTCAATGCCAGAATAGAACTTCCGTACCAAGGACGTCATGTAATCTTTGCGATGCTTAATGAAGCTCTCCCATCCCAACGCTGTGACAGCGGTTGAAAACGCATCAAGAGCATTTTCTGTCTTGAATCCTCTCTCAGCTATGAAATCCATCTTCCAAAACCTCTGAGGATCTTGAGTTGCTTTAGACATGGTGTTTTTCGAAGGATGCGAGGGTTCTGGTTTCTTAGTAGCTCCCTTACCAGATCGTTTGAGTGCGGCTTGCTTTTTGGTCATGGTTGGTTAAGAGTTTTGCGTATTTGTTTCTTGGTGTTTTGGGAAATGTTGGTGTGTGTTGGGACGAAGGAAGAAGAAGGAATGGAAGTTATGAGTGGTGAGTGTAACGGTTGCGAGCAGTTTCAGAGATTTAGGAAAGAGAAAGAGAAAAGAAAATGGCGGCGTGGGGAGTTGTGGATATTAAAGTTACGGTTTTGTGAGTGAAGTGGGAGAGAGAAGATGAAATTGTTGATTTGACAATTGCAGGTGAGTAGGTGCACGTGCTTGTCAGGCTAGGGATGGGGGTACAGTGACAGCTCACCCTGAGCAAGATCTTTTTATTTTTTTTGTTTGACCACACCACACCCAGCCCTGATTCTAAGATAAGCGCTACAGCGCCGTTGTTATAAGCAATCGCTACAGCGTTTGTCTTAATTTCCTGCATAAAAATTAAACATAAAAATTTTGTTAGAATCCTTGGGGTGCCTCCCAAGAGCGCTTGCTTTTAAAGTCTGCAGCCAGACTTTCTCTTTCAAATTAGAGATCTTTAAGCTCAATTGTGGTTTTGTCCCTTACCACATTTTCACCAAAATATTGTTTAACCCTTTGGCCATTCACCTTGAAAGTGGTATTAGTGGTTACATCATAGAGGTCCACAGCCCCATGGCTATATATTTTTATCAATTGAAAAGGGCCTGACCACCTAGATTTTAACATTCCAGGAAACAATCTTAACCTGGAGTTGTAAAGCAATACCTGTCCTCCTTCTGTGAGATCTCTTTTTATCAGTTTTTGATCATGCCATACTTTGGTTTTTTCCTTATAGATTGCTGAATTCTCATAGGCAAAATGCCTAAGTTCTTCCAATTCATTCAGTTGCAGCAATCTAGCATCTCCTGCTTTCTTGTAGTCAAAATTGAGTTTTTTTAGAGCCCAATGGGCCTTGTGTTGAAGTTCAATTGGTAGGTGACAGGACTTCCCATAAACCAACCTATAGGGGGACATCCCCAAAGGTGTTTTATAAGCTGTTCTGTAGGCCCATAAAGCATCATCTAGATGTATTGACCATTCTTTTCTTGAAGGCCCTACCATTTTTTCCAACATCCTTTTTATTTCTCTATTTGACAATTCAGTTTGACCACTAGTTTGTGGATGATAAGCAGTTGCTATTTTATGTTTGACTCCATATTTAGCCAATAGGGTCTCAATTAATTTATTACAAAAATGAGATCCCTCATCACTTATGATGGCTCTAGGAGTTCCAAAACGAGTGAAAATGTTTTTCAATAAAAATTTGCTCACAGACCTTGCATCATTGTTGGGTAAAGCAACAGCTTCCACCCATTTTGAAACATAGTCTACGGCTACCAAAATGTATAGGTTTCCATGAGAAGGGGGAAAAGGTCCCATGAAATCCATTCCCCAAACATCAAAGAGTTCCACCTCTAGAATGTTTGTTAAAGGCATTTCATGTTTGTTTGAAATATTCCCAGTTCTTTGGCACCTATTACATTTTTTAACAAAGTCTTGAGCATCTTTGAAAATTGAAGGCCAAAAGTAGCCAGATTGCAATACCTTTGCAGCAGTTCTAACACCACCAAAATGCCCACCACATGGTGCAGAATGGCAGTGCTATAGCACTTGAATTTGTTCTTCCTCTGCTAGGCATCTCCTCATTAACTGATCTTGGCACTTCTTGTATAGAAAAGGTTCATCCCAATAATATTGTTTCATTGTGTGGAAGAACCTTCTCCTTTGCTGATAAGTCATCTCAGTAGGTACCACCTTGCTAACCAGAAAGTTCACTATGTCAGCATACCAAGGTGTTGCAGGTTCAGCCGCTGCAGCATCAGGTGTTGTTACACTAGCTGCTACAGCGGTTGATGGGTCATCAGTCATTGCCAACAGCTGTTCATCTGGAAAATATTCCTTGATGACCCCACCTGCTGTACCTGCAATGTCTCTTTCCAATCTAGAAAGATGGTCAGCAACTTGGTTCTCCACTCCCTTTTTATCCCTTATTTCTAAATCAAATTCTTGGAGTAGGAGAACCCACCTAATTAGTCTAGGCTTTGCATCTTTTTTTGTTATCAAATATTTAATGGCTGAATGGTCTGTGAAGACTATTACCTTAGTGCGAACCAAATATGATCTAAATTTATCAAATGCAAAGACTACAGCTAATAGTTCTTTTTCAGTGACTGTGTAATTCAATTGAGCTTCTACAAGTGTTTTGCTAGCATAATATATAGAGTGAAAAATTTTATCATACCTTTGCCCAAGGACAGCTCCAATGGCAAAGTCACTAGCATCACACATAAGCTCAAAAGACTTACTCCAGTCAGGAGCTATAATAACTGGTGCTGTTATTAAAGCTTTCTTTAACTTATCAAAGGCTAATATGCATGGTTCATCAAATATAAAGGGGTTATCATGCTGTAACAGTTGGCACAAAGGTTTGGAGATTTTTGAAAAATCTTTTATGAATCTTCTATAGAACCCAGCATGCCCCAAAAAGCTTCTAATACCTTTGATGTTTGTGGGAGGAGTTAGCTTCTCAATGACCTCTATTTTAGCCTTGTCCACTTCCAATCCTTTTTTGGATATCTTATGCCCCAAAACTATACCTTCTTGCACCATAAAATGTCATTTCTCCCAGTTCAGCACAAGGTTAGTTTCTTCACATCTAATCAAGATTTCTTCCAAGTTGGATAGGCATAGATGGAATGTTTCTCCAAACACAGAAATCATCCATGAAAACTTCCATGGATCTTTCAATGTAATCAGAGAAAATTGCCATCATACACCTTTGAAAAGTGGCAGGTGCATTACACAGGCCAAATGGCATCCTTCTAAAAGCAAAGGTGCCATATGGACAAGTGAAATTAGTTTTCTGCTGGTCTTCAGGTAATATTGCAATCTGGTTATAACCTGAATAACCATCAAGAAAGCAATAAAATTCTTTACCTGCTAGCCTGTCCAGCATCTGGTCAATGAAAGGTAATGGAAAATGGTCCTTTCTTGTTGCCTTATTCAACCTCCTGTAATCCATGCATATTCTCCAGCCTGTTATCTTTCTGGTTGGAAGCAGCTCATTCATTTCATTTGTTATTACTGTTACCCCTCCCTTCTTTGGCACACACTGCACAGGACTAACCCATGCACTGTCAGAAATAGGGTAAACAATACCTGCATCCAACCACTTGATGATTTCTTTCTTCACCACCTCTTTCATAATTGGATTCAACCTCCTCTGCCCTTCAATGTAATTTTTAGAGTCTTCTTCTAACACAATTCTGTGCATACAAATGGTTGGACTGATACCTTTTATGTCTGACATTTGCCAACCAATTGCCTTTTTATGCCGCTGTAGCGTCTGAATCAGATCCTGTTCCTGCTTTTCAGAAAGGTCAGCAGCAATTATAACAGGCAAAGTACTATTGTTACCTAGATAAGCATATTTGAGGTGTGAAGGCAACTCTTTAAGTTCCAGAGCTGGTGGTTGTTCAGTGGAGGGGAGATCCTTTCTTATGTCTGAATTCTCCTGCTCCAAAGATTCATATTTCTTAGCCCAAATTTCTTTGGCTGACTGTTCCTCCTCTCCTGTAGCTTCTGTGTCAGATGCTGTATTTTCACTGCTGTCCAGTAATTGCCTTAGATGATCTGTGCTTTTCTGGAAGTGATCCTGAACTACTTTATCAATAACAGACACAAAGGAGCACTCTTCAAGATTGGGACCTGGAAATTTCATAGCATTGAGAATGTTGAACTTGACTTCTTGGTCATTGACCCTCATGATCAATTCTCCTCTTTGCACATCTATCAAAGTTCTTCCAGTGGCCAAGAATGGTCTTCCCAATATGATGGGTACTTCTTTATCTGCATCAAAGTCCAAGATTACAAAATCAACAGGAAATACAAATTTGTCTACCTTTATTAGAACATCTTCTAAGATTCCTTCTGGATATGCAAGAGTTCTATCAGCTAGCTGCAGTGTAAGTGAGGTAGGTCTGGCTGTTCCCACTCCTAGCTGAGTGTATATGGACTTAGGCATGAGATTTATGCTGGCTCCCAAATCACACAAGGCACGGCCAGAGTAAAAATTTCCAATTGAGCATGGTATAGTAAAACTGCCAGGATCCTTTGATTTGGGTGGGAGCTTGTTTTGCATCAACATGCTGCATTCCCCAGTCATTGCCACTGTTTCAAACTCCCCTAGTCTCCTCCTCTTAGTAAGCACATCCTTCATAAACTTTGCATAGTTAGGCATTTGTTGAAGAGCCTCCACCAAAGGAACATTAATGTGCAATTGTTTAAGGACTTCTAGGAATTTGTTAAATTGCTTGTCTTCATGAGCCTTTCGAAGTCTTTGAGGGTATGGAGGATCTGGGTATGTTGGAATAACTTTGGGTGGTGGTGGTGGTGTTCTATCAACAACAGGCGCTGTAGCGGTAGGTTCAGGCGCTGTAGCGGTAGGTTCAGGTGCTGTAGCGCTTGTTGTAGGTTCTTTTTGTTTTTCAGAATTTTTATTTTTTTCATCATCTGAATCAGTTGATGATCCTATCAAATCTCTCCCACTCCTTAAGGTTATAGCTTTTACATGCTCCTTCCCTGCAGCACCTGAAGTTGAAGCTTCTGTAGTGGATGGTAATGATCCACTAATTCTTTGGGAAAAGACATTAGCCATCTGCCCCATCTGTACTTCTAGATTTTTAATGGAAGCTTCATGAGTTTTCAGGGCTGTCTTGCAATCACTCATGAAACCTTTCATCAATCCTTCCAATGAATTATCTATCACAGGGGCATTCTGTCTTTGGTAATTCTGAGCAGGGAATCCTGGTGGATTTGCTGGAGCACTATAATTAGGTGCTGTTGCATTGTTGGCTCCCCATCTGAAATTGGGGTGGTTCTTCCAACCAGGATTATATGTATTTGAATAGGGATTATTGTTTTTATTGAAACCCACAAAGTTCACAGAGACAGGATTACCAGGACATTCTTCATACAAATGCTCTCCTCCACAGTATACACAGCTTACTGACCCTGGAGAGGCTTGCTCAATAACAGCTACTGTAGGTTCATGTACCGCTGCAGCGGTAACCGCTACAGCGGTAACCGCTACAGCGTTTGATGTGCTCATAGATTTTATCATGTTAGTAAGAGAGGCAACCTGTGCAGATAAAGCAGAAACTTCACTTACTTCATGCACACCAGCTACCTTCTTTTGCTGAGCCAACCTCTCTGTAGGCCATTGATAGCTATTTGTGGCTATATCATCAATCAGTTCACATGCCTCATTATAGGAGGTTTTCAACAACACACCCCCTGATGAAGCATCTAACATTTGTCTGGTTGTTGGATCTAGTCCATTGTAGAAGGTCTCCATTTGGATAATCACAGGTATACCATGATGAGGGCACTTTCTCAACAGCTCCTTCCATTTTTCCCATGCTTCAAACAGTGTTTCAGCATCTCTTTGTCTGAATGCAGTAACCTCATTCCTCATTCTTGCATTCTTACTTGGAGGAAAGTATTTTGCTAAGAATTTCTCAGCCATTTCATTCCAAGTATGGATAGAGTTAGGCTCAAGAGAAGTTAACCAGGCCTTTGCTCTATCATTCAAGGAATAAGGAAAAAGTTTTAATCTGAATGCATCATCACTTACCCCTGGAATGATGAAGTTACTGCAGACTTCCAAAAATTGCTTTAAGTGTAAATATGGGTCCTCTTGAGGAGCACCACCAAACTGTCCCACTGTTTGCAGCATTTGGAACATCATAGGTTTGAATTCAAACTGAGCTGTGTTGAGAGTAGGTCTTGCTATGCTTGTCTCCATGGTTTGTGGATCAAACAAAGCATAGTCCCTCATTGGTCTATCTCTGTCATTTACCATTTGAGCAAGTCCTTCATTTATGAATTGATGTCTGTACCAGTCCTCTTGGTCATGTAAGGTTGGAGTGGGTGGCTGCTGATGTCTACCTCTACTCCTTCCACCTGGTTCAGTCCCTCCTCTACCTGAGCTAGATCTGCCATGTAGAGTGTGAGCTCTACCAGAATTGGTCCTATGGCTATGTTCTGACATGGTAGGTCTGAGCCTGTGAAGATGTCTTAGCTTCCTGAACCTTCTCTCTGGTTCTGAGTATGGTTCAAATTCTGGTGGTTGAGACCTGGGCATACGCTGTAGCGCTTACTGCTGCAGCAACAAGAAACAACACACCAGTGTAAAATAGGGACCAAGTTTACTATAAACTTAAACAATGAAAATTAAATGCAATCCCCGGCAACGGCGCCAAAAACTTGTTGTGCGAAAAGGTGATGTGCAAGTATACACAATCGCAACAAGTGATATAATGATAAGTAAAGTTCGTTCCCACAGGGATTGGAATTAATCTAAGAAGTTTAAGTTATTAGAATCTTAGTGAAAAGAATTAAGTGACAAGTAAAGGTGAAGAGTTGTAAACATTATAAGTTATGATAAAACAGTATTAAGTTTGCAGTAATTAAAAGTGAGTTGGATAGCTCAATAGTTATGTAAGTCCCCAAGAGTAATGTTCAGATAATATTAAGACGCTGTAGCGTTAAGCGCTGTAGCGCTTCAGAATCCTTAGACGCTGTAGCGCCTTGGTGGCGTGCCTTTCAGTCACTTTCGTCAGGGTTATGTTACAAGACTCCTATGTCTAGGCTCTAAATAAGTTTTACCCCTGTATATTAAGCTCCTACAACATTTGCCTTATGAACTACTACTCCCCTATGTCTAGAGTTAAGTAGTGCTTCCTTTAAATGTCTTTAAAGGGTTTTCATTCATATCATTCCTTGAGTTCTCTTTGTGAACCATGTCTGTACCCACAAAGTAACCTTGTTTTAGTTGATCATTCCCAAACCAAGATTGAAAGTATTATGACACAAGGAATAAAACACAAACATCATAATATTATACAAAAGTTACTCAAGGTTCATTACATACCAAGAACAATCCAACTACAACAAAGTTAGCTCATCACAAGTTCCATCAACATAATACAACTTGAGAGTATGTATTACCGTATGAAGACAAGAGAAGAGTGGTTGCAAAAGATGCACTCCAATGATCCCAAGTAGCATACAAGAGATGAAGTTGAGGCGTGAGCAAAACCTTGAATGAGAACTTAGAAAACTATGCTAAAAATAAAAGCTTAAAAGTAGTGTATCAATGGAGAATAGCTACTACGTATGTGTGTAGTTGTTCTTCCAAGTTACAACATCTTGTCTACGTATGTTTCCTCCTTAAGAAGAAATCTTAATTAATTTGATTAATATCTAAGTCTTAATAGAATAATAATATTACATGATGATTATTAGACTTAGATATTATCCTTAAAGCACTTTACAAAAAGTGGTAATGATGGAATACAACAACTATCACATGGGTTCCATTTAGGAGGCGCCAAGTGTAATTTAGCATCCACTTGAAAGTCAACAATTCCAGCTGAGAGGAAGAGAAATGGGTGGTGACTCATCATGTCCTCAAGTGGCTACACAAATATCTTAATGGTCAGCCGTCATATAACGCTGTAGCGTCTCGTAGATAGCACACCGCTGCAGCGCTAAAGCAAAACATCAAACATATTCACAAAGGCATTGACTATGCCCAAGTTTTAAGGAATTGACTTATAACCTATATTTATTCTAATATTCATATATTCACATATTTAAGCACTAGAATTACTTGAGAAATAAGCTTGACTTAAGTATTAGGAGCATAAATAACCTATATAAAATAAGGTTATCAGTCAACAACGTCAAGAATCTCATCCCTGTCACTTTAGAATTGGAAAAGGGTCATTATTCTTCATGGGCAGAGCTGTTCAAAATCCATTGCCGAGCATACGAAGTCATCGATCACATTATCCCACCTACATCAAAATCGACTGACACGACAAAAGAAAAGGCTGCCGAAGTCGATACATCACTTTGGTCTCGCTTGGACGCTATCGTCCTTCAATGGATTTACGGCACCATCTCCAACGATTTTTTGTACACCATCTTGCAACCAGATTCGACTACACAGCAAGCATGGGAGCAACTGCAAAACATTTTACAGGACAACAAGAACTCGCGCGCTGTCTACCCAGAGAATCAATTCACTCACGTCCATATGGAAGACTATCCCAACATCTCGGCATACTGCCAAGAACTCAAAATGCTTGCTGATCAACTATCTAACGTCGGTGCACCGGTCTCAAATCAACGACTAGTTCTTCAATTACTTGCAGGCTTAAATGAGAACTACGATGGTGTTGCTACTTTCATTCAGCAGCAACCATCCCAGTGGATGACGTGCCCACCGTGGGGACCTTGGGGACAACAACCATGGGCCGCTCCTCCTTGCCCTTACCCCACATCATTATGGACTCCGCCTCCTCCTGCACGTCAGCCCGAAATTCTTGGCAATCGTCCACAACAAGCATTCAATGCTCATGGGCCTCCTTCACAACATGCACCCACTGACATTGATGCGGCAATGCAAACTCTATCTCTGAATGTTCCTGATGATAATTGGTACATGGACACAGGCGCAACATCCCACATGTCAGCCTCTCAAGGTACTCTCTCGTCTTATTGATTTCAAACACTCTTCTTGTCCTTCTGTCTGTCAATCTCGTGTTTTTGGGAAACATGTTAAGTTGCCGTTTTATGTTTCAAATTCTTCCACTACCAAACCTTTTGATATAATTCATAGTGATTTGTGGACATCACCAATTTTAAGTTCTGCAGGTCATAAGTATTATATTCTTTTCTTGGATGATTACACTAATTTCTTATGGACATTTCCCATTGGAAGAAAATCACAAGCTTATTCCACTTTCTTGTCTTTTAGTGCATTCATTCACACTCAATTTGAAATGAATGTTAAATGTTTTCAATGTGATAATGGGAAGGAGTTCGATAATGAGGTTTTTAAACAATTTTGTCACACTCATGGTATGACATTTCCTTTTTCTTGCCCATATACCTCTCCACAAAATGGCAAAGCCGAACGTAAAATAAGAGCCATCAACAACTTGATCCGAACTCTCCTTGCCCATTCCTCTATGCCACCATCATTTTGGCATCATGCACTCCACATTGCAACCTACCTCTTAAACATCCTCCCAAGCAAGCTACTCTCAAATTATTCCCCCACTCAAATACTTTATCACAGAGATCCATCTTACACACATTTACAGGTTTTTGATTGTTTGTGCTATCCTCTTTTTCCCTCCACCACAATAAACAAATTACAACCTCGCTCCACCCCTTGTGTCTTTTTGGGATACCCAAACAATCATAGAGGATATAAATGTTATGATCTCTCAGATGGGAAAATAATCATTTGTCGACATGTCATTTTTGATGAGTCCCAATTCCCATTTGCCAAGCTACATCAAACCCCATCTCACCTCTATGAATTTCTAAATGAAGGCTTATATCCTTTTTGGCATCACCACTTACATAGTCAACCTACCTCAACCCATCAAACACAAACTGAGCCAAATAACACACCACAAATCCCACCCAACCACGAGCCAAACTCACCCACCTCTCCACGGCCTATTACACCACCGCCGACCCTCTCACCTCAAACGACCCAAATACCACCTAGCCCAAGTCCGAACCAAATACATCATGCCCCAACTCAGACCATCGAAACACGCAGCATGCATGGGATCCATAACCCAAACGTCAATTCAACTTGACTACCTCCATTGCACCATCACCACTTCCCCGTAACCCAAAAGTTGTTTTGTCTGACCCGAATTGGAAACTGGCCATGCTAGACGAATTTGATACTCTTATTAAAAATAAGACGTGGGAGTTGGTTCCCCGTTCTGATGCTAATATTATTCGTTCTATGTGGGTTTTTCGTCATAAAAAGAAATCTGATGGTTCTTTTGAGCGGCACAAATCCCGTCTTGTTTGTGATGGCAGGTCTCAATAGGTTGGTGTGGACTGTGATGAAACTTTTAGCCCAATGGTGAAGCCGACAACTATACGGACCGTTCTTAGCATTGCTCTTTCATGTAGCTTTTTGCATGTCATTTAGTTATATTAAGCACGCTTCCAGAATTCAGATTTAATTATGCCAATAACAGGGAGGAGGTTGGTGTGGAAATATCAGAAATTGTATTTACAGTAAGAAATTAGAAAACACGTCATGGTTCATCGATATTTATGGAAAAACAAATACCATTTATTGGGATTTTGAGCAACAAAGCTCAGGACAATCCAGGTAATAACTCTCAGACTCAGCAACATCACTGTTTTTTCCCAATTAAAGACATTGGACACTTGTTGTTGTATTTTATTTAAAAATAATAAAATAATATATTTAATATTATTTTTAGAATATTATATTTTCTATGTCTACGTTGAAAATCAATTATTATTATTTCCTATAACAGTTTTGGTTATATTCATTTTATTTCTTCATTAAAAAAACCCTTTAGTGGTGAGATTAAAGCATTTTTATAACGGTTTATCATTTCTAACCGAATGAATGGTTATTTATGACTTTGAAGATTGCAAATAATTATTTATATAAAACACTTTGAATGCCATCCGTTTGGAAACGTTTTCTCTTCATTATTATTTAACTTCCTTCATGGCAATTTATTATTTTATATTACCGAAACATGCAAGTTAATTTTAGTTTTGGGTATATATAGAGCCAAAGTTTTGGAACACGGGTATGATTTAGAAAGTGAAGAAATTTTTGAAAGAAAAGATACTTCTCATTTTGAGAAAAGAATAAGAGTTCCGAGCAGTAAAATAAATAAAAGATAGGGGGTGTGAGTTTGGTGGTCTTTCTAGGTGCAGGGAATACCATATTTTCTGAGAAGGCTGTTTTATCCTGGGGACGACGAGGCTAGGAGAGAATGCTTGCACACCTTGGGCAGAGCCACTGTCATACCCCAATTTTGTCCGGCTTAGGGCAAAACCCTAATTTTCAATAAAAATAAATAAATCAAGTCTTGGCATTCATCCTAGAGGTTAGGAAAGGCATCATGCTTGCATTTTAGAAATTTCATAATGCAATTTAGGGTTAGAAAAGCAATGCATAGCATTGTAGAGCATTTTAGAGTATTTCTGGGGTTTCTAGGGTTTTTTTCTAGCTCGAGGGGTATTTTGGTAATTTCGCCAAAAAAGACGTATTTTCTCATCATGCATGCATTTCTAGGGTTTTAGAGTCATCCAAAAGGTCTCAGGATCATTTTTAGAGTGAAAATGAAGTTTGGAGCAAAATTAGGGTTTTTAGGACCAAAAGGGGATTTTGGTCATTTCACTAAAATAAATAATTTCTCGGTAAAAACCATTACGCATCTCTTGAGGAATTTATGTGAGTCCAAGTGAGTGGAGTTGTGCATTTTTTTTATGCATCATAGGAGTATTTTTGGCATGAAATTCGGTTTTTGAACAAAAGGGCAAAATGGTCATTTCCTTTGAGGTAGGGTCAATGAATCAATTTTGGGATTGGTGAGATCATAAAATTCAGAGCCCAATCATTGAATCATAGGATGAGGCCCAAAATGGTAAGATTAATGAAGAATTATCTAGAAAAAAAAAATCAAGAAAAAGAAAGGATAATTAGAGAGGTAGTGGGAGGCAAATAGTACAATGACAACTTGCAATTACTCTCTCTATTATCCTTTGGCTGCGAATTCCAGCCCCTTTTTCCCCATTTTTGGTTTATTTTATTGATTGCAAATTGTGTTTAAATCATGGCCTTCCATTCAAGTGTTAAATGCAATCCTCACCCTTCATTTGAATTAAAATGGCACTCTTGTAATATGCTTCATGAGAAAATACATTTTTGTAATTAAACTTATCCTTCACCCACCTCCTTAAGCTACACCCCTCAGCCCTCTCTCTCCTCACTTTGTGCTTTCTAATTGCCCCTAATCCATGTAATGATGCATCTCCACCCTCCATTCAAATTTAAAGTCTAATCCTAGTGCACCTCTCAAAGCCAAAGACTAAACTACCCTTAGACCTAGTTTCATCCTATAAATACTCCCTCATTCCCACACCTAAAGCCTCTTCTCTTTTTGCTCATTCTCTCCTACACAAAAACCCTAGCACACCTCCTCTCCCTCTCCTTCCCTCATCAAGGCCGTAGCCCCTTCCTCCCCTCTTCCACATATTCCCTTCAAAAATCAACCACCAAATCCTCCATTTCTTGTTAGATCACCATCTTTCCTTCCATTCTCTTCAAGGTTGCATCATCAAATTGCTAAGAGCTAGTGATTTTTGAGCTTATCATCTCCTTCTTCATTTCATTGTAGTTTTGAGGTAATCCTTGAAGCTTTGCACCTCATATTTAATTTTCTTGCATAATTTCTCCTCTACTCCAAACTCCTTCTTGATTGTTGTTTGCTTTGAGGATCCATTTCAAACATTTTGACAAAGACTTAGGGAGCTTTGGGTGTTTGAGATGGGTCTTTGGCCTTGAAGGAGTTGTTCTTCTACTTGAATAATTTCCCTTGCATCTTTACATATTTTTGCACTAGATTTCATACACAAATTTGTTGTTTAAGCATTTCGCATATCATGAAAAATTAGGGTTGATGTGATTTTGTTGCACTTCTTTGCTTAATCATATAAATCCTTGCAAAAAATAGATCTATGTTTCTTTGTGTTAATTTTGGTGTTTTCTTTATTAAATAAAATGTGGATCTATGTTTCCCTTGGTTCACATGCTTATAGATCTAAAAATATTTTCAAGTTCATTTTGTTGTTGTTCTTTGTTTGGTGATGTTTAATCTTGTTACTAGTATTTCATCTTAGTGTTAAATGTTACCTTTGTTGTTTGATGATTTAGCAATATGATTCCCACTAGTGCCTAGTGCACCTTGACCTAAGTGGTGAAGATTGCTAGAAATGACTCAATTTAGTTTATGTGTCCATTCATTTTTGTGTCTTAGTTTGCTTGTTGTAAATTGTTGATGATAGGCAAGTTGATTCCCACTAGTGCCTAGTGCACTTTTCTCAAAGTGAGAGGATTGCTCTAGGTGATTCAACTTATTTGTTGTGTTTAGTTAATCTTTGCATTTTAGTTTGCTTGTTGCTCATTGTTGATGATAGGCAAGTTGATTCTCACTAGTGCCTAGTGCACTTTTCTCAAAGTGAGAGGATTGCTCTATATGATTCAACTTGGTTTTAGTGTTTATTTACTTTTTACCTTTTTACTTTACCACTCATTAACTTTTTACCAAAACATAAAAATATTTTACTACTTTGGTTTTAACCACCCACTTACTTTTTACTTTACCATTCATTAACTTTTTACCAAAACATAAAAATATTTTACTACTTTGGTTTTCACCACTCACTTACTTTTTACTTTACCATTCATTAACTTTTTACTAAAACATAAAAAGATTTTACCACTTCCCATTCACTTCATGCATTTTTACTTTACCATCTCATTAAATAATTACCATTCACTTCATGCATTTTTACTTTACCATCTCATTAAATAATTACCATTCACTTCATGCATTTTTACTTTACCATCTCATTAAATAATCACCATTCACTTCATGCATTTTTACTTTATGCATTTTTACTTTACCATCTCATTAAATAATTACCATTTACCTCATGCATTTTTACTTTACTTTTCACTAACTTCTTACTTAAAGTTTTACAACTTATCAACTTGCAAAAATACCCAAAACATTTTCACATTCATGCATCTTCATTCATACTTAGTTTATATGACACTCTCATGCATCCTCATATGCTTATATCTCTTGCATCCTCTTATGCATCCTTGTATGCCATCCATTCATAAATAAAGTTCTATGCATTCATTCTTGTATGCTCATGCATTCACATGCTTGCCTAATCATGCATCATTGCTCACATGTTCATTCACCTAACCTAGAATACTCTATGCCTATGATCAATTGTATTCATTCGTTCTTGATGCCATTTGAATGTCTTGACTTAATTGTGCACAAACCCCTTTTACACAATCACGTGCCCTTATAAGACTACCAACAAGTGTAGCATAGAGGCATATGTACCCCTCTCGAAATTGCTTCCAACTTGTGTAGCAATTCCCCTTCACACACAAGCACAATCGTTTGAGAACTTTGCCTTGCATCTTTGACAATTAAATCTCTTGATTATATTGGCATGCTTAATCTTAGTTGATGATCAACATGTTCATGATTGTTTGACTAGTTGAATATGTTTGAACTTCATTCATTCATTTTTGCATTTGGTTTTGGACATAGAATTCAATTGAAAATGATTTATTTATTTTCTAAAGACTCTTTTCCAAACCAATTAATTTTCAAAGCATTCTCAATAAACAAAATAAGCAAGTAGTGGAGGTCACCCATAACCTTTGTTAGTTTGATCTCTATGAACGCTCTTCAATTTCACATGAGTACTTAGCGATGATTACCCATAACCTTTGTTAGTTTAATCATTCGCTAATGCTCGTCCTACTTCGAAAACCTTTTCAAAACCAAAGGGTTAGAACTACGTCGCTTTGATTCCCATTTGGGATACGTAGGAGCGAGTCTCGTTCTCGTCAAGCGCAACAAATAAAAATCCTTTTCGCAACCCTAAACCAACCATTTTCACAAAACAAACCAAAAAGTCATTTTCAAACCCATTGTTGCTAGTAGCTCATCAGAGCCTTTGTTCGTTTAGCTATTAGTAGCAATGTCCTTTTCTCATAAGAATAATAAACGATGATCCATCATAACCTTTGTTAGTTTGATCATCGCGCGAATCAATCTCTTTCAAAAATCAGTTTCAAAAAAAAAAGATAATAAAAACGAGTTGTTATCAAACAGTCCATCAGAACCTTTGTTCGTTTGACTAGAGGTACAACTCTCTTTTTTGAGTATTTAGCGGTGATTACCCATAACCTCTGTTAGTTTAATCGTTCGCTGAATACTTGTCCTATTTCGAAAATTCACTAAAAAGATAAAAAATAAAAACCTTTTCATGATAAAGAAGAACTACGTAGCTTTGAGTTCTCCATCGCACCGGGAGATACGTAGGAGCGGGCCATGTCCCGTCAAGCCCTTTTTCTAAAAAGCTCTTTTTCTCCTTTTTCCATAATAAATAGGGTTTTCGTTAAATCCTTTTCAATGCATCTTTCAACAAAGGAATAAATAGGCAAACCTAGGTATTTTCCAAATCAAACATTGAAACTACATACTTTAGTTAGAGGTTCCCTTTCGGTAGAAAGGACATGTGAGGTGCTAATACCTTCCTCACGTGTAATCGACCCCCGAACCTATGTCTTTAGTTTTTCAAAGACCACCCGCCTTTTTCAAAAGGACCTTTTTTCAATGTTTTGGTCCGAAAATTAAAATATTGGTGGCGGCTCCAAACCTTTCCCACGTTGTACATTGAGAAGTCCAAATGGGATTTTTCGGGGTGCAACAGCCGCAAAACGTCTTAAAGAGAGCGACCTAGTCCGCAACTCAGCCTATTTTGTTCGTGTTCGTCAGTGTGTTTGTAATTGTTCCAACAATTTTAAGACGGTCTATTATCTGCCATTTCGGTCGAGCACGACGTTTTAGTTGATGTCTCCGAAGACACTCTCGTTGATGCCATTTCGAAGGGTGGTTGTTAGACAATGGCGTAACACGTCATGTTTGCATTGATAGAAATTTCTTTAAGGAAATTTTGTTGTTTGTTGTTGCTAATATATGAGATGTGAAATTATTGATGTTTACTTCTGGAAAGACTAAGGTTCTCAATGATGTTATGGATACTCCAGAGATGAGGAAGAATTAATTCTAGTTATCTTCTTAATTAAGTTGGGTTTACTCAAACCACGAGAATTGGCTTGTATACCCATACGAACAATATTATTTTTGTAAGGAAGAATTATGGCACTATGAAAATGCTCAATTTTAATTGAGATGATTTTTTTTTTAATATTCATACTTTTTATAATATTTTGATTATGAATTTTTAAATGATTAATTAGTAACTTTTATTATACTATTATTGCGTTACTATTGTTACTTTTTCGAATTATTGTTTTTTCATGAGCTGCAACATATTTGTTTTATTTTGGATTATTCTTAAGTTTACTTGTATTATATACTTTTTAATGAGCTACAAGAGATTTGTCTTGCAATTGATTTTATTGAAAATCAGGTTTTGGAATAGGAAAAGTTTTGAAAAACCCACACCATGATAAGGAAAAAAATTATTTATTTATTTTTGTCCCCATGGAGTTAGATATTTTTTTATGGTGTTTTTGGTTAACAATGAAAGTTATAGATTTTATTCAGATGATGAAGTTTTATTGAAATAAAGAACGCAAATGTTACGAAAATCGTTTTTCGTCTAAATGTGAAAAATAGTGGGGGTTCTATTTTTTTGATAGTGCATTATTAGAACATGTGATTCTAATAATAATAAAAAATTTTAAAATAGAAGAAAGTAATTCAGTTTGATTAAAATGATGACTTTTGCTTTCTCTTATTTTGAGAAATTTAATATTGTGACTTCATATGTTTTGAAATTAACGAAAGTAGTAAGTGCTTATTTTATATTTTGGATAATAATAGTTGCACTATTATTTTTTTACACATGGATGAATTACTTAATTTTGGTTCTAATATTATTTTTTGTCAAAAATATCAAAAATATGTTTTGTAAATTTTTTTTGATATAAAGACTGTTGGTGAATTAAATATAAATTACTTTTGTTGTAAACCAGACACTCATTATGATCCTAGTGTCAAGTTGCTCAAGAACACCATGAGAGTGTTGAAAAGTCTGAGTTTAGGAGCATCATTTGCAGTCTTCAATATGCTACGGATTGCACTAGAATTATAACTAGTGTTGTGAGTTTACTATTCAGGGTTTACTACTAATTCTAGTAATGAGCACTTGTGTGCTACTGAGAGGGTCATGATGTACCTTAAAAGGACCATGCACCTGATATTACAAAAAGTTACTGTGCTATGAAGTTACAGTGATGACGAATGGAATAGTCTTTTAGATATTCCTAAGTATGAAAAGTTGATTCCAACCATATGAATCTATTGTGATAGAACCGCGACTATCACAAAGTAAATAAGAATATCATATGATGTTTGAAGAAAATTTGGTTGATCCTTTGACAAAAGGATTAGCAAGAGGAATGAGACTGATGCCCATTAATTTGTTTTTTATAAGGGTAACCCAACCTAATAGACTAGAGATCCCAAGATATATGTTCAATGTGGTAATAACAACTTATAAAAGTTGTAAAATCATGCACAAATAATTTTAAGTCTCATTCATAGTGTGGAGCATGATATCATGTACTGTTGGAAGGTTGAATTAATTTCTTAATGAGTTCTATACTCTATATAGAGTGGGGTACGTAACTACATGAGTACTCTTGATAGGCTCACCTATGTGAATGTGGAAGTGTGGCCGCTTCTTATGAAGTTTTGGGCAAAACTTGCTAGAGCGTTCACTATACTGGGATAACGTGTAGGGCCATAATGCACGGGCTTATGACTACACCCTGAAAGATTGAGTGTGTAATGTTGTCTGAGATAGAGTTGAAGACTACGTGTCACTCTTGTTAAATCAGAAGCACCATCACTATGTATTGGTTCAAGTTTACGAACACCAATATTTATGCTCAGTCTTATATTAAAAGGATTTACTACTCGATGAAATTTTAAATAAAACAAGTGGGGGATTGTTGTATTTTATTTAAAAATAATAAATTAATATATTTAATATTATTTTTAGAATATTATATTCTCTATGTTTATGTTGAAAAGCAATTATTTCCTATAACAGTTTTGGTTATATTCATTTTATTGCTTCATTAAAAAAACCCTTTAGTGGTGAGATTAAAGCATTTTTATAACGGTTTATCATTTCTAACCGAATGAATGGTTATTTATAACTTTGAAGAGTGCAAATAATTATTTATATAAAACACTTTGAGTGCCATCCGTATGGAAACGTTTTCTCTTCATTATTATTTAACTTCCTTCATGGCAGTTTATTATTTTATATAACCGAAACATGCAAGTTAATTTTAGTTTTGGGTATATATAGAGCCAAAGTTTTGGAACACGGGTATGATTTAGAAAGTGTGAACAAAATTTTGAAAGAAAATATTTCTCATTTTGAGAAAAGAATAAGAGTTCCGTAAAATATATAAAAGATAGGGGGTGTGAGTTTGGTGGTCATTCTAGGTGCAGGGAAGACTATATTTTCTGAGAAGGCTGTTTTATCCTGAGGACGACGAGGTTAGGAGAGACTGCTTGCACACCTTGGGCAGAGCCGCGAAACGTCTTAAAGAGAACGACCTAGTCCGCGATTCAGCCTATTTTGTTCGTGTTCGTCGGTGTGTTCGTAATTGTTCCAACACTTGTGTACACCTGTGTGTTCTTACATGCTTTTCATTTTTAAATAGAAATTCATACACCTTTCATTTGGATGATTGTGTGTGCAGATTTTTTCAATTGGAATAGAGTAAAGATTCGTTATTGTGATGGTGCATCATTTAGTGGGGATAGTCAAAATGAGGTAAGAGGTGATGCAAACTCTTTTCAAACTTTAGCTTCCTCTAAAAGTCACATTCTGCCCGGTAGGATACACTTTATATAGTGATCATAACTAAGCTAACTAATTTGTTACTGATATAACTAATTGCAACTGTTTTTAACTAACTCAAATTTATTCTAACATGCTCCACAGGCAGCAAGGTTGAAGGAAGATTTAATGTCGAAAGGGATGTGTTATGCCAACCAGGTTTATATTTGATATTTCAGGGAAAGATAATTGACTGCCTGAATATTATTTGACACCATCTTTCTTTTTTAGGCTCTTCTATCTGGATGTTCTGCTGGAGGTTTAGCATCTATACTACATTGTGATGAATTTCGGGAATATTTTCCTAGAACCACTAGAGTAAAGTGCTTAAGTGATGCTGGACTATTCCTTGACACGTAAACATCATACGATGAACTTTTTTTTTTTTTTTCAATCTATTGTTCGTTGGTTATGATCATAGATCTCATTTCTGACTGTGACAAAAATAATTGTCTGGAATTTCAGTGTTGATGTATCTGGCCGTCGCAGTTTAAGGAATTTGTTTGGAAGTGTAGTTACCTTACAGGTATTTTCTCATTTGAAAGTTTCTTGTTCTGTCTTCTGTTTCTATTTCATCTTATTGTGGAAATTTATTGCTTTTTCATGGTTGGTTGCTGTCGGTAACTTGTATTTGCTTGAATATGGTGGAGGAAAAAAATATTAATATTTGTATATATCTTTGCATGGCAGGGAGTGCAAAAGAGCCTTCCGAGGAGCTGTACCAGTCGCCTCAATCCAATTTTGGTAAATACTATTGCTGTCATTCAAGATTGTAAAGTTAAGCAACTAGTATATTCAGATTCAATTTTTGTATATCTTGTGAAAATGGGCATTATATATATGTGGAAATCTAAAATTGTTAAATTTTTTAAATAGAGAGGTCATCTCATTTCACATTATTTTTTTTGGTTTTGGTATTCGATGCCGTGCTTTTTCCCTCAGCGTTTAATTGCCGGTGTTAGGACACCACTATTTCTTCTCAATGCAGCTTATGATACTTGGCAGGTAAATTCCTTTCACCATTTTCCTTACGGTTAGTTCAACATTGCCAGAACAATTCATAGGTAGGAATAATGCTGCAACTAGGAAGAACAACCAAACATAGAAAATTATTAGTAAAAATAATTGTGATTGACAAATAAAATAAATAACAAGGAGAAAGTAAATTTATCATTGCACAAGACTCCAAGGCGTGTATAACACTAAGCTTTAGGTTCGATTCCCCCCCACCAATCACTCTAGATTGGATGCAATAGGATGACCAGCAAATCTCCTTTAGGATACAATGGAGTTCCTTTATATGGTCTGCATACCCACACCAAACATATCAATCAATGGTAGTTTACGGAACAAAGTTTCTCCAATTACTCTCGTGCACCAGAAAAAAGATGAAATGACTTAGATATAATTTTGGGAAAATTTTGGCACACAAATATATGAATTTCGTATGTTTGTTCTGCCCAAAAGTGTCTCTATTTAAAGTGTCTCTATTTATAGAGAAATTCATGCCACTTGGTGAAGGGAAACGACTCATAAAAGAGTCTTTACAATTCTGAAACAGAACCATTAAATACGATTCTCGTTCACTTAATGACACGACACGATGGTTGTTTCAGTAATAAGATGCTGGAATCGAACCCAGGTCACACATATTGTAATAACAAAACACAACCATTGAACCAGACGCACAAATATGCTATTGTAATGTCATTAATATTATTAAACCATTGTAACTTTCCAAATATATTTTGGAAATATCTCCAACAATCCCCCACCGTTTTTAAAATATATATCTAAATTCATTATTCCGTAAATATCATAGTTTCAGATGATGGTATCTTACGATTTGAACTACTACTTAGTAAATTAAGTCTTCCCTCATCCCCAAATAAATTGGTAGACAAGCTTTGAACCAATTATTCATTAGAACAAGTGTGCATAACTTACACATGATATCTCGGTACCATTGATCGAATTATAAAGATGACACATTTGATAAGGCCTTGTGTCTCATATCCTTTTCATGAGAATTTATTTGTCAAGCCCTTGAACTCTATGAAGCGGCCCCACTTCATTCTCATATAGGTAGACTATATCAGAAATGCACCCATAATTATGCACATCAGCAAATATATGCTTATATGTCAATTAAGAGGAAAACATCATCCTACCACTTTTATTCTTATGGTCCAAGTACTTTTACCCCTTGGGATGTATCTAGTGTCAAGTACTTCAATCACTCTTATAGTGTACTTTCTCCATTGAACTCAAGACTTGATGTTGCTCAAGTGTGAGTTGGATTTTCACTATTGGTGATCAATTAGATATAGACTTGGATCACATCCCCAATGATGTCTTCAACATCATATCATTGTCAACTCTTTCGTCAAAGAATTGGAAACTTTATTTCAACTTTGATAAATTTTGAATTTTCATTCAATCACATAACCATGACTTTTATATATTCTTGATAGTCTAAACCAACTATCACCATGACACTTTTGTCGTTCATTGTGTCATATACACAAACTTTATGTCATTTTTCATTTGCTATTAAATATTTAATAACCATTTCAATTTGAAGTTCTACTCCCACTTGAATGTATTCACGAAGCCATACATTCAATACATTAAATATACAAAGCAATAATGACCATGATCATGAAGATTTATCATAATCAACTTTAATTTTATAGGGTGGATCCAAACAAGCATGTAAGTCATATACTCCACATAAAATTAAATAAAACACTTTAGAATTTATTTCTATTTTATGAAAAGGAACATTTTAATATTAGTTATCACATAACTAATCTATCTAACATAAATTCCAAGTGTCAAATTCAAGTTTCATGTATATGCATGTTTTATGGTAGAACAAAATAATAATCACAATAGAAAATCAACAATGAACCAAAATCATTAATATTTTCTATCAGTTCCTTCTATGAACATTTGTCAACTTACAATAATTTAAAACCTACCCAAATTATTTTCAATATCAAGATAAGCAAATTACTTTCATATTATCATGCATTTATAAATAATATGAGATCATCAATTTTAAACGTATTAATTTCATACACAAAACTACAATATCATTAAACCATCCATTTGATATTTATGATAATTCATATAAACTATTTTATAGACTAAAATAAAACAACATGTAATCATATATCAAACAAATTTTTAAAACATAATTAACTTTGTCTTCACAATTTTTCCACACATGGTTTATAGTTCCACATTCATGAAAATTATTTCTAAAACAAATTATTTTTCCTTAGTTTAAACAAACCACTTTCATGAATAAACTTGAATTAAAATTCATCTATACATGTGTTATTAATTTAGACCATCAAGCATTTCATGTATATTTATTTAGAGTAATTGTGTACCTTTCACCATAGTAGAAAGTTGTTATCATAAATCATCTTTGGTGTTAAATATGAAATCATCTCTTTCAAATTGTAAGTAGAGAAACCCATTCATTTAATGTTGCGGTCATCGTTTCAACACAAATGCATAATCGAACCTAAAGATTGTGAGAACAAATTATTGGTGGGAATATTGCTGCAACTAAGAAGAACAACCAAACATAGAAAATCATTAGCAAAAATAATTGTGATTAACAAGTAAAATAAATAACAAGGAGAAAGTAAATTTTTCACTGCACAAGACTCCAAGGCGTGTATGACACTAACACTACAAGAAAAATTGTACTTCTCGGCGGGAAAAATCCGTCAGAAAAGCCAAAAATCCGCCGAAAATGTGGACTTTCCGGTGGATTTTTGGCGCTGGTAGCCAGCTCGCAGCAAACGGTTTCCGGCGGATTTCGTGGCGCCGAAAAATCCGCCGGAAATTTCCGGCGGAAAATCCAAAAAAAAATTCGCATGAGTTTATCAGCCGGAAAGTCCACAAATCCGCCGGAAAAATCGTTTTTTTTTTTAAAAATTAATTATTTTTAAAAAATAAATACTATTATTTTTAAAAAATCGTTTTATTTAAAAAATTAATATTATTTTATTAAAAACTTTAATTAATTATTTTATTAAAAACTTTAATTATCGATAAAAAAATAAAATTTAATAATTAATTAATTTACTATTTAAAAAAATAAAAATTAGGAATTAAAATTAATAATTAATTTAAATAAATATCCATACATTTTTCCTATTTAAGAAATTTACAATAATGTTGTTAATTATAAGACAAATTAATTAATCAAGTCAATAAGATAATACACCAAATTAATTATTTTGTAGAACAACTTACCAAAAATGATTTTAACATCCTCTCAATTGCCTCTTTATCTTTTCTAACAGCCGTCCAATTCTTCCAGCTACTGGTGAAATTCTCCTTGATTGTTTTTGTGATGGCGGTAGCTGTAGCCTTCGAAGGAAGAAACCTGCATTAAAAAAAGATGAATTTTATTAAACCAAATTATATAAGTTATATAAAAGGCAACAAAAATAAATTAATAAATAATAATATATATACTTACGAATCGCCAGCAGTCTCCAATATGATACGCCCTTCAGTTGTATACCTCACCACCTCACGGTCAACAGTGAATGCGCGATGAAAATTTGTCCGTCGGAAACGTTAAATTACGACGAAAATCAGTGCGTTTCCGACGGATTTTGTCGTCGGAAATCGTCGATTTTCTTGTAGTGCATCTGCATCAACATCTGTCGGGGCTAAGACCTCAGTACCAGCAGGAATCACTGGGTCCCCTGCAGTACTAGTACTAGCACCCTCAGACCCAGGTGGTGGCAAATATCTGCCACCAGAAACAACAACACGAGCAGGCTGAACACGACGCCCTAGGCAAGTAGAAGTCTTCCGCCTGCTAGTACTGGTGGCATCACCCGTGACAGGTGGGGGAACATATGTGTCGTCATCGGATCCCGAGTGAGATGCCATGATTGTATCTAGACATATAAATATATATATATATATATATATATATATATATATACACATATATATATAAACATACTAAACAAATTAAAATATATAAACATACTAATTAAACAAACATAAATTACATCCTTGATTAAAAATAGAATTGTTGAAACATAAATAACTAATTGGAATCCCTTTCATTCTCAAAATCATCATCATTAGAGGAATGAATTCTTGATACACCAATGTGGTCTGTTGAATCTTCATTAGCATCTTCTTCGTCATCAACTTCATCGCCGGTGTTTGACTCATCACATAAACGACTAATGGGTTCAACTTGAATCACTTCATTTACATTAGACATCTCTTCCATTTGATATGGCACATCTTCCACCGTGTCATCATTTGTCTCAATGCGACCTCTTGGTTTTGTTTTAATTGCGACACACCAACCACGCCTATCAGTCTGCGTTGATGGATATGGGACATAACAGACTTGTCTCACATTTTGTGCAATGACGAACGGATCATACAGTCGATATCTACCATTCATTTTAATGTCCACTGTATTTGACTTTGGATTCACCTTTGTTCCTCGAGTAGACGGATCAAACCAATTACAATAAAAAACCACTACCTTTTGACTAAAATCTAGATGGGGTACGAAAGTTCATATATGTGTTGAACCACACCATAAAAATCATCTTCACCTCCTCCAGTGACACCCTTCATGCACACTCCACTATTGATTGTCTCTCTGCTCTGTGTCCATTCATTGGTGTGAAATTTGTATCCATTGACAAAATATGTGTGCCATTCTTTAACACATCTTCGAGGACCGTATGATATGTTCCTCAAGTGTTGGTTGGTAGGAGTTGGTGGAAGGGCATAAACATGTTGCCTAAACCACGTTGGAAAATGTGCATTAATATAAGCAGAAGATTGTTGCTCACTTACGTCCTCTGATGACAAGAATTCCCTAAAAAGAAATAATTAATTGTTACACATTTGTCTACTTTATATTAACTAATTAAGATCGATAGTTAATGTTGAGGAACATACTCAATAAATGGTTTCATCTCAGTACAGTTTATCAACACATGAACATGTGCTGAACTTAACTCTTCATCTGTTAGCCAGTGAATTGACTCCTTCCCAGATGGACGACCGGGTAGACAAAAGACAGACAAAGCTAAATGATGTCTAGGCCATTCAGTATCCATTTCATTTCGACTGCTTCCAGGAGCAAACTCATTCTTGAAATAATAAGAACAAAAATGTGTTGTTTCACGGTGTAAGTAAGAAGAACATATCGATCCTTCAACTCTAGCTTTATTTTTCACCGATCTTTTTGAATCACCCATGAACCTAGAGAAAATGATATTAATTAACATAATAATCATATATTTTAAACTTGTTTCTTATATTATAAAAATTAACTGACCTTTCAAACGGATACATCCATCTGTATTGGACAGGTCCGCCAAGTTTAGCTTCATATGCGAGATGCACCGGTAGATGCTCCATAGAATCAAAGAAACCAGGCGGAAATACTCTCTCCAACTTGCATAAGATAAGTGGGATGTCTTGTTCCATTTTTGAAACATCATCAGCTTTTAGCGTTGCAGAACACAAATTCTTAAAGTATTGACTTATTTTAATGAGCGGATTCAAAACGTGTGTTGGCAACGAACTAAAAGCGATAGAAAGTAAGCACTCCATGAATACATGACAATCATGGCTCTTCATCCCATGCAACCTCCCATTATCCACATCCGCACATCTAGATAAATTGGAAGAATAACCGTCTGGCATTTTCAACTCTTTTATCCACTGATAAACTGCTTTCGCTTGTTCGGTAGATAAAGTATAATTGGCTTTGGGTTTCAAAGTCCTAGTACCTTGCTCAACCAACAACAAATCCTTTCGTCTACAGTAATGATCTATATCCTTCCTAGCTTTCTCATTGTCTTTCGTTTTGCCTTTCACGTTCATGACTGTGTTAAATATGTTGTCAAAAAAATTCTTCTCTATATGCATGACATCGAGATTGTGACTCAATAGATTATCTTTCCAATAGGGAAGTTCCCAAAAAATATATTGTTTTGTCCAATTGTGCCACTGTCCATAGCCATCTGGACGAGAAACAACACCCGTTACGACTTCCACAGGAGGGATATCCCTAACACTATTCCAAACTTCCTCTGGTGTCAACTTACGAGGAGGTCCAGCTGTTAGATTACTTGGCCCTGGAATAATAGAATTTAAAACCATGTATGGTTTAGACATACACATTTCTGGAGGAAGGTTGTATGGGGTAACAATAACTGGCCAACATGAATACGCTGTTGTCGGGGCTTGAATATATGGTGTGAAACCATCAGAGCATAAACCAAGCCGAACATTACGTGGATCACTGGCAAAATCTGGATGAACACGATTAAAATGCTTCCAAGCTTCACCATCAGATGGGTGACGTAATTCACCAGAATTATTTCTATTTTGATGGTGCCACGTCATTTTACTCGCGGTCTCCATTGAAGTAAACATCCTTTGTAGCCTTGGTATAAGCGGCAGATAGAACATTGCTTTTCGTGGAACCGGTTTGCCTCTGCTCATCGCTTTCCTACTGACACGATAGCGTGGCTCTCCACACAACTTGCATTCCGACAACTCTCCATCATTTATGCCAAACTCATTGTAATAATAGAGTATGCAACCAGACACACAACAATCAATTCTTTTAGATTTTAAGTCAAGCTTCGATACCAGTCTTTTAGCTTCATAATAACTTTGCGGCAAAAGCCCTCTAATGGGGGTTGCATCCAACATCATTTTGGTCAAATATTCCATGCACAACTCAGCAACATTAAATTGAGACTTAAGACCCAACAACCGAACACACATTGATAATTTTGAGTCTTTAGATCCTTCAAATAATGGTTTATTTGTCTCACTCAAATACATGTAAAACCTTTGAGCTTCCTCATTTAGAACTTCTTCAGCATCATATTCTGGTTCTTCAAAATCCAAATTTACTCCAACAGCGTCAGATATCATTCCCTAATAAACATCTAACGGTTGTATAATTTGGCCTTCAGATGTCGTAGTCGCTAGATAACTACTTGATGTGGGAGCTACTACTTCAACCGGAACATTAACCGCAGGAACTGTAGCTACCCCTGGTCCTACTTCCCCGTCACGACTCCATATCCAATAATTTGGCCTAAACCCATTATTGTACAAATCAAGTCTAACTTCTTCTTCATTTTTTATAAATCGAAAGGAACATTTCAAGCATGGACATATAATACCGCCTTGTCGCGCAAATTCTTCATGACAGCACAAAAAATAAACTCTTCTACTCCTTCTACAAAACGTCGCTTTAAACCGGATCTTCTAGGAAACAATCGATCATACATCCAACTACGATCCATAATTTCAAGATCTATGTACTACACTACAATGTAAATGAAATAAACTATCAAATAAACTATCAATTACTTTATATTTTGATATATATATATATATATATATATATATATATTGATATATTAATTATCTTATTTTGATATATCAATAAACTATCAATTACCAGCAACACAATGAATTTTTAGATAATGTTATATATTAATAATTTGAACATTATAAATAATAATTGCAAATTTAATTTTAAATTTCAATTTTTATAAGACAATATCTGTTAATAAAATTTATAAGTGAACTTAATAAATAAGTTTTTTCAATATAAATTATTTTGTATTATTATTGCAAACAAAATTTGTAACAAAATTTTACTATAAATAGTGAAGTAATTAATAAAATCCGCCGGAAAGTCCTGGCCGGAAAAATCAGTTTTTCTTGTAGTGTAAGCTTTAGGTTTGACTCGCTCCCACCAATCACTCTAGATTGGATGCAATAGGATGACCAGCGAATCCCCTTCAGGATACAATGGAGTTCCTTGATATGGTCTGCATACCCACACCAAGCATATCAATCAATGGTAGTTTACGGAACAAAATTTTCCCAATTACTCTCGTGCACTAGAGAAAAGAAGAAATGACTTAGATATAATTTGTAACATCCCTAATTTTTAAAAAATAATATTATAAGGGGGTTTTATATAAGTACTAGTCGATGGAATTAATGATTCGCAATTCGGAATTGGTAGAATCGAGAAAATTTCGATGTCGAAGGAATTAAATGTAGAATTTTGAAGTCTTACTCTCATTACCCAAATCTTAGATGGACTAAGGGCAGTTTGGTAAAATTACCACCACTTAAACCCCCCCAGCCCTTTACACCTCATCCAGCTGACTCATCCCCCCTCTTATACCTTCAGCCACTCCCTCTCATTTTAAACTCATTTCTGAAAACAAAAGAGAAAAGAAAGCTGGGAAAAGAAGAAGGAGAGGGCGAAGTGGAGAGGAGGAAGAAAGCTAAAGATAAATTCATCTACTGGTTGCATGTAAGTACACTTCAGATCATTGGATTCCTTTTCTCTTCCTGGTTCTTTTGATATAAGCTTTGTGAACTGAACCAAGCCATTTCCTTTCCTTCCATTTGCGATTTCTTAAAGCTCCATGGGAGGAGAATAGAAGTCTATTGAGAAGAAGAGGTCACCTTGCATGTTCAGGAGGAGCCACTAGGAGGAAGATTTCAACCAGCAATTTGCTTTGTAAGTGGTAGTGTTGATAAGTTCAAATCACCCATAGGAGGTGTTGCTGTCTTGGAATCGTTTGGAGCCCAAATTCGGGGATTTTTCGTGTTCGGTTCGGTGCCTTCGTCTTTCGGCTCAACTCTCGGGATTTCGACTTACCGGTGAGTTCTACTCACGGATTAGGGAACCAAATTTTTGATGATTTGAATCCTTGACATAATCTGATATTTTGTTGAAAATATGCCTTGGAAGCTAAATTCTGAGTTTTTGGAAAAATAGGTGTTTTACGGTTTTGAAATCCATAAACGAATCGAAATGGTTTTGATGAAAATTTTGGTGATGAATATATATTCTGGAATGCCTGGATGTTTTCTGAGTTTCAGAGGTGATTGACATTAGAAATCGAATCGGGCGAAAACGGAAAACGGAATTGAGAAATAGGAGAATTTGGGAAACAGACACAGGTCGCACGGACCGCGCGCCTGCTACGGGTTGGTTCTGTTGAAAAATAAAACGGAACGCACGGGTCGTGCGCCCCTGGGCACGGACCGTGCGCTCCTTTCGGTTTGGCTGGGTGATTTTAACAAATCACGCACGGGTCGTGCGCCCCTGGGCACGGACCGTGCGTGAGCTTCTGTCACCGATTCCCGATTTCTCGTTCCAGAGCTCCATTTGATCCCGAACCTTTTCTAATCTCTTTCTCAATCATTAAAAATGAAGTTGTCTTATTAAAAACCGTATTTTGAGCTCGTTCAACTTATGTTTTTGAAAAGAGTTTCGAAAGCACATTTAAGTGAAAAACCGAAACCCTAGGATACGTGTGGGTACACTGACTGAATATATATGTTTATATATGTCAAATGAAAATGATTATAATGCCGGAGGTCTAACTTATGAATTCCTCAAAACGGGTTATAGATCGATATGGATACTGTTTATCCAATTATTGTGTGATTGATCCTTTGGTGATCGAAAAGATATAAATTATCTAACTCTCGAGAACTTGATGCGTATTGTCATACTATTGCGTTGGGTGACGACCCGACAAGTAGCATACTAGGGAGGGTAGTCATGACCCCTTACCTATGGCCCTGAATGTGTTTTGGCATGGTCAACTCACGGGTTACCGATATTCGTGACGTTGGGTTCACAATCGGTTTATGCTAAACTAAGACTATGGTATTTCTGATATTCGTGACGTTGGGTTCACAATCGGTTTATACTAAATAAGATAAGAGCACGATTTGCTTGGCATTTCGATTAATAAATAAGACATTGTTATGTCAGCTCTTAATATCGGTTTAATGAATTGAACCGAGTGTCAGTGAGGGGGCACGGTAGGACTCACTGAGATAATGTTATCTCACCCAATCCATATTTGTTGTTTTTCAGAGAAGCGGGGAAAAAGGAAGACTATTGTGCACGAGTAGCTGGTATACTCTTGGAGGTGCCGAAGACTTAGTCATTTGATCCCTTGTTCTTTTGTTGTCTTATTGGTTATATAAACTTGTATTGATTATGAGTTATATGAACCGTTGTCATACCCCAATTTTGTCCAGCTTAGATCAAAACCCTAATTTTCCACAAAAATAAATAAGTTGAGGAGTGAGAAGCATTATGCATTGCATTTTGGGTCTTAGAAGTCATTCCAAGGTCTTTAAAGTCATTTTTAGGGTTGGAATGCACTTGTTAAGCAAATTAGGGTTTTAGGGTCAAAAAGGGCATTTTGGTCATTTTTCGTAAAAAGATGATTTTCTCGCAAAAAATGCACATCCACAAAAAGTACATTTTTATTCTATCAAGGATAATTTTTGTACAATTTTTTAGAAAGAAAACCCTAGTCAAAATAATTAAAAATGTATTTTTTCCATTTTTAGTGCATAGAAAAATAAAAAGGACCATTAAATATTCCTCAATTCTTAAGTGACAATTTTTATTGTCATGGGTGACTAGAGGGAATATTTTATGGTGCCCAAAAACATGTGCCACATTTTCAATAGTTGCATTCCCATTATTTCCCATGCCCAAAATTTCAAATTCAAAAAAACTCAAAAAAGGGAAGTTTCCTCAATAAGACAAAATGTACTATTTTGTGCAAGCTTGCATCTTTTTTTTCCTTCCCTCCTCATGGCTGCGAATTCCAGCCCATTTTTACCTCATTTTGTGTTTCTTCATGCCCTTAATCCATGTGAGTTGTACTCCTAGCCATTGATTAAAATTCTAGATCAAATCCTAGGCTACAACTATGTGCAAATTGACCTAATTGCCCCCAACAATTTTTGTGTACAAAAAACTCTTCAATTTCATATGACACCAGCTCATTCCCTTCCATTTGTGCTTTCTCATTGTCCCTAATCCATGTGCATTGCAATCTTGGCCCTTGATTCAAATTATATCTCAAATCTCAATGGTTGGCAAAAGCACAATGTCCTATATACCCTTAATTTTGCACCTCATATAAAACCCAAAAATAAGAAACCAAAGGGGGGGCATTCTCATTTTACCCTAGCACACAATCAGATCACAATTCCTCTCCTCCTCCCCTCTCAAACCCAAGACCACCTCCCACCATTTCCACCACCAATTTTTCAATTTTCAACCATCCAAACTTCATTATTCTTGATTCCTACACTAGATCCACTTCTAATCTTGCATTATCTTCAAAGTTCATCATCAAATCCTTCAATATCAAGTGATTTTCGTGGGATTCAAGAGGAGGTTCAAGTGTTCTTGGTTTCTATTTTGATCTTCTTCTTCATTTCAAGCAAGATCTAGAGGTAAGCTCACAAACTCTTGCATTTTCTTTAATTTTCATTATGTAATCTCTCTTCTCCTCATCTCAACTCCTTCATATATTGTTGTTGATGCTTTGAGGAGCCATCTCAAACATTATTGACAAGCACTTAGGGAGGCTTGGGTGTTTGAGGTGGCTCCTTGGCTTTGAAGGAATTGTTCTTGTGTCTTCTTGCATTTTATTGTATTTTAAACCTTGTTGGTATAATTTTCATCAAATGAAAACCCATTCTCATGCCCATTTTGCTAGTTTTTTTTCTTTTGATTTCGCGTGAATAAATGCATGATTTGGTTGATGTTTGTCTTAGGAACTTGCATGATAGATTAGGTCCTCTTCTTTTGTGTTGTTTTGTGTGTTAATTTGTCAATTTTTGCATGAAATAAGTTGATGATTCCATGCTTGTATGCATTCGGCCATGACTAGGGTTTTTACCCCTTTGATTGCTTGAAGATTGTCATTTTGATTGTGGTTGAGTAAATGCAAGTTATGTCATTGTGTTTGTTTACTTTTTACCATTTTACTTTACCACTTCATTAACTTTTTACCAAAAAAACATAAAAACATTTTACCACTTTGGTTTTTACCATTTCACTTAGTTTTTACCAAACATTTTTATCTCATCACATAAAACATTTTTACCTTCATTCAAAACATTTTACCACTTGCATCTTTGCATAAAAACCCCAAAACATTTTCTCATTTGCATTTCATACTTTTTCAACTTTATAAAATAAACCCCAAAATACTTTTACCACTTTCAAGACCAAAAACATTTCATCTCATTTACAAAACACCAAAACCCAAAAACATTTTACCACTTTCTTACCTAAACCTTTTACCAAAACATTTTCACCCTCATGCATCTTCATCCATCCCTATTTATGCGACACTCTCATGCATTCTCGAGTATTTATGCCTTGCATAATAAACGTAATCATACTCAAATGCTCATGCATTCTTGTATGCTCATGCATCCTCTTGTCTACTCATTCATGCATTCATTCTTGTATGCTCATGCATTCACATGTTTGCCAAATCATGCATCATTGCTCACATGTCCTAACCTAGAATACTCTATGCCTATGATCAATTGTATTCCTTTGTTCTTGATGCCATTTGAATGTCTTGACTTAATTGTGCACAAACCCTTTTACACAATCATGTGCCCTTATAAGGCTACCAACATGTGTAGCATAGAGGCATATGTGCCCCTCTTGAGATTGCTTCCAACTTGTGTAGCAATTCTCCTTCACACACAAACACAATTGTTTTGAGAACTTTGTCTTGCATCTATGACAATTAAATCTCTTGATTATATTGGCATGCTTAATCTTAGTTGATGATCAACATGTTCATGATTGCTTGATTAGTTGAATATGTTTGAACTTCATTCATTCATGTTGCATTTGGTTTTGGACATAGAATTCGATTGAAAATGATTTATTTATTTTTTTAAAACTCTTTTCCAAACCAATTAATTTTCAAAGCATTTTCAATAAACAAAAATAAGCAAGTAGTGGAGGTCACCCATAACCTTTGTTAGTTTGATCTCTATGAACGCTCTTCAATTTCACATGAGTACTCAGCGATGATTACCCATAATCTTTGTTAGTTTAATCATTCGCTAATGCTCGTCCTACTTCGAAAACCTTTTCAAAACTAAAGAAATTAGAACTACGTCGCTTTGATTCCCATTTGGGATACGTAGGAGCGAGCCACGTCCTCGTCAAGCACAACAAACCAAAATTAATTCGATTGCGAAAGCCCTTTTTGATCATCTAAAATAAAAACCGATTATCATTAATGATCACTCGCGCCGTTGCCGTTTGGTTGTTAATGATAATTTCATTTTCAAAAGAGTTAGTAGCGCGGCCACTCTAAACCGTTGTTGTTTGGTCGTCGCGAACACTCGAATCAAAAGCAAAACCGATTATCGTTAATGATCACTCGCGCCGTTGCCGTTTGGTTGTTAATGATAATTTCATTTTCAAAAGAGTTAGTAGCGCGGCCACTCTAAACCGTTGTTGTTTGGTCATCGCGAATCCTCACTCCTACTGCGAAAACTCATCTAAACAGACTAAAAAACAAAAACCTTTTTAGGACAACCAAGAACTACGTAGCTTTGAATTCTCCATCGCACCAGGAGATACGTAGGAGCGAGAGGCCAACTCTCGTCAAGCGCCAAAAATAAAAATTTTCATTAAGTCTTCTCACTCCCTTTTCAATAAAGAGGCAAAATAAAAGCATTTTCAAATCAACACATCAAACAACACATTTAATTAAAGGTTCCCTTTCGGTAGAAAGGAGGTACGGGGTGCTAATACCTTCCCCATGCCTAACCGACCCCCGAACCCATATCTCTAGTTTTCGAAAGACCATCCGCCTTGTCTAAAAGACCTTTTTTCAATGTTTTGGTCTTAAAATTAAAATATTGGTGGCGGCTCCATACCTTTTCCACGTTGTACAATGAGAAGTCCGAACCGGATTTTTTGGGGTGCAACAACCGTCTTATGTTTCTGTTTGGTACTTGGACTTGGATATTGTAATCCATTCGGTATGGAACCGATGTACTTCTATTTTATGAAGTAATGTTATTCCGACTATGTTTTTAATTCGGAAAAAGTTTGTATGTCCAATATTTAAACAGGAACTGTGTCCTCTGAACTTCCGCATCTGTGCATCTTCGGTCTCTCTACATGTTAGAAATACCGGGGTGTTACATAGTTTTGGGAAAATTTGGGCACACAAATATATGAATTTCGTATGTTTGTTCTGCCAAAAAGTGTTTTTATTTATAGAGAAACTCATGTCACTTGGTGAAGGAAAACAACTCATAAAAGAGTCTTTACAATTCTGAAACAAAACCATTACATACGATTCGAACCGGGTCACACATACTGTAATAACAAAACACAACCACTGAACCAGACCCGCAAATATGCTATTGTAATGTCATTAATATTATTAAACCATTGTAACTTTCCAAATATATTTTGGAAATATCTTAAACAAACATAATGTCAATAATCTTTTTAAATTAATGAGTCCTGCTAATATCACCTGTGTCAGGTTCAAGAAAGTCTAGCTCCACCATCTGCTGATTATCCCTGGAATTGGTTTGAATGCAGAAAAAATTATGCACGTTGCATTGCACCACAGATACAATATCTGCAAGGTAATTAATTACTCAGAAGTTTCAAGAGTAGCATTTTCATGATGTCAGTTGTTTTGTTCTCAGTATGGTTAGTCATTAGTGGCAATATCTTCCGAAACAGGTTTTCGAAATCAGATGGTTAGAGTTACAAGAGGCTTCTCAAGGTCTCGTAAAAACGGGTTGTTCATAAATTCGTATTTTGCTCACTGCCAATCTGAAAGACAGGATACATGGTTTGCTCCCAATTCTCCTCATATTGGAAATAAAGTACGTTCTATTCTTTTAGCATTATTATAAGTTTTCTCTATTAGTTTTCAGTTTGGCTATATTTTGGTTTTGTGACAAAACCTGCCATAATTTGGTTTTCAACTGATATATACCACCAAAGCATCATTCTTTCAATTATTTATTTTCTTCTGCTGTTGCATTGCAAATACGTCTTTGGATTGGAATCTCAAAAAAAAAATGTAATTGGATTGTCATAAGTTGTAATATTCATTCATGTAAACATAAACCATTGACTTTGGTTATTCAGTTTTGGTTGTATCTATTTTTTGCATGGTAGATTATGGTTCCTATCTGTGGAACTTCCGCATATATGATTCTAGTCCAAATGTTTTGTCTTCACATATTATACTCCAAAGATGACTTTAATGTTTGTTAACTTTGGATGTACACTTACAAAGAAATGAGGGGATATAAGTTGACAGATATTGGACATGTATGTATGAATGTTAGATGTAGTGATGCATGGTTCATCCTCACCAATGGGTGTATTTACCATCTAATCTAGCTGGACTCGTTGGCTGGCTTTCCTTCCATTTAATGACTGACTCTGTTGCTTTGGTTCAAATCAATGCCCTCATTAAATATAGGCCTCAATGTAAGTCATAACAGTCTGCAAGCAAAAGAACGCTACTCAATATCCACTTATATATGTCTTCTTAAACCACAAACAATCTAATCGAAGTTAAATGGACTAATTTAGTTGAAGTCAAGTCAAATTACTTTTTGTCTGTAAAGTATGATTGATGTTCACATAGTGGGAAGGGAGGGGGAGGACAGTGAATGCAGAGGAAGGAGGTGTGGGATGAGAGAATGAGTTGAGAAAGGGGAAAGTTTTTGGACAGCTCTAGGCCTCCTTGTCTTTGACCAAAAAAAAAAAACCTCCTTGTCTTGCAGACTCTGATTCTTTGTCACATGGGTCCTTTACTTCGTCATATAGGCCTTTTTTGGAATACAATTATTATTCTTTATAAGCAATACGTTATACCTAAGAGTATTTGAATGAGATAGTTTGAGTCTCTTTTAGCTGAATCAAGACTCTGGGTTCAGTAATGCAGCAACGTTAAATTTTTTGAGGAAGAGCTTTGTCACCTATTGTGGTCTTACTCGGCTTGCGTGTAGAGGATATCTGATTTACACCAAAAAAAATAAACTATCCGTTATAATGACATAAATTTTTAATTACTTAAAAATGAAAAAATCTGATTAATATGTAATCCATTATAAACTAGCAATATGACCTTATCAAATAAAGTCTATATAATTGTTGTCAAAAAAAAAAGTCTATATAATACTATGACCAATTACCTATAAAACTACATCCTAATATTATCATCATACTTTAAAAAAAAAAGAGAGTATAAACTTAGAATCATAAAAAGGTTTTTTTTTTGAAATTATATAGAGCTTATTTGGTTTGAATTTTTTTTATGTTTTTATTTTAATTATAAACATATGATGCAACTTTACTTTATTTTCTATTTTAAATATTCATACACAGAACAGAACGACTATAACAGCTTTTTTAATTTCATTATTTCATATGCAAATCTTTAAAAACCCCTAAAAAAGTAAAAAAAACATGTTAATAATTATTAAAAGTGAGAAAAATATTTTGACAAATCATCAGTCAAGTCCTAGTCATGAGAAAAATTAAATAAATCAAGTCCTAATATTGCTTCTCCAGCATTATTCTATATAAGTAAATTTTATTTTATTAGAGGTATTATGTGCAACGTGACACCACATATATATCAGTTAGTTGAAATCTTTGTCCTCCAAATAAAATGTTGACACGAACTCCACCAACTTCCATAAAATCACTCCATGCTTCCCCCACACGAAAAACAACATAAATTTATTCTACTACTACTGAAAACGATTAGTAATTCTTGCGGAGACAAGCATACATGGGTGTAATCAAATGCTTAATTGCCACAAGACACGTACGTAGGTAGAATTGAGCCTCCAAAATTGTTGTAACCCTGAAAGAATGTTTGTATTTGCTGATATATAGTAGCCATAAGAATCACTGTAAAATAAAATATAATGCACAAAGGGAGAGAAAGATTTAAGCAATTAAGTGAACCTTTATTGGGTTTCATAAAATGCGAAGGTGGAAAACCAATTAGGTATGAAAAGAAGGAGTATGACTTATGGTACTAAGCTAGTAGTTTAGTAATAATTACTAAAGGGTTATATAGGTAAATTCATTTAATAATAAAAATTGACAAAAAAAAATCAGATTTGGGTAATTAAATGAAGGAGCAAAAATAGGAACAGTTATAGAAATCAAAATATCCCACAAATCACGGAAACGGTTTCAGAAACCAAATATCATGGGATCTTGGATATTTGCTATTATATGAGTTCTTCTCTGTTCTTCTCCAAAACGGTCCATCTCTGTAACTTCGTCGTCGCCGTGAGTCTGTAATTTCGCCGTCGCCGTGAGTTTGTTCTTCTCCAAAACAGTCCATTTTCTGAGTGTTTTTTTTCACACGAAAAAAGTTCGTTCATTAACCACTGATTTGTAACACAATAATTGGATGTCACTAACCACAAATGTGTATCGCAATGGTTAGTGGCCACTAACCACAGATATGCATAAATGTGGTTAGATGCCAATGGTTAGTGGCCACTAACCATTGCAATGCACATATGTGGTTAGTGACAACTAAGTACCATTGGCATCTAACCACATTTATTCACATTTGTGGTTAGTGATATCTAACCACAAATATGCATAGCAATGGTTAGTGGGCACTAACCACATATATGCATAAATGTGGTTAGATGCCAATGGTTAGATGTCACTAACCACAGATGTGCATAGCAATTGTTAGTGGCCACTAACCACAGTTATGCATAAATGTGGTTAGATGTCACCAACCACACATGTGCATATCAATGGTTAGTGGCCACTATTGTAGCCAGAGAATAAGATAACTTCGGTTAGTACGATCTAACCAAATAAAAATATGACTTTGGTTAGTAGAAACCACAGAATATATCAAGATTGGGTAGTTGGTCCTAAACGATGAAAAACTGATTTTAGTCTCATGTTCATCAACATCATAACGAGACATGATCAATGGCGTGCTTCAATGGCGTGGATCAAACGGAGTCCGTTTTTAAACACCCGTGGGCGTCTTATTTTTTGGCGTGAGTGCGTATTTTAGTCTTGAGTTGCGTGAAAAATAAAGAAATATATATGTAACATGAAGAAGAAGAAGAAGAAGAAGAAGAAGAAGAAGAAGAAGAAGAAGAAGAATAAAACGAAAAATAAAAGATGAATATAACGTAAAACATAAAATTGTGACAATGTGAGAGAGAAGATAATTGGAAGAGAAAATCAAGGCTTAATAAATATTTTTGTTTTAATATCCCTAAAAAAAAGGGAACATTTATTATATTAATTTAATTTAATTAAAACCAGAAAAACTGGATAGGACACAATTACCCCTACTAAAAACTAGCCATTGGATTGAATTGGATTGAAATTTTGTCAATCCAATGGCTATTAACAATTTAGTAAGAATTACTAAGTAATTGGCTTAGTAATGTAAGCCGTAGCCGAAAAGAAGACCATATTAAGGGGAACAGTACTTGATTAGATGTTAACTAAGTTGATCAACATAAAGGTGCAACTATTGGAGTTTCATGCACGAGGTCCATGGCCACCTCTTATTCCCTTATTTGTTTCTGACTTTTGAAAGGAAAGAGAACAAGGTCAAGAAGAAATTAAATCTATATGCTTAAGCTGCACACAAAGTGCTATGTGACAAAAAATGTGATGAAATAAAAATAATATAATTAATATAGAGAACATTAAAGAAAAGCGGGGAGAGATGTCTAATGTCTAACAAAAGCAACATTGGGGGAACAAACTACTTTTCTTTTACCCATTGTTTTTAACAAACCGAATCTTAAATCTCTCTCATGTCTCTCTCTACCCTTTCTTGAGGAATAATTCTGTTCCCTGTAGCTTCTAACTCTCACCCTCTTCTAGCTGTTTCATATGCAATTATATTGGTGTATCGGTATAGAAAAGTATTCCATATTCGTGCAATACAAATATTGCACTATTGGAATCACCAAGAAAGCTAGGCAGTGTTCTTGAGTTGACAAAGTGAAAAATGAAAAGAAGAAAGTGTAAATATGTGTGTATTACATTCCCTATAGGCCTAGCTATAGCTAGGTATAGTTTTTATCTGCATGCTAGCATATGGGCTGTCTGAACAACTGCTTGTGCCCATGCTGCCAATGCCCTTTCAAAAGGAAAAGTGGAATTGGAGGTCAGGACAAACTAAATTCACATACTAATAAATGGTAATGCTGTGACGAAATTTTTTGATTAAATAGATTTTAGTTACTTAAAAGTGAGTTGAACCTATGGGATTTTTTATCGAATACATTTTTCGAAAAATGATTTCCGCTACATTAAAAATGCACTTTCGCGGCGGTTCTAACCGCCGGTAAGAGTAGTCTCCGGTGGTTTTGGGGCCAGCCGCAATTTTATGGGTTGGCAGCATTTTTGCAGCGGGTCTGACAACAGTCGCGCACAACTGCAGCAACTCATTTTGGCGGTTACAAACCGCCGCAAAATGGCAATTTTGATTTATGTTTTTTTTTTGAATTGTGGTGGTTCAAAACCATCGCTAAATGACACCAAAATTTTTTGTTTTCAATTGTGGCGGTTTAAAACCGCCGCTATATTGAAACACAACTGTCGCAAGCCTTCAACGCTTAGAAACGTGTGCAGGCAACTGCCGTGAAACACAACCTGCCTTTCAAGCGGGGGGTGATTCAAGGCAATTGCCGCAACCTCACTACCGCAATTGACGTAGTGTTTTACCTATCCTTGATATTTAGATAGGTTGAATCAAAATTGTTATCAGATGAAAAATTACCAAAATGATTAAATCAAACATCAAATTTGATCAAATACAAAAATACTTAATTAATATATAAATATCTAAATTTATCTATCTATCATCTCTTTAATCAAACAACCCACTACCAAAATCTCTAATTTACCCATTGCTATTTTTTTGCCACATATCATATTTGAGGGTAAAATTACCTATTTAAAAAATCATTCACCTTGTATTGTTCTTTTCATGGGGCCTGCTGTTCATTCACCAAAAAATCCTTCCCCCTCCCCCCTTTCAATTTTGATTAATTCGGATAAGCATGGCAACATAACCCAAACCCGCGGGTACCCACCCGACCCCGCCCCGAGTTTGACGGGGAAAACCCGCTTTGACTGGTGTAACAACCCGGTATTTCTTTCTACTGAGAATACCCAGGTGCACATTAGTAACACATCAGAGATATATTTCCTGCTTAGACACTGAATATTACTATAAATTTTTCGCTGAATAAAACCCAAACAGTCTTATTTACAACAAGACAATATGGTTCTCAGACCATATACCATCAGCAATTATAGTGTTCAGTATCATACAAGAAAGCGGAAGAAAGATAAACCTTAAATACATAATGTTCTAGCATACAGACAACAGAAGGGAAATAAGCTTAAACATAAAGCTAGGCTATCAGCAACCAATCCGAGCTCAACCTACTCGTGCCTCTTGGATTTCCGCTGCCCCTGTGTCTCTGTAAAACAACAACATTTAAACAGTGAGATACAATCTCAGTGAGTTCTACCGAGACCCCTACTCACACTCTCGGTTCAATTATAAAATCCGGTTTTAAGTCAATACGGCATCGGCCGCGCGAACGCTCCATCCGATGAACCGCATAAAACAATCACACAAAAACAGATTACCGCTGACGCGAACGCTGCAAGCCGGTAACCTGTTAACTCAGTACGACACCGCTGACGCGAACGCTGCAAGCCGGTATATCAAAACGCGATATATTTTCCAATTAACGGTTTTTAAGTCAATACGGCATCGGCCGCGCGAACGCTCCATCCGATGAACCGCATAAAACAATCACACCAAAAACAGATTACCGCTGACGCGAACGCTGCAAGCCAGTAACCTGTTAACTCAGTACGACACCGCTGACGCGAACGCTGCAAGCCGGTATCGCACTACAAACAACATAACACCGCTGACGCGAACGCTGCAAGCCGGTGAACCCCCCTACCAATAGTACATTCTCCTATTGGCATGGAGCCTAGGTAAGAGGATCATGACTCCCTCCCCCTAGTATGTTACAACATAGGGTCGTCACCCAACTCGATATATAAACATATATCTACAGTACTATGAACCCACGGTCCATCAAATTAGACAATCAATGAAACACTTAATCCACATTTTCTTTTTATAAAAACCAAGTTCACACTCGCACTCTAGTTGACCGCTTTTCGACACAATTTTCCATATTAAAAACAATTCATTTTGCCTTAAAAATAGAATATTCAGTTAGGCCTCTGAATAAGCTTTCCAACGCATCTGAGAACACCTCAATCGGGTTCCCGGATCAAAAGATATCGCGAAAACAAAATCAGTGAAAAACTGTTGAAAAATCTGCAAAACGTTGCGACGCGAATTGCTACCGTCGCGACGCGAAAAACGACAGAAACATTTTACGTTACAAAACTGGGCCAGGTCGCGACGCGAAGGGGACGGGTCGCGACGCGACCATCTGCAGAAAAGTGCAGGTTTTCCGGTTTCTTGCGAAATTCGCTATTCCGCTCAACTCCGATTCTTGTTCCGATTAAAAACAGTTCAAACATCCATGAAAACAGATTCAATCAATGTCACACAATCAATCAAATCAATCAAAAACTCAATCTAAACGAATTTCATCAAAATACGATTTATTTCGAAATAACGGTTTTTGACCCAAAAGTTCTCAAACGATTCTCGTTCCGACCGAAAACAGATTTGACGACCGTAACAACAGTCTCAATCAAAGTCACACAATCAAACAAATCAATCAAAAACTCATTGTAATCGAATTGTATCAAAACGCGACATATTTTCAAATAACGGTTTTCAACCCAAAATCTCTCAAACTCGATTATCAAATAATATTCCAGTCCAGCGAAAGCGATAAAACAGTTTATCAATTAATTCGAAAAACAAAAATCCTAAACGTGAGTAGAACTCACCCGTGAAGCGTGTGCCGACACCGAGACTTCAAAATCACCGAGACTTCGCCAAATCACCGAGTAGCCACACGAACGCTCTCCGCTCCGGCGACACCCAATCCGCTTCCAAAGCTTCCCACTCGATCACGAAACCGCTTTTGACCGAAATACCGATTTCCCGAAATTCTCCATGGGCACTATTCATCATCTTCTTCAATCTCAAACCACTATTCACCAAAAACCCCAATTTGATTTTCAACTCCAAATCACCCAATCGATCTTCAATACTTCGAGTAATCCACCTCGTGCTCGCTCCTAAACATCGCCCTTAGCTTTCCCTTGAGTTACAACCATCGAAACACCGATTTTCCCTCTCAAGTTCGAAAATGGCAAAGTGAGAGAGAGTGAGTTGATGATGAAGATCTTGGTACGAAATCGAAGAGGAAGTAACGCTGAGCATTTTTCGTGTTGGAAGGAAGTCGTTTCGTTGAGCGGATGTACTCCCTTTTTCCTCTTCTTCTTCCTCCCTCTTTCTTTCTTCTTTCTCTTTTCTCTCCTTTTCTCTCTTCTGTTTCCAGCGCTTCCTTTTCTTCTTTCTTTCTTTCTTTCATTTATTCACACACACACATATATATATTTATTAATATATACGCGGTAACGTGGTCCGATTACCATATTGATCTAAATCTCCAATTTCGATTCCGAAACTTCCTTGATCCATATTATCCGGTTAACGATCCGATAACGACCAATAATTAATTTTTGCACTCAATAAATTTACCAGTCAAGTACTAAATTAATTTAATTGGGTTAACACCCAAATAATTCCATTAATTATTTTGCGGATGTTACAACTGGGAACGGGGTTGGGTTCGGGGATACCCACCCCGTCCCCGCCCCGAACCCGCTCGACAAAACATAAATTAATTATTTTATTTTATTATATGCATATTTACTCATTCATTTTGTTTCATAAATTTTGTTTATTTTTAATTTTGATCTATTTCCTATAGAAAAATCTATTTTAATATTTTTAACTTTATTTTATCATTGTATAATTATTATTATTTTATTTTATTAATTATTATAAATATATTTTTTGTATTTTTCTTATAAATTGTGGTGGAAACGGGTACCTGCGGGGAACCCGTCCCTGTTTGGGACGGGGTTGGGGGATGCAAAACCCGACCCCGATAGAGGTAGGGACAGGGACGGGGAATGCCAAACCCGCCCTGTTGCCATGCCTAAATTCGGATTTTCTCTCTATTCTCTTTTCAATTTTTTTTGAATCTATCTACTATCTTATTTTTAATAAAACTATCCACTATCAAAATCTCTATTCTATGTATTCAATTTTGATTCCCCTTCTCTCTCAATTCTTATTCAAGTTTTTTGAATCTATCTACTTTCTATTTAATCAAAACACTCAATACAAAAATCTCTATTTTATATCTTCTACAATCTATTAATCAAAACATTTATCTTTTACTATCTCTTTAATCAACCTAGGATAAAATAGTAACTCTCGATTGATATTTTCATTCTCTTCCCCCCTTATCAAAATTTAAATTCCCTCTTCTCAAAATTATATGTTGTTTGTATATTTCCATTACATTCGATTTCTTGCGAGAAAACATAACGCATTGCATTGATGATGGTATAATCATTTTTATATTTTGTTTTCATGAATGTCTTCATTCTTTATAATTGAATATTTTGGTTTGTAGTCTCGATAAGAAAATATTAGGTGTTGTGATTATTTTTATATTTTTCTTGAGTTCCAACGGGAAAACGTTAGATGTTGTTAAATTTCATTACTTTTGATTTCCGATGACAAAGTCTTACATGTTTGTCGAAATAATTATTTTTTATTTGTTAAAATCTTTTGCTATAGTTCAATTTCTGCACTCAATACGAGTTGAACGTAATTGGTTTGATGCAAATTGATTGAGAAATGAGAAAATAAGAGCCAAAACATGTTTTATAGATGCAAATTGTTTTTTGACAGTGTTTGCATTTTAAGCGCTTTTCTTAACAAAATACTTGTCATATTCTGATTCCTTATTGAATTTCGAGCATTTTAGGCCCAAGAATCGTCCAATTTGGTGCTCTATAGCAAAATCACTATTGTTGAGATTGAAGTTTTTTAAACTTCAAATTCAAGATTTCGGTTCCAGAAGTGATTTAGTGCATAAACACTTTGCTGAGCTTAATTTTGTTTCTTTAATTTTTTGTGAAATTTTATTCAATTTAGAGTCCAGTTTGATTCAATTTGGTTGTGTATTGCTTGAGTTATTCACTACAAAACAAAATAGGTATTAGCGACGGACATTAGCGAGGGATAAAGGTCCCTCGCTAATTCAACTATTAGAGACGAAATTTGCGAGGGATAAGGGTTCCCTCTCCTGAAATTACGTTAGCGACGGAAATAGAGGGATTAGCGACGAAATTGGATCCCTCGCTATGCGTTAGGCGTCAATTTGAAAAGCCACATGGAACCCTAGGTAATTAGCGACGGAATGTATGTCCCTCGCTAAATTTTTCTGACCGTTTCAGTCTTGGGTCATGTGAAGGGATTAGCGACGAAATTGGTTCCCTCACTAAATCCATCCCTAACCCCACTTAAATGACACCAGAAACCCATTTTCCTCACCCTTCTCTCTCACTCTTCACTACGACTCTCACTCTTCTCTCTCACCCAAACCGAACCCTAACTCTCCTCTCTCATTTCCACCACCACCACCACCCAAAACGAACTCCTCTCCTCTCTCTTACGAATTCCTAACTCTCCTCTTTCTCTCTTCTTCTCTCCACCTTCGACCACACCACCACCCTAAACTCCTCTCTCTCTCTCTCTCTCCTACGTGAACTGTCATCACCACCACCACCGGAGCTCTCCCTTTAGTAGGTTTTGAATTTTATTTTTATAATATTGTTTTGATTTTAATTTTTTAATGAATGTGTTTTGATTTTTTAAATTGAAATGGTTTAGGATTAAAATTGTTAGTGTTTGAAGTCTCACTACCGCACCGGAGTGTCACCGTCACCGAACCACCGCACCAGAGTGTCACCGTCACCAGACCTCAATTTCATAATGGTTAGTTTTTTTATTTATTTTCATTTTTAGCTATTATTTTAGTTTTTGCTTGTTAAAATAAATTTGTTGTTGTTGTGTGTTAGATTTGAGTGAGTGTTAGAATTGTGTGTTGTTGTGAAATGTGAGTTAGAATTGAGTGTTAGGATTAAGTGTTGTTGTGAAATGTGAGTTAGAATTTGTTGTTGTTGTTAAAATAAACTTGTTGTTTTTAAGGTTGTAGGATTGAGTGTGAAATGTGAGTTAGTTTGTTGTTGTTAGAAGTGAATGTTTTTTTGGGAAATTATGTTAGAGATGATTGTTGTTAGTAATTTAAATGTGAATTTGAAATTGTTAAATTGAAATTGCTGAGAAGAGTTAGATTGAAAATTGTGCATGTTGTTAGAGATATTAATTGAAATTGTGTTAAATTGTTGAAATTGAAATTGAAAAGTGTGTGTTGTTAGAGTCTTAATTAGAGATGTTAATTGAAATGTGTTATTGAAAAGTGTATGATTTTAGAGTTGTTAATTGAAAAGTGTTTAATTGTTGTTAAAATGCTTGATGAACCCTAGGTTAGATGACTATATTGGATGTAGTTGTTATTGTGTGTTGTTAATGGAAAAGGGTGAGGTGTTGTCCTTCACTCCCATATTTTGCTCAAAATCATCTCCATTGAGATAATTGCGAGACGATACTAACAATTTTAAGGTTGGGAGTTAGAAATAACTTCCTTCACTACTTATATGGAAAAAGGGTTTTGCGAAGGAAATGTCCCTCACTAATAGCCTTTTTTTTGTAGCGATTCAAGAAACAAGAAATCGAAGGAACCTTGGTGTGTTTTCATTCATATTGTTCTTCACTTGTCTTTTTTTTTTTGTTTAAAAGGACCGAATTGAAACTTATATGAAAGATAAAGGACCAAACGACACAAATGAAATATAAAGGACCAAAACAAAAGAAAAAAAGACAAAAGACCAAAATGAAACTTTGGTCAAAGATAAATGACCAAAAGTGTTATTCAACCTATTTTTTATATTTTGTCTTCATGAACGTCTTTAATTTTATAAATAATTATTTTTGAGTCAAGATGAAAAAACATTAAAGGTTTTCGGAATAATTATTTTTTATATTATGCTTTTGAGTTATAACGGAAAACGTTACATGTTGTTGGTATTATTTTAGTACTTACAAAATGTTATAAAATACTTGACTTTATTTAAAAATACTATAAAGATATTTGACTAAGAATACATAAATTAGTTTTACTATTCAATTTTAATTTTAGAATCTTTGGTACCATATAAATTATTTTGTTTTAAAATATATTTTCAATTAGCTGTCTAATAATTATATTGTTTAAATACTTTAATTTGAATTATACTCAATTAATTTATAAATATGATCTACAATGTACGAGCTGATAACCATATTACAATTTTGATTTGAGACTACTTTGTGAAAATAGCACGATGCTACCTATGCGCATGCACAGCTATTTTGCTAGTGTATAACAAAAATACAAGGTTCGTCACGGTTAAAATTTTAGTTTCAAATTACAAGCTTCAAATCCAACATTTTCTTTTGACAAGAGTCAGAAAACTTTTTTTTTTGATGAAATGAAGTTCAACATATTAGGAAATCTACTATACTATAAGCAAAACAACCACCAAATTTACAAAAATTACCCATAACTATAAATATTATCAAAACATCACTTTAGGGTTAATTTGGTAACTAACTAACAATAATAAGTTACTATTTGTCAGAAAAAAACAATAATATGTTACTAACTTTTTAAAAAAAACTGAAAAATAGCAGTAGAGAAAGAGAGAAAAAAGAGATGCAGAGAAAAAAATAGAGAGAATTAGAGAGAGAGAGAGAGAGAGAGAGAGAGAGAGAGAGAGAGAGAAAAGAGACTAAAAGAGGAAAAAAAGAGTTAGAGAATGTGAGAGAGAGAGAGAGAGAAAGAGACACACAGAGAAAATAAAAAGAGACAGTGACAAAATGTGAAAGAGAGAGAAAAGGAAAAAAAATACGTATAAGAGAAAAGGGGTATAGAGTATAAATAAATCTACTATCTATCTTTTTTTGGGTAAGTTGTTCTCATATCGGGTGTGGGAGTTGAACCCACGCCCTTGTGGGGAATGAGCCTGCTGGAATTTAATGCAAAATTCCTAAAACACCCTCAGAATGAGTATAACGGCTATTTATCTATTATAGCCGTTATGAGGCCGTTATAAAAGTCTGTTATTACAGTTAATAGTTTGTTACTAGTTTGTTATACAACAAACTGGGTTTGGAACTAATACAAACCCCTCTAACAGCTAATATCCAGTGAAAGCTGTATAAATACATGTACATATCATAGTCTAGTTAGGGTTTACAAATCAATAAGAAAATTTACATTGAGTTTCCGTTTTTTACAAAGTCTTCTCCTCCTGATTCTTTTCTGTGTGCTTTTTCCTTAAATTCTGTGCGTGAGAGTCTTTGAGAGGTTGTTCAAAGTGTGAGCACCTCGCAAACAAGAGAACAAACACAATTAGGTTTTGTTCTAAATATCAAACAAGAAAAGTGAGAAAAACACAAAGAGAGTGGAAGAGAGAAGAGTTTACCTTCGGTTGTGACTACGCTCTTGCAATCTTCAAAGTGGTGAGGATTCGTGTGTTCCTCAGCAACCAGAGAGCACATGCAGAAGAAAGGAAAAATCACAAACAGTTAGGGTTTGTGGTTCAACTTTGTAAAAATAAAGAAAAGGTGAAATAGGAGTAGTATTTTACCTATTTGATGTTCGTTGAGTGATCGATTGAGCTGTTCTTGGTGATAGAACACATGCGAACGAGATACAAAGAAATTAGGGTTTGTAAACTCTGAAATTGATAGATCAAAACATGGGCGTTTTGATATTTACCTGTTGCTGAGTCTTCGTGTGGAAGAATTGAAGCAAAAACGTGCTTTAATTTGTTGATTCTGCTGGGTTTGTGAGAAACCCTAGCAGAGCAATTTTGAGAAGAAGAAGAAGAGACGGTGGAGAAGAAGAGAGGGAAAAGAAAAAGAGAAAATAACGGAGAAAACCCTAAAATTGGGTTTTTATATTCTTGATTCGGATCAACCCGTATCCATTGTTACAACCCTGCGTGTTTGAACAGTGCAACTCCCACTAGATTCCGCATTAACCCGTTAGCAAACTGGGTTTATTTCAATTGGATCAGACTTTGTTAATTGGGCTTCATCTCAGATAGTTGCACATCCAATATTGCTTTCTTGCACCCCTGCATGAAACAATCCTCAATTGGTCAATTTGTTCAATATATGGTAAAAATTCTAATAGAGCCAACCTTCATTGGTAATCTACTATCTATCTTTTAACCACTAGCAAAAAATTTCAAACTAACTTTTTAGTCTCTTAGAAAAAAAAAATAAGAAAACTTAATGACTATTCAAACTACTAATAAAAATTAAAAATATACGTGATAAATATTTGTTAATAATACCTAAAAAAATGACAAATAACTGTCACGTGTATACAAAAGAACATGAGATAAATATTTGTTATTGATAATTATAATTTTTGAAGACTACTGGAAATCTACTATTCATCTTCTACTATCTCCTATCATCTACTAAGCTACTAAAACAATTGATAATTTTTGAAGACTTAATAACTATTCAAGTAATTGATAAATATTAAAAATACACGTGACAAATACTTGTCACTTGAAAAATAGCTGTCACTTATATATAAAACAAACACAGGATAAATATTTGTTATTGATAATTATAATTTTTGAAAACTATCTATCTTCTACTATCTACTATTATCTACAAATTTAATAAAACTATTCAATTTAACCACTGGGAAAAATTACAAATTTATTAAAAAGGACAATTAAAAATGACAATTAATTGTCACTGATATATAAAAAAATACGAGAGTGCCAACAGAGGTAATTGTCCTTTTTGGAGTCATAGCTTCGATGTAAAATTTAGTAATTGTCCTTTTTAGGCTTAAATATGTTTTAGGCCCCTGCTAATATAGAGTGTTTTGGTTTAAGCCCCTGCAAAAATTTTTTTTTGTTAAAAGCCCTTGCAAAATGACATATTTTGTTATAAGCCCTTCTATGACTAAAATGTTAGCTTTAACATGGAATGCTATGATTGCTGGATATGTTGAGAAGGGCTTATAACAAAATATTTCATTTTGTAAGGGCTTTTAACAAAAAAATAATTTTGCAGGGGCTTAAACCAAAACACCTTATATTTGCAGGGGCCTAAAACATATTTAAGCCTCCTTTTTAATTCTCACCGATTCTAATCAATTCATTCTGCATCGAAACTAAATTTTTTGGAGTCATATATAGCTTCGATGTAAACTTTAGTTTGGATTAGAATCAATTCACTTTTTTTGAGGTGTCTTTGTCACGGCTCCGGTGTCCAAGGGAAAGGCACGGAATAATCCAGAATTCGGCCGGAGTAAGTAAAGTCTGACTCCAATGTATTCTATCCCTGGGGATCGAACCCAAGTACTAGCCGAGTTCGCCCCTTTAAATAGAGTGCATTAACCACTTGCACTCGAAAGTTAGAATCATTTCAATTTTTTTGAAACCAAAAGTAATGTTATGAGATGAAACCACGATGGATTCCTACAAACGTTCGTATATACATACTCTCAACATGTTACCATATCGAATTGTTTAAGAATATTGTTTTAAATTATGGTAGAATTGATTTTGAATAATTTAGGTTTGAAAACTTATTTTAAAATTACATTTAGAAGAATTGATTTTCTTTTATTCATAAAAATATAATCATTTATTATGTATGTATGTATATGCCACTAGTGCAAAATCAGGAAAAGAATTAGACATTTAAAGTCAGGCGTTCAGATGCCTGACTTTATATGTTGACGCGGTGGCAAACTTGTAATTAAAAGGCAAAACTCGCGAGTTTTAAAGTCAAGCGAATACACACCTGATTTCTAAAGTGAAAAAATAGCAAAAAAATTAGACTTTAGAAGTCAGGCGTGTATTCGCCTGACTACATAAGTAGACACGGTGGCAAACTTGTAATTAAGGGTGAAATTCTTTTTTTCTATTTTAGTACTTTAGAAGTCAGGCGCATACACGCCTGGCTTCTAAAGTACTAAAATAGAAAAAAAAAAGAATTTAACCCAAACGTATGTGAACCCTAACTATCTCTTCTCTCAGAACACTCTCCTCGCATTCACGCCATTCTCAAGCCGTCCTCTCGCGTTCTCACGCCTCACTCCGAGAACGCCGTTCTCCGCCCCGCCTCGCCTCGCCGTGCACCACTCCACCCTCCGGCGCGCGTCTCTTCCGTTGCTCTCTCCACTTCAGTTTCACGCTCTGCTTCTGAGTTTCACGCTAAACTCGTCTTCCGTTTTCCAAGCAAGTCTCCCTCTCTCTCTCCCTCTCCATGTCTCTCTCTCTCTGCCGCTCTCTCTCTCTCTCTCTGTCGCTCTCTCTGCCTCTCTTTCTAGGTTTTTTTTGATACTGTTCTGAATCCCCTATTGCAATTTATTCGGTGCTTCTCCGCATAATACTTTCACAGCTCCTATCTAATTCCTAATTTCTCAGTTTGAAACGAGTGTGTTGCAAACCCTAGTTTTTTTGATTTGAACATGGGTCAGATCCAGAAGTCGCAAACCCTAGTTTTTTAGATTTGAACATGGGTCAGTTTGATTATGATTATGTCACCGATGATGCTTGACCTATGATTATGTCACCGATGATGCTACCAATCTGCTTATAGAGAAGGATTTGGACTCGATCTCCGCTTTGCGTGGCTTGTTGATTTCGCGACCTGCTGATTCTAGCTTCTCGCATAAGAACGCGCTACTGATCTGCTTGGAGAGAAGGATTTGGACACCGATGTTGGGTTTTGTTTTTTGGATATTTTATCTTGCTTTAATTTTTATTTTTTGCGTCTTTATTGCGTTATGTTAAGTGATTTTGAGCTTTTTTTTTATTTTGTGATTTTTGTAGATGCTGATTTGAGGGAAAAGTTGAATAAGATTATGTCATCCGAGTACTTCACTACCACTCCTGAGATGAAGGCTGCTGTTGAGGTTGCTGTCGCAACTGCTGGAAATTATGCGTCTTTTCAGGTGCCGGTGCATGGCTCTGTTTGTTCGGTCGAAGTGGAGGATCGTTATTCTGCTTCTATTGATCTTCATGCATCTCTACTGAGGCGTGGAAGGTATAAAAAGAACAGTTGAACATACTAATTTGATCTAAATTATGCCCAATTTAGTATTTAATCTCTGCTTGTAATTATAAGCTAATTTCATGCATCCTAAGATTGGATTGTCAATAATTATTTTCTCATGAATCCCAATTTAGTATTTAATCTCTGCTTGATCATTTTGATGATTTGGATGATTTTTTTCAGAACAATGGCTTTAAAGGTGTTTACAAGGTAGGTTACATGCATATTTGAACAGTCATTTATATAAGTTTTTGATGTTCAAATTTTTAATCAAGTTCCTTACCTGTGTTATTATTATCAATCTTGGCAGGGTCGCACAGGAAAAGCACATGATGGATGTGCTGTATTTTGGAAAGACAATTTGTGGGTTTCCATTACCCCTAAAAGCTAAATCATTTAGATAATTGAGTTTTGGTATCCTATATTATTTGTTTGATGTTTTACATTTGTAACCTTTGGCAATAAGCAAATCAGCTTCCTAAGCACTCCTTGATACAAAGGAGTGTCAATGCATAAAAAATGTGCAAATCACAGAACATAGAAATTGATATAATACAGCTCCAAATTTGGCCTAAATACTGTATATTTTAAATTTTGAATGCAGATTCAGTCTTTTGCATCAAGAAGATATAGAGTTCCAGAGATTTGGCCTGCGTAACAATGTTGCTCAGCTTTGTGTTTTGGAGGTATATAGTGGTTGATTTCTATTTGCTCCGTTGTCTTTTATTAGATTGATCTGTTATGCAGTATCTAAGAGAAATTTGAGTATATGGACAGAGTGACATGAAAAAGTAATTTATAGGGGGAACGGAAAGGAAATCAGGGAAAGGAAAAAGAATTCTCTTGTTTTGGAGTTTCGAAATATCTAGGAAGGAAAAGGAATTAAAGGAAAATTTTCCTCTATTCCTCTCAGAGGCATAATTTTTGTGTGTGCGTGTGTTGGGTTTTTATATCCGCTCCCTTTCCTCTCCCTCACGGCCCACAAAATTGGCTACTGTAGGATTCAGTTTCCTTATGGTGTGTTCCATGTAACTTTTTACTTATTTTCACTCAATGGAACGCTTTATTTGTGTTTTTAGGTTCGTAGAAGGCTTCCCGGTTTCTCCCCTGCTAGGGTGCTAGATTTTGGAGTTGGGACTGGTTCAGCTTTTTGGTAAGCGACTCTAGAACTTTGTTCTGGTGAATGATTAACTTTGATATTATAAGTTTATTGATGTTCTTAAGGTTTTGTTGATAGGAGATTCTGGAGTTGGCAAGAGTAGTCTTCTTCTCACCTTCTTCTCCAACTCCAAATCAAACCATGATCTCTCCCCTACTATTGGTATTCCTCTTTTCTTTCTTTTTATTTCTTTTACTTTTATAGTTTTCTATATTCTTGGCTGTGATGTGATGAAGAAGCAAGAATGGTATAGTTGCCTGTAGCATAGGATGATATACATATATTAATTTCTGGGTTCATTTTAACTCATTTTGAGAATGGTATAGTTGTCCTTGATGCATAGGGTGATATACATATATTTGCTGCTTTTGATAGCAAGCATACTTTCTTGTCACCTTCTTGTTTTCTTGCAAGTTCAACCAACATATTTATTGTTAAGGCTTTCATTAAACAAAAAAAAGTCTGTGTGTAGAAAAGTTTTTGTGAAGTGTCCTATGAAACATGACGTGACACCGATAATTTGAGAAAATTGAAATATGTTGGTATGTTCAATCTGAACTATTCTACATAGGAAGTGTCTCGTCTCATACAGTCATTGCATTCCTTCAGAAAGTACTTACAAACTGAACAAATGCTTAATAGTCTTTTGTGTTCATTGTTAGATTCATTGAAATTTCCCTAATCATCCTGTAAATGTTTTTTAAGATTGTTTTTTGTTTTTAAATTAAAATTCATTATCAGTATCTTGAATGAAATTTTGATCAATTTATCCACTACATACTGTGAAATGTTGTGTTTGTCTAATGAGGTGATATCTATTCTCTTGATCTTGGACCTTCTTCGTTCCTATATTTTTTTATCTCTCTGTTACATTGGGGGGCTAGTAATAGTTTATCCGAATTTTGAAGTTTTCATTTCCTACATGAATTGGTGCATTTTGGTCAAAGGAATTTTTGTACAGTAATATTCTTTATATGGTTGTATTACTGTTACATGCTGAGTTGTTGCCTGTTGGTCAACTTAAATCCTTGACAGGAGTGGATTTCAAGATCAAGCTTTTCACAATTGGTGGTAAAACATTGAAGCTTACTATTTGGGACACAGGTATGTGTTTTTCTAGTTATTTGATCACATTTTCATTTATCTTTTTGCTAAGAAATTTCTCAACATATATGCACTCAGGTAGTGTTATAAGGAATAAGGAACAGAATTCTGTTTGATTATTAAATATACTCTTCAACCGGTTCCTTCGCTTCTTTATATCATCTGGATTGTTCAATGATTTGAAGCAAGTAAAAGAGCCTTGCAAAATTTAATAAAAGAAAAAGAAAATAAAAATACACAGAAAATGGGATTTAATATAAAATATGCACCTCCGTTGGCGCTTCGGTTGGCGCTCTCGTTGGCGCTCCCGTTGGCGCTTCAGTTGGCGATCTTGTTGGCGCTGTGGTTGCTGCTCTCGTTGCCACTGTTGTTGCCGCTCTCGTTGTCGCTCCTGTGCGGCGCACTAAAAAAAGAAAATGAGATTTAATTTTTGATTTTTTTAGGAAAAAAAGCTTTGGAACTTTTGCTAGTGGTATGAGTTTTTTTGACAATCAGAATTACATTGATTCATAATAATGTATTTTGACATTAGAGGTAAAATATGCATCCCCATTGACCCTCCCGTTTGCATCCTCGTTGGCCCTCCCATTGGCGCTCTCGTTACCTCTGTCGTTGCCACTCCCTTTGCCTCTCCCGTTGCCACTCCTGTTGCAGCTCCCATTGCCAGTCTCTCGTTGCCATTCCTGTTGTAATTTTTGGTAGGGGTTAAAGTTTTTTTACAATTCTTAGTGGTTAAATTCATAGTTCTTGCAGCAGCAAGAACTATGAAACAGCAATGTGCAAACACAGCAGACAGAATTTTGAAATTCACTGTGCAGTCTTGAAATTCATGAAATCTGGATTAAACAGGGTGGTTTTGATTTCCACTTTTTGCATACACAGAATCACAACACAAAAAAACGCAACACACAAAACAAATCGCACAAATAAATAAAAATGTAGAAATTGACACGGGAAAGAAATGTGAAAGTGCGAAACAGAAACGCAGCTAAATCAGAAACAGAAATTGGATGCCAAGGTTGTAGGAACTTGAAGGAAAAATGAAGAAGAAGACAATAACAACATCAACGTAAAAGAAGCACGCGTGGGTTTCTGTTTGATTTTTTTGTTTTTGTTTGAAGAAACTAACAATAAACAACAGTGAAGGAAAATAAAAGGTACGACTAGGTTGCAGATTTTTTTTAACAAATTTTGTGATTATGGAAGAGATTCAATGATACCACTTGATGTGAACTAGACATATCAGTTCACTAAAATTCCAAGGATCCTTTCATAAATCATACTTTTTCCAAACACAAGCTAAAAAGGGAAGAACTTACAAAATGTGGACCCGCAACAAGGATGAATGATAAATTTCATTGTTGGACCCGCAACAAGCACAATCAAGCCTTGATAAGATCCATGGAGGTTCTAAGAAGAACTAAGAGGAGCAACTTGCTCTAAACTCACAATATCATAAAATGATCAAAGATCCCTTACATGAAGCAACACCAACTCTTATATAGGTAGGGTTTGGCCATGGCAACACAAGCAAAATAAGGCCCACATACAAGTCAAAAACATGGCCCACTAGTTTAGCACATGTCTACATATTTAAACCCCAAGTTTCAAACTTAAAGTATAGCCTATTACAATTAAAATAAAATAAAGTTCATCCTGTTTTTAATAAAAATTAGATTATCTCAATGCTCTTGCTGTCTGCATCAACAGGCCCATGGACGGCCTTGTGTCTGATACACTTGTGGATGTAAATCATCAGTATAATTACTAACAAGTTCATCACGTCTACGCGTAATTTAATTAATTGCTTCATTTCACCATTTCTTTGTTCAAATACTACTCCATTAACCAACACTGTTGGTCTAGTAACTTAATCTACCCTAGGACACGAGGAGTCGACCCGGTGCTCCCTATTAAAAAAGAAAAAGCATGTTTGTTAGTTATAACTTGTTTATGTTTTTGGGTTACAAATTTCAGAAGCATGATCAACAAATTTTGCAAAAGAAAGAAAGAAAAAGGAAAAAAGTGTCTTTTTGAAAGAAATTTTTTGAAAATCAAAACTTGTTTGCAAAGTAGCCTGAGTTTTAAGCAAATGATCAATGTTATTTCTACCTTTACACTATAGTGCATCGGTGATACTAAAGTTAAGTATGATAAGGAGAGGAAAGACAGTGCAATTAGGCTTGTGAACTATTACAAAAAGAAAAAACATGAAAAGCTATTTTCTCTAAAGCAAAAACTGTACCCGTTCCAAAAATGCATGATAAAAAGATCAAAAAGAAAAAGGAAAAATGCAAAAAAGGGGTCAGTAAGGAGAACAATATAGCTGAATTCTTCAAAGTAGTTCCCATTGCAGGAGCAATCAATTGCCCCAGCAATTCATTGCCCCAGCAATCATTGCTCCAGGAACCAAAAGGCCACAAAAAGATTAGCACTGACCCTGAATTTGAAATACTTAATCCAAGACCCGTTGTTGTGCTTTGAAGCCCCCGTTACTCTGAGGAAATTGTTAGCCTATTCTATCTTTTGAAAATTCTTTTAACTTGATCAAATGCAAACTTTTTTCTATCCAAAGCAAAGTGAAATTTTTGAAACTGGTTAAGAACCAATCTTAGTTTAGTGGAGCACACACTCACATAAATGGGTAGCAATAACCTTGAATGTTGAGAAGAGCTTATGGCTATTAATTTCTTTGAAAATCCAACCACAAAGGTTCTAGATGTGCACTTGTTGAAAGACAAGTTTTTGAGATGTCTAGCTGATCTGATCTTCTGAAAAGAATCAAAAACCCTTTTATAAATTTTGGTCTTTTTCAAAGTATCATTACTTGAGGACAAACAATGGTTTAATTTTGGGGGTGTGATAGCTCTATTTTATATAGATTTATTTACGCTTTCAAATCTAAATAATTGTGAGAATCTCTGTAATAATATTTTGATACATGTTTTCACTTCAATGGACCTCCTCTTTCAACATGTTGGGTGATCTCATCAAAGCTTTTGAAGAAGAGTAAAAAATGGAAACCCTAACTTCTTCTCAAGGTAACCTTGGAGGTAACCTTGGAGCTCAAGACAACCTTCAAAGAAGCCTATAAATATATCTCCTCATCTTCATTTCAAATCATCCCAAATTTTAGGAAGTAGTCTAAGATTTTGGTGCGAATGAGAGGAATAAATTGACAACTTCTCTCTCTACTTCTATACCATTTTGTTTTGTTGTTTCATTGCTCCAGCATTGCTAGGCAGAATATGCAAAGGAACGCCATTTGTGTAACTTCTATCTTATCTCATTTCCTTTGTATTTTCAATCATATGAATATGATCTCTTATGTTTATATGAGCTTAGTTATGTCAAGCATGAACTAAATATAAAAGTTGGGATGCTTTAGCTTTGTAATGAACTTTTAAATAGTTATTATGTTATATTGATGCTAGCAATTTAGTTCTTGTGCTATAATTTTTTCAAACTTATTTTGAGGTTGATCACTTAGAATAAGTAGGGTCACGAAAACAGACATGGTTTGTGATTTGAACTCAAGAACTAATATGGATAAGTGTTTTAATAAAAAGGAAACTTTGTTAAATCCATGCTAAAACCTAGACATAGGATAGCATAGTCCATAGGGTGATACTGTGGGATCTTCATATACAGGGGTGAACTTATTTAGAGCTTAGTCATAAGACTTATAATGAAACCTTGACGCTAGTTGCTGAAAAGCACACATCAATTGCTACAGCACCCATTGCACGAGCAATACATTGCAGGAGCAATCCATCAATAATCATTGCCCCAGCATCACATATATCATAATTGCTATTAAAAGTAAATTACTTAGTAAAGGGCATTCCAACTATTTCTCTTAACTGTTTCTTAATCAATCTCTATCTTGCTATTTTACATTCTGTTTTCACACACACTAATCATCTTTAATTTTATTTTTGATTTCTGTTTCTCACTAGTATTGCTACCACTTTAAACTCTTAAAAATTAATCTAATCCCTGTGGGTACGATCTCTACTTTCACTTTATCACTTGTTAAAGACTGTGTACACTTGCACATCCTTTTTGCACAACACCAAGCAAAAATAAGCTCGCTAAGGAGATGATCTCTCATAAATAAATTTGCAAAGAGGATAAATATATGCATGATCACTTCAACGACGAATCATGATAACCCGTGCTTCGATCTAGCAACACCACTGCTCTGGATGACCCTCGTGTCTTACACCGAAAGTCCAGAGAGTTGGCGAGACGAGTAAAAAAAAAGCCAAAAACAAAAAAAAAAAAAAAAGAGAGAAGCAAAAAAGTGAAGCAAAAGAAAAAGAAAAAAAGCAAAGAAAAAAAAGTAAAAAGAGAAAAAAGTCGTCCATTATATTTCATTCATCATCTCACTTAAAAAAAAATCAATCATTACAGATGTATACATTACATGCATATCATATACATATCATCTGTTGCTCTCCAATCAGCTTCAAGCGTCGATCCTTATCTACTTCCAATTCTTAAGTCAATACGACAAGCGTTGAATCCTATAGCACAAACCAGATTGCAATGTTAGCACATACACTAGCATAAATCCATTAGACCAAATCGGTCCTTCAGTTCGGGTCAACGCTTCAAACGGAGACTCCGAGCTGCACCTTCAGATCAATACGTCGCCACTGAGCCCGACGGATCCTTCAGAACAATAGGTCCTTCGGATTAGCTGTGTCTGCCTAAGACATAGTGGACATCCTTCGTGGTCAACATATCAGTTCTAAATCTGATCTTGACCCTCACGATCGCCATGACGTAGGTCAACCTCAGACCCTTATACTCGTACCATAGCTAGTGGAGGTCCATCAGACCATTTTGGTTCATCAGGCCCACGCAGCCCATCAGACCCACCGGTCCTTCAGTTTAATTCAAATCAATGCGCCAAGAATCGACTGCGAGTTGGACCTTCAAATCATTATGCCAACACTTCCGGGCAGCGATCCTTCAGACTAATCAGTCCTTCAGACCAATCAGTCATTCAGATCCCCAGTGATCTTTCTTTATTGCTTTTTCGTTAACACGCCAAGTGTTAACCACTATCTGTAAATTCTCAAAACCCTCAACTTTCCTACTAGTCGGACAAAATTAGCGTCTGTTTTATCTTTATTTTGATTCCTACTATAAAATTTTGAAAACCCTTCATTTTTCTACTGAATATAAATAAAGAGTGACAGCTGTTATACATTAATTTTGTCCCCTCTATTTTATTACAGTCGTTTTATTATTTAGTTCGCGTATCGTAAGTCCCAAGTCCTATTACCACGTCTCGTTTAATTAGGTCAACGTTCAGTAACTTAATCAATCGGGCCAAAATGCCTTTTGTCTGACCTATATTCATACGAAAATTTTGAGAAATTCTGAGCAAAAAAGTTAGGGTTTTACACTGAAACCCTAACCACAAAGCATCAAAAAATTTCTGAAACAAAGAAAACAGAATATTGATACTGTGAATATGTTAGCAACATGAATAGATTAGTATTAGAAATAAAATAGGGTTTTCAGAATGTTTCTTTGCCCTTTTTTTTACAAAAACGAAATTAATTAGTTATCTAAATTAAGTTCAGAAATCAAAATTAGAAATTAGGGATTACTTAGTAATAGGTTTTGTTAAAAAAAATTAGGGTTACACTAGGATATTAAGTAAAATCAGAATCAGTACTTTTAGGGAAAAACGATTTCAAGAACAAATTAGTTTCTCCGGGTTGTTTGTTTGAAAAATTAGGAATAAATTAGGTTACCACTTTTAGGAAACAAGCAAATACTCAAAAAGAAACATTCTAACAACCATAACCAGCAACAAGAATAAAAAAGGGAGAGAACAGAAACGGGCTAGAAGAGAGGGAAAAAAAAAGTAAAAAAAACGGTGGTCGTCCACCCCAGAACGCTGTACACTGCCGTCGCCGTTCGTCCCCAAAAAACACAAAACACCGTCGTTGGCCAGAACACGCCGTCGCACCCCCCTTTGCCGCGAACACAGTCGTGATGCTCCTCTACACAACCGCAAACAGCCCGTCGTCGTACGGGTTTTCGTTTTCACGCCGTCGCCATCGTTCTGCAGCCACGCTGTCGTTGTCGCGAGCGCCACCGGCCAAGGAACGGTCGGTCACCCTCTCCGGAGCCGTTGCACACAACCGTCGTGCGCCGTGAACCTCCCTTCGTTGTCACGCGTTCTCTCTCTCGTTTTCCTTTCATTCTCTCTCGTGTGAATCTCTCAATCTCTCCGGAAATCACTCACTCACTCTCTCTCTCTCTCTCTCTCTCTCTCTCTCTCCAAAACAGATGAAAACGGCACTGAGAGGGTAGAAGAATGAAAATTAGGGTTAGTTGATTGTAGGCTATGAAGCCCCGATACTCCAAAATAGGCCACGTACCCGTATCGGATACGTATCCGATACCGATACTTGTCGGATACGTCCGGATACGTATCTTGGGAGTATCCTGAAATTTATATTTATTTTTAAATCAAAAAAAGACTAGATACTTATCGGATACGTATCCTGGGAGTATCCTGAAATTTATATTTATATTTATTTGATATTTTTGTATTACTATTTGTCTTTGAATTAGAATAGTCCTACTTTGAATTCTAATGCAATGTTGTTTAGTTTAATTTATTTTAGGTATTATAGTAGTATGTGGCTTATTTTAGGAAGAATATATTTTAAAATGGGTGGGGAAAAGACATTTAACTATGCTTACTTATTTTGATTACAAGTATCTTTTTTGTAAATCTGATTATATCTATTGAATATTATGAGCAATTGTCAATTAGTAAACTGGAGTATCTTTAGTTATGTTTTATATTTTTAAATTTTTATTTAATTTTTTATTAAAGTATCCCTGCCGTATCGTATCTTGACTTTCAAAATTTTCCCATATCCGCGTATCGTGTCGTAGCATATCCCGTATCCGGGCTTCATTGATTGTATGTAGGTGTTGCATTATATAGTCTCATTTCTTTTACTTTCTTTTTCTTTTTTTTTTTAATTAAAAAAAACATCAGATTGCTATTTGAACCCCCTCGTTTTTACTATACAGTTCCCCTAAAAGCCCAGAATTCGTGGGCTAGTAAATCCAAAATGTTAATTGGGTTTCTGTGTATTGCACCGCCAGTTTTGAATAATGGAACCCCCTGTCTGCTAATTACACCTTGTTTACTATTTCACCCCTTTTTTCGTTTTTATTTATTTCTTTCCAAAAAACAATTTCTTTTACAAAAACCCATAATATACATAAATAATTTCTTTAATCTCCAAAAATCAAATTTTCAAAAATAGGGGATTAAGTCGACCGTACGGTCGGGTTAGTCATCGTTTTAGGATGAATGGGTCGTACGACTCAAGAGTCCTAAAATACCTATTCAAATAAAATCAAATCACTCCATACACAAACCATTTTCCTGCACAAATAAAAGTCTTATTTTCAAAATAGGGGATTAAGTCAGCCGTACGGCCGGGTTAGTTATTGATTTCAAAATCAAACTACGTAGCTTTGATTTCTCCATCGCACCTGAAGATACGTAGGAGCGGGGGCCCACTCCTGTCAAGTACAAAAAACTAAAATTTTTATTAAGTCTTTTTTTTAAAGTGTAAAATAATCATTAAATACAACTAATTAGCAGGTAACCTTCCTTAGGAAGGATGTCGTAGGGGTGCTAACACCTTTCCCATGCATAACCGACTCCTGAACCCTAATCTGGTCTCAAGGACCCTTATCCAAACCAAAGGTATTTTCCAATGTATTCCCTTTATAATTAAACTTTGGTGGCAGCTTCATTTAGAACCTTTGAAAAATCCTCACCCGGATTTTTTAGTAGTTACAATTGTAAAATAATGTTGAATTTAATTTTTTTAATTAATTACAAAACGAATTTATCTATTTGTTAGATAAATACGTTTTGTAAAAAATACATAACAGATTTATCTAATTATAGATAAAACCGTTTTGCCAAAAAATTAGGGGTAAAATGGGAAGAATTTTGTGTGGGGGGTATGGTGTATAGTGGTGCGGGTACAACAACGGAAGGTTTTTTTTTGTACCCCCACTATATGTCTCTATACCCCCTACAAAATTTGATATTCCCCGAATGCCCCTCAGTATTATAACTAACGGATTTATCTAAATAAAAGATAAATCCGTTTTTTAAAAAAATTAAAACGGATTTATCTATTTAGTAGATAAATCCGTTTGACTTTTTTTTGGTTCAAACGGAATTACCACTTTATATTTAAATCTGTTTGTCTTTATATTTGTTTAAGGATGTATATAGTGATGATTCACTTTATATTTAAATCCGTTTAACTTTATATTTGTTCAAACGGATGTATTTGTTCCGTTTTTATATTGGTTCAAACGAATTTATCTATTTAGTAGATATATCCGTAGTTAGAAAATAAACTACGGATTTATCTACTAAATAGATAAATCCGTAGTGTATTTTTTTACTACGGATTTATCTACTAATTAGATAATCCGTTTTTGGTTTTTTCCGAAAACGGATTTACCTTTTAATTTGGTAAATCTGTTAAAGACCTATTCACAAGGGTATTTTCGGAATAACGAAAATTGTGGGGGTATAGGGTCATATTGTGGGGGTACCCAAAAAAACCCAAAACGGAACCCTTATATTGATCGATGGGTTTTTTTTTGTACCCCCATCATCTCCCTATCTACCCCCACATAAAAGTAAAACCCGAAAATACCCCTGCCCAATTTTCAATTCGCTCGGATTTACCTCCATTTGAGGTAAATCCGCTTTGTTATTTTTAAAGTCGGATTTACCTCATATGGGGGTGCCTAATAGGTAAATCTGATTTCAAAAATAACAAAGCGGATTTACCTTAGCTGGAGGTAAATCCGCTTTGTTATTTTGGAAATCGGATTTACCTAGTGGGTACATAAATCCGATTTCCCTAAAAAAAGAGAAAATCGGATTTATCCAACCTAAGGTAAATCCGATTTCCCTAAAAAAAGAAAATCGGATTTATCCCACCTAAGGTAAATCCGATTTTGTTATTAAAAAAAATTATTTTTTATTTTATTTTTTAAAAAAAGTTATAAAATGCTACTAAAAATCCGTTAAATAGCCAAAACTAATCCAAAAATTATGAAAATACCACTAAAAATCTAATAAAACCAAAATAAAGTTATGCAATTTTTTTCAGATATTTTGGAGATTATGAAAAATTAAAAAAATTAATAAAAAATAGTAAACGATGGAAAGAATGTGGTTTCATTACAATTTGAGTAGGTTGCCCAAAAACTGATTTTTTAGCCTAAATTATTCTCCCAACGTACAATATCGTCACGTGTTAACCAACTACACACTAAACAGAACCAAAAGACGGTCGAAATTTGTTTCTAAAATTTTAACTGATTTATTTATTAATTAGGTTAACAAAGCGGATTTACCCCCACATAAGATAAATCTGCTTTGGTTATTTTTAAAAGCGGATTTACCTTATATGATGGGGTAGATCCGCTTTTAAAAATAACAAATCGGATTTACCCCCACTTAAGGTAAATCCAATTTGTTATTTTTAAAAGCGAATCTACCCATCTTAAATAAATCCGATTTAAATTTTTTAAAATTTTTATTGGAAATCGGATTTACCTAAATCCGATTTAAATTTTTTAAAATTTTTAGTGGAAATCGGATTTACCTAAATCCGATTTCCAAAAAAAAAATGAAATCAGGATACGTTCGGGATTTTTAAATTTTGTTAAGGGCAATTGCGTCTTTTCGCAGGGTCGATGGGGGGTAGCTAGGGAGATGATGGGGGTACAAAAAAAAACCCCTTGATCGATATATTGTCAGCCCAACCCATCCTTGAGCCCAATGGGCTTTCCCTTTGACACCACTACTTCTTCTGGTTTATTAGTTCCAAACGACACAAACACCTCAACCTGTCTTGTCGTTTTGGTTCTTCTTCCTCCCTGCAGCTGTAAGCTCGTTTCTCGACCACGGTAAGCTCCTCTGCCGCCGTATTATGGTTTATAGCTATTCACCTATGAAACAGACCTTATATACAAATTGAGAAGTTAAATGAGAGATCTTATGAAATTATTATGATACAATACAAGAAGTTAGTATTTAAAAAATTTATCTTTCTGTTTCTATAAGCTCTTGTTGAGAATTTCATCGAAACTTGTTCATAGGTCCAGTTTGGATTAGCTTCAAACTTATACAATCTTCCAAATTAAAATGAGTTTATGCTTCTTTGCTGTGAATTTTGAGTTTATGCTTCCAAATTCAAATAGGTTAGCTTCTAACTTGTTCAAAAGCCGATTTGAGTTTTGTTTTATTTTTGAGAGTGATTTTATGTTTGCTGTGATTTTTTTTTCTATTTCAACTAATGCAATTTTGTTATTTTAAAAAGCTTTCAACCCACATTAGGTAACCATGTGTTATACATTAAGGATCAAGCTCAAGAGCTTGTGGGGCTGCCCTAGAAACTAGCCTGTCCCTCTTGTGATTGTCCTTACTTGGTACTAAAACAAACCATTGCCAAGTAATAGTTAGTACACGAGGTTTTAGACTTGTTTGTGACCAAATTATCCATGCCACTTACACTACAGTTCACAGAGAGAAATCCTACATAGGTGACAGTGTTTCTAAGGCATTAGAATAAACATCATGATCATATGGGAAGCAAAGAAAGATGACAAGTTTCTGCTAGAATAAACATTAGAAAGATGACAGTGTTTCAAGTGGTGGTTTCACCAGAGAGAGCAATTTTGACATCTACTGCAACTAGGATTATATGTTGTTTATTATATCATTACCCTATGAGTTATTGATTTTATGTAGGCACTTTGATTCATGGTAAACCGTGACTAAATTTCTCTTGGTTCTCCACAATCCGCACCAGTATTCTTCATTTTCCTATTTTTTGGCTTTGATTCAACCTCAAATCCCAGTGGTTTAAATTTAAAGAGTGGGCCAACCAGCCCACTCCATGTGTTGGCCCAAAGGAGGGTTCAAAATATTGCTAATTTTCTCCAAAAAAGGGCCCATAGGCTGGCCCTAGCCCACAGGGCTTATGGTCTTTTTTGTTCCATGGGCCTTTTGACCCAAGCCCATGCGAGCCTGGGATGGGCAGTCCATGTGGGCTGGACTGACGTCTCGTGCTTGCTTTGATTTGTTTTGTGGTTTCTTTGATTGTGCAGGAGTAAATTGTTTTCTGAAACATGTCTGGAGAAGAGGAAGAAAACGCTGCAGAGCTCAAAATCGGAGATGGTAATGACTTTCTCCATAAATTCTTCACTCAAATATTGATTTCCTTCCTTCCCCTTAATGCTTTGCTAGAATTTTAATTTTGGTTTATAGTTTTGCTGAGTGATTTCTATTATTGTTTCGGGACTTATTCGATTTCTATTATGCGTTATGAGTGGAAGGAACGGGATGATAAGTCATCAAATAACACCTTTCACAGTAACCGTTTGGGTGTGTTAGGATTGAGTATGGAGCTGTTACTCATAATCTTCATTGATCATAGTGAATCTCATTATTTTTAGCTTGTTGATATTAATATCTGTCTTATTTCCCTTCTCCTTACTCTCTGTTTGCATAGCTAGTTATAAGATATACCCTGAAGTGAAGGATGTAAATTAAAAAAAAAAAATCATCCAAAGTAAAACCAGGGAATGATGGATTCGTTGATTCTACTAGAACACCACAGGGAATACACAACAGAAGGTATTCCAATGCAACTGTTTAATGGAGGAATGCAGAGAATAACAAACATTAAAGAGAAGAATAATTGTGTAATGATTGAGTATGATTTCCTTGGCCCACAAGGCTAAACATATAGGAGTGCATACAACCTGCATAAGGAATATGCGACTAACTTTTGACACCTCAGCACTGCAAAAAGGCAAGCATGAGCTGACACTAACTAAAATTCACGAAATAAACCAAATACTAATTTTATTTAAATATAGATATAGCTAACCAAGTAACGCAATGTGAATTGCTGTGACAGAAGAATTTAATAATTAGTACTTCAGTTTATATGATTCTATTGTATTATGTTATACTGGATTGCTTGAACATGTTTTTTAGTTGGTGTAATTGGCTAATAAAGTAGAAACTTTTCAGAGTTTTTGAAAGCAAAGTGCTTGATGAACTGTGAAGTTTCATTAATTCTAGAGCACAAATATGAGCAGCTTCAGCAAACATCTGATGATCCCATGAATCAAGTTTCTCAGTGAGTTCAAATTCTTTATCAAGTTCATGCGTAATTTTGACATAAAGTTCATGGATGACATTTTTTATACCCCTAGAAAAATTAATTTTTCTCCCAGGAATAAGACATGCATGATCTGGTAAATTGGTTACTGCCTCCAAGATCTTTTATTTTGATACAATTAAATTGGAAAGAGTTATGCTTTGGCATCCGCTACTGTGATAATATTGACATTATAAAATATGTCCTTGAACTTGCCAAGTGCCAACCCTAGTTGATATTTTTCTAGCGATAGATTTGCCACTGGTGTTGACGTGGAAGAGGAGCAATGTTGTTGGCTGTAGTTAGCACCTTATAATGCTCTTTTCCTCATTTTTATTTTTTCAGAGTATTTGAAAAGTCATTGCAGTATGTCAAGCGTTTCAGCCGCTATAAAAACCCCGATGCTGTTAGACAAGTTCGAGAGTATCCTTGTTCATGCATTTACTTTCAATCAAAATTGTGTTGGCCTTGTCATGTTCTTTCATAATTATGGTTGACATAATTTCCTTTTACTTCTTGATTGACTTTTCTGTTGTTATTCTTCATTTTGGGTTTTCTGTTAAGTAATATCCCTTTCTGTCTTTTGATAAATTAAAGAAGTATCATGTCTATGGTGTTATATGTGAGAGAATTGGTCTATGTTTATTCCTTTTTTTTTGGAAGGGAATAGTAATAGTAGTAAACTTTAAACTTTAAAGCGTCGCATCGGATTGTGATCTTAACCGACATAAAGAATTCTTGCGAGACATCAGTTGGCCGAGTTTGAGGTAATATCCCTATTCCTTTCATGAATTTGGTTCAGGAAGCAAGTTTTCACATTTTATTCAGTATAAAGAAAGTGAGTTATCGTTTCAGACATTACAAGATATGATAATCTGTTTAATTGGATTAATTGCAGTTGTGTGTCCTAGGCAATCTTTGCCCAGAAACTGTGGAGGAAGCTATTGCTATGGTTCCATCTATCAAGGTAGAATAATTTGCTTCCCCTTCTTTCTGTTAATTTTTCCTTTTGGGCTGGAAGGATATGGGAAATGGATTTTTTATGGGTGGTGGTGGTTGCGTCAGGTCAATTTTAAAGGATTTCATTCTCCCTTTCGTGCTTATTAAAAAAACATGGGGACTCTATAAAGGCTCTAATAAAAGCAAATATGATGATGTTTTAATAAATTTATCCTCTTTTAATAATAAAGTAGTATTAAAATTCTATTTTGAGTTGGTAGGACTGTGGTATGGGTTGATTATTGTAAATTTGTAGTCAGTCCTATCTTGTGGGAAGTAGTTTTTTTTTTATATTATTAATTACTATTTTGTAAAGTTCTATTTTGACAAGCAAAGTTAGAAATACCTGCAAGTTATTATGGTAATTAAATTTACAAAAATTTTTGAAATTGGAGAACTCGCATAAGTAAGTTGGTGTTATCATATTGAGCAATGCTATTCATCGCGAGTAATATTTCGCTCAACACTTCTTAGATACATCTTTGGTATGTCTTACCAACTAAAATTTCTGGGATACATTTTCGACACATTTTACCAATAAAGGCATGATTGTCAACCGGATATTATACATCTTTGAATATCTCTTAATAACTAAATATGCAAAATTATAATGATTTTTTTTGACTGAGTAGAAATTATATATACGGGTGGGGAAAATATATGTAACAATATCCACTTGTTATGATCACAAGTATATTATTTGTCATTTTTTCACTTGCAGTCAAGAGGCCGGGCGCAGGATGATGAAGCAATTGAGAAGATGTTAAATGATCTATCATTGATTAAGAAATTTGAATAAGAGTTTCTTCCATTTACCGTAAATTCTGGTTATTCTCGTGATGCAATGTAAGCAGTACTGTAACGTATGACTTGACAGGAAACAAACATGTTTCTGTGGTTTCTAATTTCTATTACAGATTTCATCATCGGTAATAACAGAGATCCATTCTTTTCTTGTTGTTATCCTTTGTAGAAAAAATGCTAGCTAGGCCATTAAAGCAAAAAAAAAGGCTAAAATTTATCTGAGGTCTTTTAATTTATTTTAAAGTTCATATTAGTCTTCTAATTTTTTTCTAACTTGGTCCTTCATGTTTCAATTTTGTGACTAATCTTTGTTTAGACTTTTCTTCCATTTCGTTTAATGGCAGATGACAATGTCTGGTATGGGCTCATATGGCACAGCTAACAACTAGTATACATGGCAAATTAATAACTGACGTGGATTAAAATTTAAATATATCATCACCTAATTTCCCTCAAATATGAAACCCTAGATCTGTAACCCTTAAGAAAGCTTGCAAATTCGCAGTATCAATGGTGTCGTTTCGCATCAACGCCTACCATTCTCATTCAGGGTCGTCTCAAACAATTTAAAGGCTTTGTTCAAATTTTAAAAATTGGGCATCTAATTGGGCTCTACAATTTTTTTCTTCTATTATTATATAGATATATTTTCATATTAACTATACTGTATATATATATATATATATATATATATATATATATATATATATATATATATATATATATATATATATATATATATATATATATATATGTTATGTGCGAAACTAATAAATTAGCAAGCCGTGGACTAGTGGTAAGACCGAATTTTTCATCTACAAGCAACTGGGTTCGAATCACGTAACTGTACTTTTGATGTACATATTAATTTTTCGATAGAAACAACATTTAACTCGGAAAAAATGCAGGGATTCGGCTGGGCCCTGTGCGGTAGCACAGGCCCAAGTCCGGCCCTGTTCTCATTCACGCAGCTTCAATTCACAATCTCCCAATTCTAACTCAGAGATACCTCCACCATATTGTGGGATTTTTTTTTGTACCCCCATCATCACCCTAGCTACCCCCACCGACCCTGCGAAAAGACGCAATTGTCCTTAACAAAATTTAAAAATCCCGAACGTATCCTGAGTTTTTTTTTTTTTGGAAATCGGATTTAGGTAAATCCGATTTCCACTAAAAATTTTAAAAAATTTAAATCGGATTTAGGTAAATTCGATTTCCACTAAAAATTTTAAAAAATTTAAATCGGATTTATTTAAGATGGGTAGATCCGCTTTTAAAAATAACAAATCGGATTTACCTTAAGTGGGGGTAAATCCGATTTGTTATTTTTTAAAAGCGGATCTACCCCATCATATAAGGTAAATCCGCTTTTAAAAATAACCAAAGCGGATTTACCTTATGTGGGGGGAAATCCGCTTTGTTAGAAACAAATTTCGACCGTCTTTTGGTTCTGTTTAGTGTGTAGTTCGTTAACACGTGACGATATTGTACGTCGGGAGAATAGTTTAGGCTAAAAAATCAGTTTTCGGGCAACCTACTCAAATTGTAATGAAACCACATTCTTTAAATCAGAAAAAATTCCATCGTTTACTATTTTTTATTAATTTTTTTAATTTTTCATAATCTCCAAAAAATCTGAAAAAATTTGCATAACTTTATTTTGGTTTTATTAGATTTTTAGTGGTGTTTTCATAATTTTTGGATTAGTTTTGGCTGTTTAACGGATTTTTAGTAGTATTTTATAACCTTTTTTAAAAAATTAAATAAAAAACAATTTTTTTTATAACAAAATCGGATTTACCTTAGGTGGGATAAATCCGATTTTCTTTTTTTAGGGAAATCGGATTTATCTTAGGTGGGATAAATCCGCTTTTCTCTTTTTTTAGGGAAATCGGATTTATGTACCCGCTAGGTAAATCCGATTTCCAAAATAACAAAGCGGATTTACCTCCAGCTAAGGTAAATCCGCCTTGTTATTTTTGAAATCGGATTTACCTATTGGGCACCCCCATATGAGGTAAATCCGACTTTAAAAATAACAAAGCGGATTTACCTCAAATGGAGGTAAATCCGAGCGAATTGAAAATTGGACAGGGGTATTTTCGGGTTTCACTTTTATGTGGGGGTAGATTGAGAGATGATGGGGGTACAAAAAAAAAAAACCCCATATTGTTGGTGTGGGGAAAAGTTGTTATTCACACGGTGACAAAATTTGGGCCAAACCATGAAAAGGAATTCTAGGAGTGTAGGTTTTTTGTGATAAGATTCCTTCTAGCTATAGATTTAAGTTTCTGGTGTTAAATCCATTATTGCAGATTTCACCGTAAAAGATTATGTTCGTTTCATGTTGGTCCTATAAGTCTTTATTTTGTTTCAAGCAAGATTATGATCAGTTGAAACTCTATTGTGTAACAACCTCAAAATAAGAAAAGACGTGAAAGAATGGTTATTTCTACTCCAAAGCATCTTAAAATGTGAAGTGCTCAACCTAAGAAGATTATAAAAAACATAAGCTTCTTTGAGTAGATACCAAATTAGCTAGTCATTTTCCTCAAAAGCTGGAATAGCGATACTGGCTAATTTTGTCTTTATATTTTGGGCCCTTACAAAAATCACTTTTAGAAATATTCCAACTGCCATTATGAATAAAATCCTTTAAGTAAGAATGAATATCTTTGTTCATTAATGTGGACTTACAAGCATTGATAAATTGACCAAAAGCTTCACTGTAATTAGGAAATAAATTTTGCAGAAGCTGAATATTCTTTTTGACGCCCTTGGATAAAATATAACATCATCTGCATACATGACATGAAAAGTAACAACCACCCTTCTAGATGTCGACATAAGAGTAAGATTGCCATCCTAAACCAACTAACATCCTCTTATAAAGAACTTCCTCCACAATACAAACAAAGGAGGATAAAGGATCCCCGTGCCTACCACACACCTCTTACGAATTTTGGACTATTAATTACGAATTTGTAGTTGTAGTTCATATGCGACAACCTTGAGGCTTTGCTTCCATTTCTGTTAGCAACAGAGAAACAGAATTGGAAAAACTTAATTGAATTGATATTGGATGATCAGTTTTATACAAAAAGGAAGTGAGCAATTCTCACAACAGAATCAACCAAAAACTGAATTCGGACTAACTAATACATTTGGGCCCCTTACAAGAATGAACTATACAAAGTGGGCTTACTAACAGCAGCCTAAGGCCCATTATTTATACAACAAATCCTCCCTTAAACTCAAGTGCACCAGCAAAAGAGTTTAATCAGATGCTTTGATCATTCCTAGTTCACTTCTCAGCCTCTGAAAGGTTTCAGTTTTGAGGGGTTTTGTCATTATATCTGCCACTTGCTCATTTGTGTTGCAATACACCAACTCAATCACTTCATTTCTTGCTAGATCACGGAGGAAATGGAATCTGATGTCAATGTGTTTGCTCCTCCCATGGAGCACAGGATTCTTTGATAATTTGATTGTAGAACTGTTATCACAGTAGATAACAGTTGTGTTCCTCTGAGGCATGTCTAACTTCTCCAATATTCTTCTCAACCAGATGGCTTGGCAGGCACAACTTGCTGCTGCTATGAACTCTGATTCAGTAGTTGAAAGAGTAACAACAGGCTGTTTCTTGGCAGACCAGGAGATAGCACCAGATCCCAGCAAAAATACATATCCGGAGGTGCTTCTTCTATCATCTAAATCCCCTGCATAGTCACTGTCAGTGTATGCAGTGAATTCCATATATTCTGAGTGTTTATATTTAATCCCAAGATGGATTGTTCCCTTCAAGTATCTCAGGATCCTTTTCGCAGCTTGAAGATGCAGCTCTGTGGGGCACTCCATGTATCTGCTCAGCAGAGAAACAGCAAAGGTCAGATCAGGTCTTGTTGCAGTCAAATACATAAGACTGCCAATTAATTGTTTGAAATTAGTTGCTTCAACTCTTCCACCACTCCCTTCTTTAGAGAGTTTGGAGCCAGGGACAATTGGACTGTGAACAGGTTTGCATTCAGTCATTCCAAACCTCTCAAGAACTTCAGTTGCATACTTTCTTTGACTGATTGTAATTCCTCCCTTACTCTGATTTACCTCCACACCCAGGAAATAAGTCATCAACCCTAGATCAGACATATCAAAATTTTCTTTCATAGATGCTTTGAAATCAGTGAACATCTTATCACTGTTCCCAGTAAATATAAGATCATCCACATATAGACTCACTATGATAATGTGTCCAGATTCATCCTTTTTCACAAATAAGGTATATTCTGATGGACATTTGTGAAACTCTTCTTTCTTAAAGTAAGCTTCAATCTTACTATACCAAGCTCGTGGAGCTTGTTTCAGGCCATAAAGAGCCTTTTTGAGCTTGTATACCTTGCCTTCAAGTCCCTTTCTTTGATAGCCTTGTGGCTGGTCCACAAAAACAGTTTCACTAAGTTCACCATGCAAGAATGCGCTCTTGACATCAAGTTGATAGACACACCACCCCTTAAGGGCAGCAACAGCAATAACAGTCCTTATTGTGTCCCATCTAGCCACAGGTGCGAATACTTCTCTATAGTCCACTCCTTCCCTTTGAGAGAACCCTTTTGCAACCAACCGTGCCTTGTATTTTTCTATCTCACCCTTTTCATTTAGCTTAGTCTTGTAGACCCATTTGACACCAATTCTCTTTGAGCCTTTTGGCAGATCTACTAGCTCCCAAGTGTTGTTTCTTTCTATTGCTTCAATCTCCAAATCCATTGCTTTCTTCCACTTATCACTTTTGACAGCTTCCTCAAAAGACACAGGATCAGTTATTTGTGTAATCACAGCTAGATTGAACTCATCTTCCTCCTCTATTGCTTCTCTGATGTAGTTGGTATAATAGTCATTTAGATAGGCAGGCTTCTTTATTTCTCTTTGAGGTAAAGAGTCATCAGAATCGTCATCTTCAGTGTTGGAACCATCTTCCTGCTGTTGCTGGGCATTGCCTGTTTCAACTTCATTTGTATCTGTTGCATTGCTGTGAGTAGTTGCTTCATTTGTATCTGTTGTATTGCTGTGAGTTTCATTCTGCTGAGCAATATCTTCAGTTACTTCTTGATCAGAATCTCCAGCCTCAATCAACTCTTCTTTCTGTTTCTCTTTGTCCTGGTTCCAGTTCCATTTGTCATCTTCACTGAAAACTACATCTCTGCTGATGTAGATTTTCTTTGACAGAGGATCCACCAATCTATAAGCTTTGGATTCATCACTTATTCCTAGTAGGACACACTTAATGCTTCTCTTGTCCAATTTCTTTCTCAGAGCTTCAGGTACATGTACATGACCAATGCACCCAAAGACTCTAAAGAAATGGACAGAAGGTTTTGTTCCACTCCACTTCTCCTCTGGTGTCATTCCATGTACAGCTGTAGTTGGACTTCTGTTTTGCAAGAAGATACACCATCTTACTGCCTCTGCCCAGTATTCCTTTGGTAATTCCTTGTCATTCATCATGGCTCTTACCATGTTCAATATGGTCTTGTTCTTTCTCTCTGCTACCCCATTTTGTTGGGGGGTATATCCAGCAGTGAGCTGTCTTTTTATTCCATTTTCAGTGCAAAAATTGTTAAACTCAGTGGAGGTGAATTCTCCACCTCTGTCAGTTCTTAAACAGCCAATACTCTCACCAGATTCTTTCTCAACAGCTATCTTAAACATTTTAAATGTTTCTAAAGCAGCAGATTTTTCATATAGAAAATAAACCCAACATTTTCTACTAAAGTCATCAATAAAGGTAATGAAGTACCTTCTTTTTGTGTTGGATTCTGGCTTTATGGGGCCGCAAATGTCTGCATGAATTAGCTGGAGTTTCTTCTCTGCTCTCCAAGAGGAAGCCTTTGGGAAAGGATCTCTATGCTGCTTTCCAGCCATGCAGGCATCACAAACTCTGCTGTCTTCCTCTAGCTTAGGAATTCCTTTTACCATTTCTTTGTGACTTAGCTGATTTAGTCCATTTTGACTTAAGTGACCAAACCTACAATGCCATAGATGTGTATTGTCACTTGCAGCAGTAACTTTGCAACATCTTGACTCAGCTATGGTTGGTGTAACAGGAAACATTCTGTTGGTTGTCATTTGAGATTTGAACAGCAGTCCCTGCTTTTTATGATAGATTTTGCATTCATCATCTTCAAATTCGACTTTCAGCCCCTTTTGTTGTAACTGTCCCACACTGAACAGGTTGTTTTTAAGACCAGGAATCCAATATACATCAGTTACTATGTGTATTATTCCCCCAATTTCTAATTTTACTTTTCCTTTACCTACTACCATCAATTTCCTATCATCACCCAATTTCACAGTAGTCCTGAAGCTATCATCTAATTCACTGAACCATTCTCTATAGGCACACATATGGTTTGAGCAACCCGAATCTAAAAACCATACCTTATTAATAGGTACCCCTCTATCTTCTTTATGAGGCTTCTTCTTGACTGAGACATCTTCCTTCTCAGTTTTAGCCATCAGCAGAACTGCTTCTCCTTCATCATACTCAGTAAAATTCATAGTTTCTTCTAGGTTAGGACATTCTGATTGGTAATGCCCTAATTTGCGACAGTTGTAGCATTCCACCGTTTCTTTATTCCAAACCTGTCTTCCACGGCCTCTTCCTCCACGGGTACCAGCACGACCCCTTCCTCTATTGCCTCCTCTTCCCGCACTTGTGACCTTCAAGACTTGTTCCTCATCTTTCTGACCTTTCATTCGTTGTTCTTGAACCAACAAACTGCTGTGAAGTTCATCCACGGAGAGTTTGGTCACATCGTTGGATTGCTCTATCGAGCAGACAACGTAGTTGAATCTTGGAGTCAAAGATCTCAAGATTTTCTCCACAACCGTTCCTGGTTCAACTATCTCACCATACATCTTCATACGATTGACGATTGCAAGATGCTTTGAGATATAGTCGTCAATCGTGTCTCCGTCTTTCATATTCAACAATTCGAATTCCCTTCGTGCTGTTTGCAATTGAGCACGTTTCACCTTCGAAGTTCCTTCGTATTTCTTCTTCATGGAATCCCAGATATCCTTCGCAGAATCCCTAGTTAGAATCGTCTCAAGAATGTTTCGATCGATTGCTTGGAACAAGTAATTCTTCGCCTTGAGATCCTTCAACTTGCTGTCTTCTCCCCTCTTGGTTTCCTCCGGCGTCGCGTTCTCCGGTGGCACATACACGCCGTTCTCCACAAGATTCCAGTACTCTTTGGAACGAAGTAGGTTCTCCATCAACATTGACCAGTGACTGTAATGGCCATCGAACTTCGGTATTGAGGGCTGCATGTAGTTTGTTCCATTGTTTTCTGTCATGATCTCACGCTCAACTTTCTCTGTTTACACTCAAGAAACTCAATCTTTGAATCTTGATCAGGCCCCAGTTGGAGCTCTGATGCCAGCTGTTAGCAACAGAGAAACAGAATTGGAAAAACTTAATTGAATTGATATTGGATGATCAGTTTTATACAAAAGGAAGTGAGCAATTCTCACAACAGAATCAACCAAAAACTGAATTCGGACTAACTAATACATTTGGGCCCCTTACAAGAATGAACTATACAAAGTGGGCTTACTAACAGCAGCCTAAGGCCCATTATTTATACAACAATTTCATGTTGGTCCTCTGAAATGGAACCGAACGAAATGGAACATGAAATTTATTCCATTATTTAGTCAGGGCCGGCCCAAGGCCCAGGTAACTAAAGCAAGCACTTTGGGCCTCAAAAAATTTGGGTAAAAATGGGGCCTCAAGATTTAATGTTACAAAATATTCAAAAGAAATTTCAATTCTTGTGCAGCCATATATAAATCATTTTTTTGGTACAATCATATTATCTGAATAAACAATTTTTTTCACAAAAATTAATCAATTTTTAATCAAACCTTAACTATTATGTTGGTCTCTCCTTGCTAAATAAAAAGTTCATTCTCTCCAGAAAGTATGCAAGATCACGGTCAATACTTCCTTAGTTGTAATTTATTTAACCCCAATTTTGGATAGAATAAAAGATTTTAATTTATTCATGTATTTTTATCCAACTTAAATTATTAATTTATTTGGAAAATGCTAGATGTTACGAGAGATTTTTGCAAAAAAGAGAATAATGCTATGTTGCAGCATGTAACACTCACACATTGTAACTACTCACTCTCCCATGTATTATAAGCAAGTTTTTAAATGGTCAAATGCCTATTTTTATTTATTTTTTCCTTTTTGCAAAAATCTCTCACAACAAATAGCAATACTCTATTTATTTATACCCAATTTAAATTATTCATTCAATAAACTATTTAAATAGTATTTTTAATGAGGCTTTGTTTTGTTATCTAACTAGCAGTATACCCGCATATGCACGGGTATTGTCGTGTTATTTTTATTAATAGACTATGACATAATTTAATTAGTCCGAACATTACCCCCGTGAAAATCAAGATTAATTTAAAGTAGATGAACAAAAAGTTTCAAATTGTAATTGAGTTAGTCTAAACATTACCCCGTGAACATTTACCACCAAAATGTAATATTTTCCGCAGAGATTAGAAAACAAAATTGTATTAAAGTTTCAAATTTTCCAAACTGTATTATTTCCTGTAGAGACTAAATAAAACTTATTGATAGAAAAAAATGGAATATTAAAAAATGAGGGAGACATGTAGATAAAATCAAAGTAGATATATTGTGAAAAATAAAAAAATGAGATAGAGTTAGAGGAAGAAAGAGGAGGAGAGAGTGAAAAAATGTGTGAGAAAGATTGAAAAAGTTTGAAAAAATATATGAGAGAGTGATAAGTAATATTTCCTGTAGAGATTAGAAAACAAAATTGTAGTAAAGTTTCAAATTTTACAAATTGTAATATTTCCCGTAGAGACTAAATAAAACTTATTGACAGAGAAAAAATAGAATATTAAAAAATGAAGGAGACATGTAGATGAAATTAAAGTAGATATATTGTGAAAAATAGAAAAATGAGATCGAGAGTGAAAAAAAGTGTGAGAAAGAGTGAAAAAGTTTGAAAAATACAATTGTTTAGTTGGAAAAATGGTAATATTGATATTTTGGTAATAGGTTAATGATATAGATAGATAGTAGATAAGTCTCATGTCAGGGTTCACTTTAGACCTCCGTAACCGTTAGGTCGGCCTCGTATTTAAGTAATTTATGTAATATGTTATTTGGTAAGTAGGTGAAATAGAATGAGTTATAACTTTTTTTTATTTCATTTTAATTTTGATTTAAAATACATTTTTGCCTAGTACTTTTACATTTTTAGGGACACAATAGCAATATGATCACTATTTAGTAAAAAAAAAAAGCAATATAATCACTATAAACAATACTGGGATTAAGAGTACTTTTTATTCAACATACACAAAGCAGAAAACTTTGTTGGAACAATAATAGTAGCGAAATCCTCAAGGTCCGTATAGAATCATAAATCCCATAAGATGAATCTTGAAAATTGGCATCTTCTTTGATAAAAAGGCAATCTTCTATCGTTATCACCTTGGTCCTTGCCAAACCAAATATTATTATGCATGCATAATTAGAATAGACAAAGAAAAATACATCATACGTGAAAAGTAAGAGCAAGACAACCTCGTTTTTGTGTGCGTGTATATATAATCATCTAACTTCAGACAACAAGATTTTTAATTAATAGTAGTTAACCCAATTACACATCTTATCGAAAAAAAACCCAATTACACATGAAACTACAATATCATAATCCTTTTAAAACATTTTCCACATCGTTCGCTTACTCGAATTTTCAGATTTTTCTTCTATTCATTTACGTTTCCCCCTTTTACATAATAAAATAAAAATAATTACAAAATAACCTAGGACAAAATTCTCTGCTTACACTCTGCAATCCTACATACAGGCCCATAAAAACTTCACTGACGAGGGTAGTTTCGGAATTCCACCAAGCAGAATCACAATGCGACAAAAAACTTTACTCAGTATTAAAAGACCCGGATTTTCCACTCGGAAAAGACAAATAAGCCCCCTGAATTTTAACTAGGCCACGTCAAGAATTCGTCAGGGTCAAACTCGCCAAACTCATCTTTCCCAAACCGCTGACTCGTCAGCACAGAGTTAACGTCCGTGAAACTTAACGGTACATCGATATCAAACCCGAAAGCATCCACTGCGCCGTAACGAAAGCCATCGAACAGTGTGGTGTCACCGTCGTAGTGAGCCAGAACAGACGTAGGCGACGCAAACCCGTCGCCGGAGAAACCCTCCACCGGCTCCTCCTTCTCCTTCTTCACGGCGGCGCGGAGTGGAAAGTTAGTAACTGCTTTGGGTCCCTTAAGCTTCACAGCAGCCTCGTCGTAAACGGCGGCAGCTTCCTCCGCCGTGTCGAATGTTCCAAGCCAGACACGTTTGCGGAGGTTAGGGTCACGGATCTCGGCAGTCCACCGTCCCCAAGGCCTTTGTCGAACGCCACGGAACTTGCTACGGTGGCTTCCGGCGCTTGCGCCGGAACTGGTGGAAGATTTCCTGGGTCTTTTGAAACGGTTGAGGTAAGGGGAGGAAGATGAAGAAGAAGGTGAAGGGTTTGGAGAGTATGAAACTAAAGGAAAGTGCATGGTGATATGAGTGATTTCCCTCTTAAGTTTTCGAAACGTTGAGTGGTTTTGTGGGGTTTCATCGTCTCCGGAAGAGTCGGAATCGGTGGCGTCGTGGTCGGTGAGTATGATACGGACGACTTTCTTGTTACGGTGTTGGGTTTGGGTTTTCATGGTGGTTTTGCATGGCGGATCACTCACAAAATGAGAGCTTGTAGTTGATGGCTTCAGATACTGAAACGAGTGTACGGACATGGAGGAGAGAGAAAGAGAGAAGCAAGGAAGGGTTGGTGTTTCTGTTAAGGTAGCGAAATATTGAGTGAGGAAACGAAGATGGTGTTTTTTGGTTGCATGTAGTAGGGGGGTGAAAGTGAGAAAGGAGAGGGTATGAAAAACAATAAAGAACGAAGAAAAAAGATGATGTTATTTTGCTAGGTGGAAGATGGAGGATGAGTTGGAGAGCGGGAGATGGAGAGAGAAGAGGAAGATTGGCGGGAAATTAAGGGGGGAGAGGAGAGGAGAGGAGAGAAGAAAAGAGGGTTGGAGGAAAGAAGGTAGAAATAAAGAGAATTAATGGTGTACCACGCGGTATGTCCTGAGTGGAGGATTCAGGAAATATTTATCTCGTGAGTGTGGGGGATTTGGGTAAAGAAATGAAGCATAGAGAATTGAAGGGAGAGTGTGAGTGAGTAGTGAGTGAGTGGGGTGGAGGGAGGGTCATGACTCATGAGTCATACCTGTGGATGTGTGTACGTCGTTGTCGGCAGCTAAAAAATCCCAAGCTTCCAGCTGTCTTCTTGCCACGTGGCTCTTCTAATAGACTAACACACAAAAAGAAATTACATTTTTTAAATCATTTTTGTTCTTTCAAATTTTGGGCGCAAGTTTAATTATTCAAAACTTGTGCTTAGTAATGTCATGGTTCCATCTTCTACTAGTTTTAAAACCCTCTCAAATTAGCTAATACTAGTTCATAGAGTGTTTTAAGGTTTTAAGTAATGTATGGTGATTAAAGGCATGAAAATCGCTCTAAACTCTAATTACAACTAACGTTGCCTCCTTAATATAAGCCTATACTACCTTAATCTAATAAGTTCCTTTTAACCATATCACATAAATAAATAAAGTTAGCTTATTTAGTTAATACCATATTAATTTTGTCTAATATTTATACTCTTTTTCCAATTTTACCACATATATTGTGGGCACTCATCGGTCCACTCTTCTAATTGATTAAGATACTTTCATAGTCGTGTCTTAGAAAAGCTCTTATATTTTGGGACGGATGAATTTCTCAAAATTGTCTTATATTAAGGGTAATAGGTAGTAATTCTCCACATTTGCATGATACTCAATAGTAATCTTATTTGTGTTAGTTTGACAAAAACAACTAAAAAGCTATGGTACCAAATTACTCCATTTGTCCTGTATTATATGTCATTTTAGGTCGTTTCACAAAAATTAACAAATGTAGGTTATTTTGCATGGAAAAGAAAAATTGTGAGTTAGTTTAACTTACCAAATTATCGTTCATTAATGACATGAGTAAGATAAATTTAATATAATTGAAAAAAAAAATGTTCTTAAATAATGAATAGTATGATAGGAAAAAAACATTGATATTTCGTTGGTATTGTAAAACGTTGTGTAATATTGGACAAATTTGTTTGGACAAAACATCATATCATATGGCACAGACTCTCTCTGTCCCATAATATATGCCCTTTTGGTCATTTCACACAAATTAGGAAAAGTAATTAAGAAAGATAAATTATGAGTTACTTTACAACATTATCTTTCATTAATGACATGAGAAAGATAACACTACAAGAATTTCGGTGATTTCCGAGGGAAAAATCCCTCGGAAAAGCAGGAAAATCGGTCGCTAATTCACGTTTCCGGCGGAATTTCCGACGGACAAAATTTCGTGGGATAAACGGTCCTCGCAAACGATTTCCGACGGAAAATTCCCTCGGAAACGTTTCCGTCGCAAATCCCTCGGAAACTCCCTCGGAAATATCCCTCGCAAATCCCTCGGAAATGTCCCTCGCAAATCCCTCGGAAATACTCCTCGCAAATCCCTCGGAAATATCCCTCGCAAATTTCCAAGCAAATTCCGTCGGTACGAATTGATAAATAATTTTTCAAAAGCATAATTACACGAGTAGTCCAGTTACGATTTACGAAAGTATAATTACGCCCAAACATATCGTGAACATTCAAGACCACCAGCTTGCCTGCCCATGCTCCACAAAAGAGGTATCTAGAGAACAAAGAAAATCAGCACTGATAGTAGTTCCTCAATTCATACAGCAAGTATGCTCTAATATAAAACTGACATCAATATTTGAATAGAGAGTGGAAAAAATCTATAATAAGACTCATTTCCTCCTTTTATACTAGGTATCAGTTTTACACCTGAACTACTATCCTCATAAAAAATTTGCCATCATTTTAGTGCTTTCAAATAATGATCACGAAACTCATTGCTTTACCAAGTATCAACAAGCTTATGTTACAAGCAGATTAAGTAAGCTTATACTCAAGTAATTAACAAAATAACATAATTGAATGAATTGTGGACTTCGTATTACAACTATATCTACTATATGTTTCCATTGCTGTAAAATTGAACCTATGATGTTAGTGTACCATGAGAGACGTTCTAGCAGATTTTGATTGGAGCACTTCAAAGCACGGTCATACACAATTTCAGTCCTTTTGGCAACATCATGCCAGTTGTAGAGTTCCATCATCTACAGAAAATACATAAACAAAATGGAATTAGTTTCCCCACTAAATGCATTAGAAAAGACAACTTGAAAAACAAACTCACTCGATTATGCATGACTTGTGGATCAATTTTTGGCAGCATAGATATAGCCTTTTGAACTGCGAACACCATATCCTGGGATCAGGCTCAGCCAAAACAATCATGTCATCTGGCAAAACCTATATAGCAAAGAATTGAAGATATATCAATCCTCTCAAGACAGCCTTCCAAAATTGTTGAATTGAAAAGAAACTGAAGTTCATAAACGAAATTCTCAGAAAATCAATAAAAAATCCCATCCTGAACAGGCATAGAAGGAAAATCTGTTGTAACTACCTCAGGAACTCCTCCAACACGTGTGCTGACTGTTAACAATCCACAACTATCAGCCTCTAAGATAGCTATGCAAAAACCTTCTGTTAAGGAACTGAAACAAGCCAATTGTTGTTAATGACTAAAAATAGATGTGTATAATAACTGGTGTTGATGTTAAGAACCCCAACATCTTAAAAGAAAGGAAACTTGAGCTTCTAGAACTAAATAACTTCCATAAATAGGCAGACGAACTATAAACCCACTTTTGCAAAGCTGAAAGAAAACAGAGAAAGTGTTAAGGAAGCTTAACCTATTTAAGAAGATATGTCCAGATATGAGAACGGATCGGACTTGTGCATGTCGCACAGCTCCTAACAGAGGGTGCCAGAAAGTAAGAATCATTCTCACAACCATGCATCAACACTTTAAGGACACTTCCTCTCTCTGATTCGCCTACATCAAATCCATAGGGTTGCATTAATTTAAGCATCTTTTCATTAATCAACAAGCAAACTTTCAAGAAAAGTATACCATAGATTGATCCATTATGTACAAGAGGAACAACCTTGTTTATAAAACAAACATGTAACAATCAGCTTAAAATCAACAGAAGAAGGTAAATTCTCAAATTAGTGGACCATCTACTGCGAAACTTAATGTGAACATGCATTGTGAGGCTTGTGCTGAGCAACTCAAAAGAAAAATACTCCAAATGAGAGGAGTACAAACAGCAGTGACAGAGTTTAGCACAGGGAAGGTAATAGTAACAGGAACAAAAATAATAGATGCTAGGCTAAAAATGAGTCCAACTTCAACACCAGAATTTGAGCAAATCGAAGTCAACATTAAACAACAATAATAGATGCAGTTTGAATCAGTAGGCATTGCAAAAATTCCTTTACAATAATTAAACAAATCAATCAAGTATGGTTATGCAGTAGCAGCATTTGAAGTATAAGTTACATTACAAGCTAATTAAAATATCTATCAGAGTAAAGTATATACAAAAAAAAATACTAAATAGTAAAGTATCATTACCCACTTGATTCAATGAGTTTCAATTCCAAATATACCACTTGATTCAATGATAAACCATTTCATTTTTCAATCATTCCAAACATACTTTTAATGAATCCATTATCAAAATGCAAGTAAACTAGCAATCGAAGAATATCATAACTTTTGACAGTATTCAGGAAGGAGAACTGACACAGAAAGGGAGGGTTACGAAATCTGATACCTCAAGAATAGGTGAGAGTAGCTGATGGACCAAGAAGGAGAACTAACAGATTCTGTTCAACACAAAAAACAGTAGAGATCAGAATATCAGGTTTGAATAAACTTAAACCACACATGAAAAAGACCAAATTGAAAAATCAACAACTGCATCATCCTGCAACACTTCATAAAAAACTATTTACTTTGTTACTCATAATTAATACAGCATATTATGAAAGTGATATTTAATTTCATAAAGTACATATACATCAGAATCAGAATGATACATAGAAGTTCAATTTCTAAAGAGTAGTTGAGAATGAGAACTAAGTAAAGCAAAAGATTATCATCACATAAACAAATAAACATGGTAGTTGTTTCAAATAATAATATAAATATTAAATACATATACTGTGCTGACAGAGAAGATATGAAATAGCTTTATAGACATATAATCACTCAAAATTCTGATGCGTGCTTCAACAAATTCTGATGACATCCAATCAGTTTATGAAGTAGTGTTTATGAATAGAAAATAAGAACTTAGATCAGTTTATGAACTTATAGAAAGGAATTGATGCAGAGAAAATTCATTTCATTGAATAATGAATCTGTACATTAATGATTAGTTGCATATCAGTTTATATATACAAGTCAATGATGAATGGAAAATTATAAATACCTCTAACAATAAATGAACTGAGGCAATCTAGTTAGTTAACTTAGTTAACTTGCTTCAAACAACCACTTATCTTAGATGTTGGCCCCAAAACAAACCATCAAGCACACCTGAAAAAATAAGTATGAAGTACTTTCAGCGGAAATCAAAAATTGGCAGTACGAAGATAGGGAATAAAAAAGGAGTAAGCATTCTATGTACAAATATCTGAATGTTGGAGTAAGCATTCTATGACAATCAAGTTGAACATTAAATTTGAGAGATTTTTAATTCTACAATACTTTGATTTTTGCATTATGACCCATATGATTCAGACGCAGTATATACAGAATATGTAACATGTTGACACTGAGCTGTAGAAGAGCTGTAGAAACCACAAAAAATTTTCAAATGCTAATCCTACAAACCAAGAAAAAGCAAACTGTAATTATTTAATACATAAAACCAAAAAGACCTTAACAGTTGTTATGACTTAGCAGCAAAGAAACAATACTGAAAAGGTAAGAAACAAATCATAGACTTCACATAATTATGTGCTTAGATTAAGTATAAAAGTTAGGCCAATTTGATATCAAAAAATATCTACAACATCACATGCAGTGAAGAAAGTATAAATTAAGATATGCAGGGCAAAAGCATAAACAATCCTCAAATAAAAAAATACCAACAACAAATCTAATGCAAGCAAAAGTAATAGAAACAATAAGGTAAACTTCCTTACATCTTCCTCCTTACTGAACAGAGCAACTGAGGCAAAGGAATACCTCATACATGCTGAAGTCCCCTAGAATATTTACTTTGATATGAGCGGGCAACTGTCAAGAATTGGAAAAAAAAATAGTGGGCAAAGGAATACCTCATACACGCGGAAGTCCCCTAGAATGAAGTTCTGTATCATTTCTATACTTACACTAAGCTTATTTTTAACAAAAGTTCATACCAGACAATTCATTGGAACTTCTTTATGAGTGGCCAACTTACCTTAAGTACCGAAGACATTCTTTTGACATAGTTGGCCGAAATTCCATAAACCAATAAGGCCTGTGGAATACAGACAACAAAATATAGGAATGGTTTTGTGGATTTTGAGAAATATCATGCAGGATAAGATTTAGAAATTTTACATGCATTGCTAAGGCATTGTGCACATTAATCCAAAAGGCTAGCTTCATTTTTCTAGGATTAACTTCTTCCAGAGGAGAAACAAGTGACCTACGAGAGCATAGGATATGAAGTTGTTCTATTAAATAAACAAACCAAAAAGCACAAGAAAGTATCAAACCAAAAAGCACATGGTTCAATCTTGGTATACTGATTCATCTTGATGCATTCTGATAAAGCTTTAATGTGTTGATTCTTCATTCACCAAGTAGATCATTAGGTAAATCCATTTGCATACCTTGCGAAATCCAAATCCAAATCTCAACTTAATCCTGGTTGTATTTCCTGGCCAAAGCCATCAAAGATGGCTCAATAATGCCACCACGAAGCCTCAAAACAAGATGCAATGTTGACTCTGCAAAGTAGAAAACGCATCTTATAAAGGCTCACAATTTAGACCAGAGTTATCAATCATAATTCATGAGAACAGGGTACAGTCAGCAAACATTCAATTACCACAAATACAGTCAAACATAATTTCTTCGAGCCATGAAATTCGGAAATCAATAATTTGCCACATTCAAAATATAACTGCAATTAAAATCCAGAAACAGTATGATAAATCGAATTTACATATTCCAAACCTTTCTGGATGTTGTAATCTGCGAGAGTACGTCCATCCTCCAACTGTTTTCCAGCGAAGATCAACCTCTGCTGGTCCGGAGGAATCCCTATACGATGAGAAAACAAGATGAATCAAACCAGAGCGAACAAAAATAACAAGAACCAATCGAAATCCAAATCCATTTGCATAACTTGCGAAATCCAAGATGAGAAAATCCATTTGCATAACTTGCGAAATCCAAATCTCAACTTAATCTCAGCTTGTTAAATCCATTTGCATACCTTGCGAAATCGAAATCGCATCGTCACCAGCCTCGTCGTCGTCCTGTTACGCATCGTCGCTAGAAACGGCGTGAGTTTCCCTCACCGTCGCCGGAATCCACCACCAAGACGCCACCATCCCTCTCCGTGAGCTTTTCATGCATCTCTTCGTTTTTCTGTCTCTCTCCCATTCGTTTCATTTCTCAGACCCTCTCACCGCATGCTCTCTCCCTTTCACGTTTCACGGGATACGTTTTGGAGGGTTTAGGGTTAGGGTGAGAAGTGGGAATGAAAGAGGGTCGAAGGGATGGCGGCGACGGCGGGGAGACGGCGTTGGTTAGAGAGTGGAGAGTGGAGGGGCGGTGCGGCGCTGCTAGAGAGTGGAGAGTGGAGGGGCGCTGCGTAGAGAGTGGAGGGGAATTAGGTTAGTGAAAGAAGAGTGAATGTGAGTGTGAGAGTGGTCGATGAATACAGTTTTTAGTTTTAAGTGAAAAACATTTTGCGAGGGATATTCATTCATTTCCGACCGAAATTTCCCTCGGAAAGTAGCGAGGGATTTAAATTCCGTCGGAAATATAAGCGGGAAATGCACTAAACACGTAGCGAGGGAATTATCCGTCGGAAACGAAGATATTAGCGACCAAAAAAAATCCCTCGAAAATATATGGTAGGTAAATCAACACATTCTTGTAGTGTAAAGTAATAGAATTAGAAGAAGAGAGATAATTAAATAATGAAGGGTTGGATAGAAAAAGAAAATTAATACTTCATTAATATTGTAAAACGTCATATAACATTAGACAACTTTTTTTTGGCTAAAACATTATATTATGTTTGACCATAGCCGAGCAAGTCAATCTTGATGCCTATATTATTAATGTGCACTCTAGGGACATAAACTTACATCGATAATCGTTGTTAGAGTTTGGAATAATTTTCAAGCATTCGACTACCATTAACTATTGGGTTTTATATTTTGTACCCCTCCTCCCATTATACCCTATACCCCCCAAATATGCCAAATGGACAAAAAAACGAAATCTTTCCTCATTTACACTAATTTCCGAAAAAAGTAAGATTTTCACCTTAAACTTTCCGGAAACAGGGGTATTTCTGGAAGGCAGTTGTTTAAAACTTTCCGGAAACATCCCATAGAAGGTAAATGCGGAAGGAAAAATTTTTGGATTTCCGGAAACACCTCAAAACGGGGTATTTCCGGAAGTCAGTTTTGACTTCCGGAAATACCCCGTTTTGAGGTGTTTCCGGAAATCCAAAAATTTTTTCTTCCGCATTTGCCTGTATTTCCGGAAATTGTTTTTTTTTTTAAATTTCGTTTTTTAATCTGTTTTTTTTTTGCTTTTTAGTCCACATGGTCTCCAGGCTACAGTTGGGACAGGTAATACTTCTGAGCGAGGTGGAGATGCAGATCAGACTCCTCCTGCTCCTAGCACCAGGACGAGGATTCGGCTGGTCACGCTTCTGAGCGTCAGAGGCGTGTCCGTTTGCACGAGCAGCAGGAGGCTGAGCCTGCTCAGCAGTATCATGAGCCTGAGCCTGCCCAGGAGTATGAGGAGGCTGAGGCATTTCAGCAGTATGAGGAGGCTGAGGCATTTCAGCAGTATGAGGAGGCTGAGGCTGCTCAGCAAGTTTTGTTGCACTGTTTTCATGTCCACTTGGTCTCCAGGCTACAGTTGGGACAGGTAATACTTTTAATAATTAATTTATTTTTTTAACCAATAATTAATTACTTTTATTTAATATGTTTTAATTTATATTTTTTATTTTTATACAGGACCGTGGGAAGGTTAAGGTGGCATCCCATGGTTTGAAGGTATCGAGGTTTCGACCTCAGCAGCACCACCCACATATACACAGATGGCTAGAGCAGGCCCGTCTGTTGGAGCTTGACATCACACCTCTCAACAACATCAACCACGAGCTGATATCGTCTTTTGTGGAGAGGTGGCATTCTGAGACCAGCTCATTCCACATGCCGTTCGGGAAGATGACGGTGACGTTGGACGACGTGTCCGCGTTGCTCCACTTGCCGCTCTGTTTACTGTGATTTTTAGTAAACACCGCTAGTTTCACTACACGTGTTACTTGCGAGATCAACTAGGAATCTCAGGCCATTTGTGATCAAATTTTACTAAGAAATACGATAAAGTGCAAGAATTTGTAAATGCGGGAAGAGGAATCAAATGCAGTAAATTGCAGTAATTGTAAATGAAAAAGATGACAAAGTGCAGAAATCTAAAAGAAATGAAAACAATTATATAAAGAAATGGTACGCAGAATCATACATGAATTCCTGTTAACTCTGTTTTCTCTGTTTGCGGAAGTAGAGTGTTTTAGGAAATGTGTGTAATGAAATTTGCGAACCTTTTTTCTCTCTACAGAACCCCTATTTATAATACAAATAAGACTATAACCGCTCAGCGGTTTTCTAAAACAAGATAAGGCAGAGTAACTGCTATTTCGACGTGCTTCTACTTCGATTGTCTAACTGCTCTTTCTTTTCGACCAAGGAATCAATGTCCCTTTCGACAGATCTCCATAGCTTTGCTTGTTTCGCTGTTTATAATCTTCTCCCTGTCGAAGTGTGGCCTCTTTTTCCAAATTCGCTAAGTTATGCATTAGGCTGCTTTCCCTTGGTTACTACCTCTTGAAGTCGAAATTATATCTTGGTGTCGAAGACCTGTTTTCTTTCTGAAATTATTAAGTCAAAACCTTTTGACTGCATTTAATATTAGCCTGTCGAAAATGCAGGCTAACAAATTGCCCCCCAAAAATGTCGTTTTCGACTGAGGCATAAACGAAGACAGAAAATGACATTTTTCGACAGAGAATTTTTTTGCAACCATTTGTTGATTTAATTCAGCTTCCAAAGCCACTTTTTCTTTGTTGTCGGCCACATAAGCCGTAATCCTATCCCATGTACTGGGCTTAAAAAAACCATTTAAGGTCCCTCCCAACCAGTAGGCTTGACAAAGCCTCTTGGGTGGCTATCTTCATCTATAATCTCCCTCTCCCAAACAAAACCATAATTTGGGTGTAGCGTAACAGAAGAGAAAACATTGTCTTGGTTTGTATAACCAAGTTCAGAAGAAGAGCATGGCGCAATATTCGCCAATTATTTGTCGAAGGTTTTTCTGGTTATAGCATTAACCTCTGTTTTGAAGTAACTCTGGTCACCTTCTATGTTTTCGACCAATCCATCCTCTCTCCATGTGATCAATCTTTGATGGAGATTTGACATTTTGTCAACCCCCTTCATTTTGTCATCACATTGGTCCTCAGTGACCACTTCGACATTGACCTTGGAGCTTACAGTGGCTCTTTTCAAATTACCCATTCCAACAGTATCACTAGACACTTCGACCATAGCAATGTCAACTTCGACATACATTGCTTCGTTCGTTGGTAGAGGATCTGCATCAATTTTCATTGGAGGCTTTGACTTGTCTCCAAATTTGAGCCTTCCTTCGTTCAATGCTTTTTGAACCAAATCCCTGAAAAGGGCACAACGAGCAGTGTTATGGCCCAAGAAGTTATGAAATTTACAAAAACCTCTTTTCTGTCTTTGTTCCAATGGTGGTGTTTTTAGGCCTTTAGGCACTAAAATTTGACCATCAGCAACTAGCAGATCAAATATTTCGTCGCATTTAGAAACATCAAAAGTATATGTTTTTGCAACGAATTTATCGATTTTAGGTTCGACAGGATTTTTTCCGTCTGAAGGCCTTAATAGCTTACAAGTATAAGGAGGTCCAGGCTGTAATTCAGTAATATTAACCTCTTCTTCAACACTTTCATAAGATATGTCGAATTCTTGGTCATTGTTGTTAGCATTGACATAGGCAACCTTTCCTATTTTGTCGAACCCACCGGTTCTGGCCTTTTCATCCTTAAGCCTTTCAACTTGTCGAACTCTATCAGCCATTTGTGCCATATCTCTTAGGTGTAGAGTATCTAGCTTTTTGCTAATAGAATAATCTAGGCCACCAGCAGCCATTTCGACTAACTCATGCTCGGGTATCTGAGTAAAACATCTAGCTTTGAGAAGTCTAAATCTATTGAGATAATCATCAATAGATTCTGGCATTTTGCGTCGAACACTTGCCAATTCTTTAAGGCTAATCTTACATTGGCCCATGTAGAATTGTTCATGAAATGCTTTTTCCAATTGATTCCAATTAAACATGGAATGCGGGGGTAATGTTGTAAACCAAGTAAATGCATTTTTCGTCAAAGAATTTGGGAAATATTTCATTTTCAAATTTTCGTTTAGCGCAATGTCCCCAGCCTCAGTCAAATATCTTGCAATATGTTCGACAGTAGATTCGCTGGTTTCTCCAGCAAATTTTGTGAACTTAGGGATTTTCCATCCCCTAGGCAAATCTGTTTGTATCACATATTCCGACAGGGGAGATACAAAATTGGGTCTATGCAAGCCTAAATTAAGACCATTTTGGGCTAAAATTGTTTCGACAAGATTTGCCAAATTATTTTGATTACCAAAGTTGTTTTGCTGAACATGTCTTACTACTTTGTCAGCATCTTGGTTTCTATTAACCAATACCATTTCAGGCACAGGTTCTTCGATAGCCATTATTTGTCTTTGATCGACAGGAATTGTATAGTTGGGCCTTTCGACGGGTAATTCTACAGGCCTAACATTTTGGACTTGGGGAATTCGCTGGTTGTGCGCTGGTGGAGTGCCAAAGAAATCAGCAATTCGACCCATTTGTGTAGCTAACATTTGGTAACTATCATTTGTGTTCTGAATTAATGGGTTAAACACTGTACCAATTTGTTGTGTTAGCATATTAACCATATCGTGGTTACTATCATCCATCTGTTGCCTTAATGCCAATAATGACGAAGTGGTTATTGAAGGTTGTATATTTCGACTATACATATTCTCTGATGGGTTGTGCATAGGCGAAAAGTTCGAAGCCATGTTATCTGCATACGTAGATGCATTTGTATGGAGTCCTACCATCATGGCGGTTGGCATTCCATAGGGGTAATTTCGACCATTCATGGGAAAACTATATGGCATATTTCCCACCATAGCATTGGGCATCCAGGGATTAGTTGAACCAAAGGTTGATGACTGGGGAATCATCATGTTCGACCCAGGAGTTATAGTGGGAGCGGTTACAGCGGTTATACCCATGTCTGTCGAAGACGATAATGGGGCGGTTACGCCGACCACGTTTGGAGCAGTTATGGGAGCGTTTACTCCTGGAGATGGTGCAGGAAGGGTTGCTCCCTGAGTGTTCGTGGCGTTGGTATCAGTAACTGACGCCTGGGAATGTCCATTCGATGTAGAAGCACCATTCATGTTTGAACGTGGCATTTGATGTAACTGTCTACCACTTCTTAAACGCATGCAACGTGCGATGTACTGGTTCTGTGTTTAACAAACCCAGAATTATCTTAGTAAAAATTTTAATTAGTTAGCACAAACGTCCCACTGGGCGTGCCATTTTGTTTACTGTGATTTTTAGTAAACACCGCTAGTTTCACTACACGTGTTACTTGCGAGATCAACTAGGAATCTCAGGCCATTTGTGATCAAATTTTACTAAGAAATACGATAAAGTGCAAGAATTTGTAAATGCGGGAAGAGGAATCAAATGCAGTAAATTGCAGTAATTGTAAATGAAGAAGATGACAAAGTGCAGAAATCTAAAAGAAATGAAAACAATTATATAAAGAAATGGTACGCAGAATCATACATGAATTCCTGTTAACTCTGTTTTCTCTGTTTGCGGAAGTAGAGTGTTTTAGGAAATGTGTGTAATGAAATTTGCGAACCTTTTTTCTCTCTACAGAACCCCTATTTATAATACAAATAAGACTATAACCGCTCAACGGTTTTCTAAAACAAGATAAGGCAGAGTAACTGCTATTTCGACGTGCTTCTACTTCGATTGTCTAACTGCTCTTTCTTTTCGACCAAGGAATCAATGTCCCTTTCGACAGATCTCCATAGCTTTGCTTGTTTCGCTGTTTATAATCTTCTCTCTGTCGAAGTGTGGCCTCTTTTTCCAAATTCGCTAAGTTATGCATTAGGCTGCTTTCCCTTGGTTACTACCTCTTGAAGTCGAAATTATATCTTGGTGTCGAAGACCTGTTTTCTTTCTGAAATTATTAAGTCAAAACCTTTTGACTGCATTTAATATTAGCCTGTCGAAAATGCAGGCTAACACGCTCACCGGCACATTTTTGGATCATGGGCTGTATTTTACTGAGGCTGATGCCATTGCAGCTGGAGTGCAGTTGCTGGGTATAGACCACGACTCTTGCTGGCAGGAGTGTCGGTTCACTAGGGGACCGAACTTCAGATTTAGTTTTTTAGAGCAGGCATACAGAGCTAACATGGAGGTTGGCTATCTTGATCATGCTGCACGGTGCTATTTGTTAGTCTTGTTAGGCTATACCATCTTTGCCGACAAGAGTCACACATATGTGTCCGTCAAGTGGGTCACTCTTATTGCGGATTTTGAGCGTTGTGGCCAGTGGGCTTGGGGTCCAGCTGCTCTGGCCATTCTGTACGAGCAGGTCAACAACGCCTGTTTTTGGGAGACATCGCAGATTGGCGGATACGCTTCTCTACTACATGTAATAGTTAATTAATTTTTTTTACCGATAATTAATTACTTTTATTTATATAATTCCATATTTATTTATTTATTCATTTTTCTTATTTCAGTGTTGGATTTATGAGTACTTCCCCACCATCGTGGGGCGCAAAAACTTCAGTGCGTCTGAGCATCCACGTTGCAGCAGGTGGGGGAATCAAAAGTGCGACACTGTCAAGCTTATAGATTTTCGGGGGCGGCTGGATGAGTTAGGACGGGAGGAGGTCATATGGAGGCCTTGGGAGGACCACAGAGAGTACACACCATTTTCACAGATTTCTCTTTTCAAAGGTTACCTGCTTTGGGGCTCCATCACCGTGCCATATATGCCAGACAGGGTTCGGTGGCAGCTTGGATACATCCAGCAGATCCCTGGCCCGCCTCTTTTGGTTGGTTCCTCACGTCCATCTACAGCGGACATTTTACAGCAGTGGTTGTTCTACGCTGGCCCGACGCGGACTTTCAGGAACACTTCTAGACGGACCCTCCCGTCGGGTGAGTGCGACCAGGATTACCTACATGGTACTTAGAGGTGTCCATTCCCCGTCTCACTCCGGCGCCGCCTCCACCTCCAGAGCATGTACCAGATCAGGACTCAATAGTTGAGGATATTTGTCCACGGACCATGGAGGATAGGCTCCAGACTATAGCTGAACATATCCGTTATGTCATGCGACTCGAGGGTCTTCCAGCTGAGGCATACGAGAGACTCTTGCGTGCTTTAGCTGATTGTGACATTGACTTGCAGTTGTATTTTTTTCCGTATTTTTTATGGTATTTGTACTGTACTCGTATATTTTTTATGGTATTTCGTATATTATCGTAGTTTAGCGAATATCGTTATTTATCGTAAACATTTTTTTAAACTTTCCGGAAACACCTCAAAACAGGGTATTTCCGGAAAGAATTTTTTTAAACTTTCCGGAAACACCTCGAAACAGGGTATTTCCGAAAGTCAAAAGTCGTTTCCTGTGGGGGCGACTTCTGACCTGAATTTTGGATGTGTGCTAGTTTGGTAAATTATTTAAAAAGAGTGCTATTTTGGTAAATATATATATATATTTTGCTATGATTGGATCACTCTATGATTGTCATGATGGAGCTAGGTAGTTGAAGTTCCAAGTAGATATGCTCATATGCTTGACGTGTGGTCATACAATACTCCATGAAGGAGCACATTAAAGAGACCGAGAAGGGGAGCAGGGTCAGGTACAGAGGTCTAAAGAAAGAACAATGCCACCTTTTCACGTCTCAGAGTCAGAGACCACGCAATTTGAAACGTTCGATATTTGTAGAATTTTCTATTCAATCGCTATTCCTAAGACAAGAATCAATAACGTTGAAACTGCACAATTGACGTGACTTTTAAAGTTTGTTATTGTTTTATTATTTTGGTCGAGTTGTGTTTAGTTTTTATTAAAGTGGTCGAATAACAAAGTGACTCGTGCTGCTGCTAACAACACCGTTGAGCTTGTCCCCTTCTCTCCAACCTATGATATGATGTCCTCCGTAATTTCTTATCACTACAATTTTCTTCTACCTCATAAAAAGGTACAATTTTCTGCACAGCTTGTCAATTCAGGGCACTGCTGCTAGATGAAATTAATACCTTAATAACTTTATTTATTGTTTGAATATCAACCACGTAAAAGACAAAATGAAGTTTTTTAATTAAGGCTTAATTCTAATCACTTAGCCTCACAATTACTTCGAAAATTTTAAAGAGGTTTTCTAAGTGAAAAGATATACTACGACTGAGTCTATAAATTTGTAGGTATTTAGTAATTGAATCTTTTCACGGGTTCAGCTATCGGTGAATACTGTGCACCAATAACACTGTAACAAAAATAAAAAAGACTGATTGCAAATTGTCTAAAATTTTATAAATCTAACTATAAATTTTTTAAGATATCTATCATAGATGCAATTAATATACGAGAACATTTTTTTTTGACAAACAAAAAAAATACGAGAACTTAATTACAATTCCTTTTTAAAAGTTCACGGTTACCTAATTTTTTACAAGAAGGAGTTAGGATCGAAATCGACGAAGATTTTTTTGCACTTGAGTTGTATTTATTGCGTAATAAACTAAACAAAGTAGAATCGAACCACAATATCTACATCCACTGCATGATGCAATCACCACGCTATATTAAGCGGGTGGAGATCCTCTCTACTCCTCGAAAGAAATGGACAGTTCATTACCTAAATTTTTGTTTTGGACAAGGCATTACCTAAGTTTTGAGTGTATAAAATATATAAATGCTTAATATATATTTTCTGATTTAGGAATGTGTATATTTATACACCCAAAACTTAGATTGACGATCCATTTCTTTTGAGAAATGGAAAGGATCCCAATCCATATAAAGTAGGGGTGTTCAAAACAGAACCAACCCAATAGAAAACCGCAAACCGAACCAACCCAAACCGAAAACCGCAAAAAACCAATATTTATCAGATCTATTCGTTTTTTTTTCCAATCAACCGCGCAGTTCGGTTCGGCCCGCGGTTTTTGTTCTACCAACCGAACCAAACCAAATCGAACCGCAAGTAACACTAAGGCTTATTGTCTTACAACCTTCCTTACTAACTTACACTACAAAAAAAAGAGTTATTAGCGACGGATATTAGCGAGGGACTAGTGTTCCCTCGCAAAAACTGGAATTAGCGACGGAATTTGCGAGGGAATAGGGTTTGTCGTATTTTTGAAAATTAGCGACGGAAATTTAGGCAATAGCGACGGCCAGTCCGTCGCTAATGGGTTGGGCGGGAAAGTTAGCGACGGAAATAAGATCCCTCGCAAACAAATTTTGACCATTCAAATTTTGGGAATGTGTGCTGCATTTAGCGACGGACCATTCCGTCGCTAAATCCGCCGCTAACATTAATTTTTTTTCCAAATCAGATTCTCAGAACACATATCCCTCATTCTTCCTCTACTCTCCCCCCCCGCTCTCTCCCTCTCTCTCTCTCTCTCTCTCTCTCTCACCTACGGCCACACAACCGTCACCACCACCATCACAACCACACAACCACCATCACCTACGATCTCCTCTCCTCTTCCTCTACTCTCTCTCTCTCTCACGTACAAACCCTAACCCACCACCACACAACCACGACCGGAGCTCTTCTACTCTCTTCCTCTACTCTCTCTTAAGCTACGAAGTGCACCACCACCACCACCACGAATTTCTGTCCTCTCTCTCCTACGACTGTCATCAACACCACACGACCGGAGCTCTCCCTTTTGTAGGTTTTGATTTTTATGATATTGTTTTGATTTTGATTTTTTAAATAATTTGTTTTGATTTATGTTTTTTGCTTGAATTGAAATAATTTAGGATTGACATCGTTGGTGTTTGAAGTCTAAGAACCGCACCGGAGTGCGCACCGTCACCGAACCACCGCATTGGAGTGTCACCGTCACCGGACCTCAATCTAACAGTTAGCTTTTAAAATAAATTTGTTGTTGTTGTTTTAGAATTGAGTGTGTGTTGTGAAATGTGAGTTATAATTGAGTGTTAGGATTAGTGTTGTTGTGAAATGTGAGTTAATTGTGTTTAATTGTTGAAATTGAAAAGTGTATTTTGTTAGAGGAAGACTTAATTAGAGATGCTAATTGACATGTGTTATTGAAAAGTGTATTATTTTAGAGTTGTTAATTGAAAAGTGTTTAATTCTTGTTTTGATGAACCCTAGGTTAGATGACTGTGTGTTGTTGATGGAAAAGGGTGAGGTGATGTCCCTCACCCCCATATTTTGCTCGAAATCATCTCCATTGAGATAATTGCGAGACGATACTAACAATTTTAAGGTTGAAAGTTAGAAATAACTTCATTCACTATTTATATGGAAAAGGGTTTTGTCTGATCTGTCCTTAACCCCCATATTCGGCTCGAATCTCCACTGAGATCATATCGATGCCGCTAACTTGAAAGATTATTGGAAATATTAAGGGTATCTAACACATTATCTTAAATGCGTGTAGATAAATTTGTATGAATTTAATCGTGATTGGGTGTATGATCGGTTATATCTGAGAAGAGCGGGTTTGAAGGAATCTTTTGTAATTGGTGTTGAACAGTTTCTTGTGGTAGCGTGGCGACATGAATTGGCTAAACGGGAAAAGGGGGTTACATGTCCAATGATTAAAATGCGGCGGTGTACCTATTAGGACCAATGATGAAATCAGGGAGCACTTGTATCATAGGGGGTTTAGGCCTAATTATTGGATTTGGGTGGACCATGAAGAACAACTACGTCAAAATTTTGAGGTAGGGGCTTCAAGCAGTTCTGGTGTTGGTGTTCCACGTTTTGAAATTTTTGAGTCGATGGAAAACATGATTTGTGATGGTCTCAGGGTGAACGTGTCATTTGATGGGCCTCAATATGACGATCATGATGAACTTCCAAATGAAGAAGCACACAAATTTTATAATTTGTTAAGAGATTCAAACAAATCGTTGTTTGAAGGCTCGCCACAGTCAAAATTATCTATGTGTGTGAAACTTTTAGCTCTCAAGTCCATGAGTAATATTTCTGAGGTGGGTTTAGACTATGTGACTGAAATGATGTTGGAAGCGACACCTAATAAGGATAATTTGCCAAAAAGTTATTATGAAGCAAAGATGTTAGTTTCGAAGCTGGGATTGAAATTTAAGAAGATTGATTGTTGTGAGAAAGGACATATGTTGTTTTACAACAACGAATTTGGTAAAAATGATGGTGGGCTACTTGAATGCAAATTCTGTGGAAACCCAAGGTATCATGATCGTAAAGGGGCAAAACGTAATTATAAACCTATCCCTGTAAAATCGATATTCTATTTGCCTATAGTTCCAAGGTTGCAAAGAATGTTTGCATCGACCGAAATTGCGCAGAAAATGACTTGGCATTATGACAATAGGCGTACCTCAGATGGCATTTTACGCCACCCATCTGACGGTGAAGCGTGGATGCACTTTGATCAAGTTCATTCAGATTTTGCCTCAGACCCACGGAATGTTCGGCTTGGCTTGTGCTCTGATGGATTTACTCCATATAGGCTCATCATCTGGACCAGCTGGGTTATATATGCCTACACCAGAGCCCCAGGAAGTTATTGAGCATGATATTGGTGGTGGTAATGTTGATTTTGATGCATCGACCGATGACGAGAGAGTGGAGGTGGTTGTTATTAATGGTGTCAGACTCAAAGTCATTTATAGTCGTGGTAACGCGTAAGTATTATATTGTTTGTTTTTTAAAAGTTAATTATCCAACGACTTATATATATTTGATTGTTTGATATATCTTTCATTATGTAGGCTTCTTCCTGCAAAGACAGCTTCATCAAGCATCACTCACGTCATCCGCAAAAGATATTTTCAAAAGTTCTATAAAAAGTGGAGTAAAGTCGATGATTATGACAGGAAGGATCTGCTGGACTTCTTTAGGGTAAGTGTCAATTATTTTGTCATTACTTATATTATTAGTTTAAATTTTATGTTTAATAACGTTTAATATAATTACTAATACATATTTTCATTTTACTTAATACGGACCAAAGTGACATGGGACATAGAAGATGATGACAATGTGCAGAGACTTTTTTTTTTTAAAAGTATGGGCGCTCAGATATCAGATTTGCTTTATAAGTTGCGGTGTAAAGATAAGAAGCCTAACTACATGAGTGATGAAATTTGGAATGCCTTCAAGGGCCATTGGGCTACAGAGACTTTCAAGAATAATGCTGCAAAAGCCAAGAATAATCGAAACTCAGAAAAGGGTGGCTCGCTTCACTGCGGTGGGTCCATCAACCAAGCTCAGCATGCTTCTAGATTGGTAAATTATTTTTAAAATTTGTGTGTTTTGTTACATTAGTTAATTAGTTAGCAGTTTTTGAAAATGTGTTTCATTTTACAGAGTAAGAAGGCAGGACACCCTATCACTGATTCTAAGTTGCATATAGCCACCCATGTGAGGAAAGGCACTGGCGAGTATGTTGATGAGCGCTCCAGGATGACTCAGGTAAATATACAACTTGATTTGTATTATATAATGTTGCTTTGTCAAAATGGAGCGCTAAATTGTGGTTATTCAAAACAGGAGCAAATAAATGAGATCATGACTCAGCTGACTCAGGGGAGTTGGGACCCTGAATCACTTGGCCAACTTACTCCTGAGATGATAGATCTGGTAAACAAAAATTGGGAGAAGACGGTAGGTTGGTCTAAGGGTCACCTGTATGGTACGGGGCCCTTGGCTCCATGTATGGGCCAGTGGCCGGAAGCAGCAGAAGACGCAGTCGACCAGCTATTACTCCTGCGGAGACAGCATATTAGGCAGCTGGAGCAAGACCTGCAGTCTACTCGATAGGAGATGCACGATACTCGACAGGAGGTCAGGACCTCTACTGACGCTATGAAAACAATGTAGGAAGACTTTGCGAAGGTGACCCGTAGGCAGGAGCTGATGTTTAGGTATTTTAAGAATATGCAGCAAGATGAGCAGCAAGATGAGGAGCAAGCTGAGGAGTCTGGGGAGCCTGATGGCAGCAGCTTTTAGGATTTGGGGTATCAGTTTGACATTTCAATATTTTGTTATAACATTTCAAATTAAGTGTTGTTGATTCGAATTTTATGTTATTGAAGAATTTTATTCTCAGAGTTTTTATTTTAAACTCTGTTATGTATTTTAGATTTTATTATTTATTAATAAAATAAACAGGTATAAAAGCAGGTTTAACAAAAAAAAATTCAATCAACTGGGCATTAGCGAGGGAATTAGCATGGGAAATTGGACGCGTGGCTGTCACAATTTAACCACGTGGTTGTCTTTATTAGCGAGGGAATTTTAATCCCTCGCTAATCCCATTAGCGAGGAGCGATTTAGCGACGGAACATTTCCCTCGCTAATGGGAATTAGCGACGGATTTGGGGCATTTAGCGAGGGAATAATCCGTCGCTAATTAGCAAGTTTTTTGTAGTGTTACTAGCCCAAATCCAACTACAACCCAACTCTCACTCACTTACTAGCCCAAATCGAATTAATTCCTCGACTCACTTATAAACAATCCGTATTGTTATGCTATATTTAATTTAAATTCTTTTAAAAGAATTAAAAGAGAGTAACTTATGTACTATATATATATTTGAGCATATTTTTTCTTATAGATTTTTGTTAGCAGTTTTTTATGTTAGTTAATTTTAACTCTATTTTGAATTATGTTTTGTTTCGGAAAAAACCGAATCAACCGAACCAATCCAACTCGCGTTGATTTGGTTCGGTTTTTTTAGAAAGCCAACCGAACCAAATCATACTGTATGTAGTTTTACCTAGCGGTTTGATTCACTTTTTGCCTCAAAACCGAACCAAACCGCACTACGAACACCCATTATAAAGCTCATGCCAAGGTGATGATGACACATATTTTACTTAAGACTTCGGTCCCTTTATAAAATTTTCCCAAAATCTGCCGTTAATGGTGCTTGTAATTAGGGTTGGGAAGAGGTCACGATGACCAACACGGCTTTGGGCCTAGCCTACGCCAGACTTAGTTTAGACTGGACTCTTTTTAAATAGATAAGCCCAAAGTTTTTTAGAACCTATTTTGCTAAAAGGTCATGCTATTGGCTACAAAGGCTTAAATATATTTTAGGCCCCTGCAAATATAGCGTGTTTTGGTTTAAGCTTCTGCGAAAATTTATTTTAGAAAAAACTCCTTGCAAAATACTTTTTTTGACTTTAGCCCTTCTATTAGTCAAATGCTACAAAAAAAGTACATGTGGCTATCAGAATTGTGATTTGGCAATTTTTTTTCTTTTCTATTATTTTTATACCAACTAAGACCGCTACCTCACCATTTTTTTATTAACTTCATCTAAGTGCATAATCCATTAAAATTAAATCAAGCTAAGAATCTAAGTGCAGCACCACCACGTAAAGGATTGCAACACCACCGCCTAAAATGCTCTGGAAGAATCAAGAGTGAAACAAGTTCTCTGTCTCTCCATTCTCTCAACTTCAGTGTATGTTTTGTTTCTTTTACCATGCTCTTTGATATCAGAACCCAGAAAATGAAGAACAAACACATAGGTGGCCATAAAAGAACAATTGTAGAAGCCAGATCTGAAATTCCAAACCTCTCTTCTTTCTTCCAAATCGACCTCTTCGATCTGAAATTCCAAACCTCCAAATGAATCTCAACCAACCCTAAATTCAACTTACCAATGCTTGCAAGCGTCACATCCCAATCTCCCAAACACCGAATAAGCTTCAAAGTTTGAAGCTTTTCAGAACCAATTATAAGCAGTGCAAAGCTGTGGCCGCTAACAAGCTCTTTAAGACAAATTGATTTCAACGAAGAGGAACCACTAGGGAGAATAAACTGTTGAACCAAGGACAAACACTCTTTGTTTTGTATGATAACAAATTACAATCTGTCTACTAATGGTTCAAGTTGAATAAAGTACAGGACATAAATCAAAGAGCAGGAAATATTAAAGTGGAGCAGCTTGGAGAAGAAACCACCTTGGAAGTCAAGACCTAATTGTTTATCCGTTTTCATTAGGACAGAGTGTAAGGTCCTATCACTTAAGGACTAAGACATTTAGTAGCTGAGAGATGATTTTTCAAAACATGCATGTTGCATCAAAACAAGCTTCGAAAAATATTTTATAAAATTGCATGCATGCATAGGGTGGCACCTAAACCTAAAAACAATATTGTGGAAAGCTTGAAATCGATTCCTATTATTTTCTAAAGGCAAAGAATCGATTTCCTATTGTTTTCACTAAGTACATAATCGATTCATGGCTTCCAAAATTTAAAGCAAACAATCGATTTCCTTCCCTGTCTTTTAAAGCATAAAATCGATTTCCCACTTCCTTTCAAAGAGTATAGAATCTATTTCAAGCTTCCTTTCAAAGAGCATAGAATCGATTTCAAGCTTCCTTTCTAAAAACAAAGAATCGATTCTAACATTTTACAAAATCCTACAACGGTCATATTTTTGCAAATCCTATAAATAGGGATCTGGGCTTCACTTTCAAAACACACCACACGATTTACATATCTCAGATCTAAAAAATAGAGGAAAAAGAACTTTCATTGTCATATCATTTTCAAAGTTCTTCTAGATCCAAATCACTCATCTCTCTCAGCTACTATATTGTTATACTGCTTAAGTGATTGGACCATAGTTTCTCTATTGTAATCATCTATTGTTTGGTTATTGCAAAATCCTGGGAAGTGTTCTTGGGTCGTTCAATCGGGGAGATTGAAGTGGTTGCGAAATCCTGGGAAATGTTCTTGGGTCGTTCAATCGGGGAGATTGAAGTGGTTGCGAAATCCTGGGAAGTATTCTTGGGTCGTTCAATCAGGGAGATTGAAGTGGTTGCGAAATCCTGGGAAGTATTCTTGGGTCGTTCAATCGGGGAGATTGAAGGGGTTGCGAAATCCTTAGCGGGGAGCTCGGGTTCTCAATTTGGGTAAATTGAGATTAGCTATAGGGAAGTTGCTTGTTTGTAAAACATTGAAGATGTTCTTCTCATATAGTGGTTGTCATCAAGTCCAAAGGTTTCAAAGCCGGAGGCCGAGGTCGTAGGGCTTTTATCCCGAACCTCGTAAAATTTACAGTGTATCTCTTTCCCTACTCTTTTACTTTACCGTTTATATTTGTCTATTGTTATATCATTCCGCTGCATATAAATATCTGTTTATCGTGAATTTTGATAATAGTAGCGTTAGCGTAATTTTGTACTGTGACTGGATTTGTGTTAAGTATGGCTTGCTTAGATATAGCATATAGTTTAAATCTTAGTTTCCGCATTTGATTTAAACGAGCATTGTTTTGAAAATTGAAAAGAATTCATTTTTAAGCATATAACCTTATTCACCCCCCTCTAAGGTTATCATATAGTCCAGCAATTGGTATCAGAGCTAGAAATTGCATATAGAGCTTAACATCTCGCAATTTTATTTTATTTATATTTGATCATGGGTTCTTTTATGAAAGAGGGGATGTCCTTCAGTAGGCCACCCCTGTTTGATGGGACTAACTATGACTATTGGAGTAGTCGAATGAAATGTCGTGTGCAGGCTATAGATTTCACTTTATGGAGGATCATTGTTGATGGACCACTTATTCCTATGAAAATCAAAATTACAAAAGCTGGTGATGCTGTTGACGGAGATACTACTAAATCTCAAGTTACTGGTAAAGCAGAGGAAGTACCTATTGAAGATATCTATTCCATGGACCTGAGTGAGCTAAAAAAGTCTGAGTTAGATAAAATATCTCAAAATGCAAAGGGAATGAACATTCTTCACTTATCTCTATGTGAAGAAGAGTATGGAAGGGTAAAAGGTTGTCAGACAGCAAAAGAAATTTGGGATTGTTTGGAAGCTACACATGTCGGCACGAGTCAGGTGAAAGATACAAAAATAAGAATTCTCACTTCCGAGTATGAAGCTTTCAAAATGAAGGAAGGTGAGTCTGTCGCAGCTATGCACCAAAGATTGAATCTGATAGTAAACAACTTGAGAGCACTTGGGAAGAGGTATTCAACAAAAGATCTGAATGGGAAGATTCTTGCATCCTTGACTAGTGAATTCTTTCCCAAAATTTGTGCTATCCCCGAAGCCAAAGATATTGGCACTTTACCTCAAGAAGACTTGATTGGGTCACTTCTTGCATTTGAGGTGGTGCTGGCCGCTAAGAAGGTTCAAGAAAAAGAAGTGGTCAAAGAAAAGAAGTCTTTTGCTCTTGCTGCTAAAACTCCTAAGGTAGCAAGGAAAAAGGTTGAGTCTGATGAAGAATCCGATGTTGAAGACATGGCTAAAATGTTTGAAGAATTCATGAGATTCAGAAAGCTTGGGAAGGGTGACTATTCAAAGAAACCAGGGTACAACAAAGAAGACAGTTATGAGAAAAGAGATGATCAACCAAAATGTTTTGAAAGCAACAAACAGAGTCATCTCAAAATGAATTGTCCAAAGCTAAAATCCAAGTACCAACAAAAGAAAGTCATGAAGGCTACATGGGTCAACACAGATACTGAAGGTGATACAGATGAAGAAGAGGAGGTTGCAAATGTTATTTGTTTTACGGCAAATGACACCCCTGAGGCTACATGGGACAATCTTCACACTGACAGTGAAACAGATGAAGAAGAGAAGACTGCCAATTTTTATCTTCCTATGGGAAATGACACTCCTAAGGTAATCCTTGCTAACCATAGTCTTTCTGATTCATTTGAGCAAGATGATTTATCTGATGATGTGTATAGTAGTCAAGACTTGAGTGAGGCTTTTGAAGATCTTTATAATGAACATGAAACTATTTTGATTAAATATAAAGATTTGAAAAAGAGCAACAAAAGCATGTTCACTCAAGTTAAGACTCTTGAGAATGAGGTAGCTAAGTTGAAGAATGAGCTACATAAAACTAAACCTTTCAACCTTGAGCTTCTTGAGCTTAAACAAAATTTTGAAAAAGTCAAAGTTGAAAATGAAATTTTGAAAGACTCTTTAAAAAGGTTTGAGGTCGGTGAAAAGACCTTAACCAAGATACTCCATTCCCAACATGAATATGTTGATAGGAGAGGTATTGGGTATAAAGGTAATTCCACCTCCTCTATTTTGAAAAAGAAAATGACTTTTGTAGCTGCTACTTCAAGTTATACACCTACTGTTTTCTCTTGCACTTATTGTCAAAATGGGAACCATAGCTCTCATAGATGTCCTATTCGTAGATTGTGTGAGCTTGGTACCCTTATACATGCTTGTAAGAAACCAAGGTGGATTGTGAAAACAAACCCCTTGATGACTAACCCACAAGGACCCAAAGAGATTTGGGTACCAAAATTTTCAACTTGATTTTAGTGCAGGTATGCTTCAAGGTATGGGGGTCAGATTGGTACCTTGATAGCAGAGACTCGAAGCTCATGACTGGAGACGCAAAAAGTTCTTAATACTCACCCCCAGAATAAGCGGTCATGTGACTTGTGATAATATCAATAGAGGAAGAATCCTCGGTGAAGGTTAGTTTTGTAAAGATTTATCTACCTCTTTTAAAAATGTGTTATAGAGAAGACTTAAATAACTCATCAAATATTAGACATGTATGTGAAAGAGTAATTTTTGTTCCATGCATCATTGAGAACAATATTTGTAAGGCATGTTAGAAAAGTAGGAAACGGGTAAATTACATCTCATTCATATAGAATTGTCTCTTTGCATTCTAGAATTAGTCAGGGGGATCATCAAGTAAGGGGGAGCATAGCATTAAACTGCGCTTCTGTGTCATGTTATATCATATGCTATGTGTCTTGTGTGTTTTCCCTCCTTTTTGATGAAAACAAAGGGGGAGAAAATATTTGTTGTCTATTTGTGCTTATAATGTAATCTGTTATGCTTATGGGGAGAAAATACTGCTGCTTATATTTAGGCTTATGCTTAGGGGGAGTTTTTGCTATTGTTTCTTATTTATCACCTCCCTATGCATAATGTAATTTGTTATCATCAAAAAGGGGGAGTTTGTTGAACCAATGACAAACACTCTTTGTTTTGTATGATAACAAATTACAATCTGTCTACTAATGGTTCAAGTTGAATAAAGTACAGGACATGAATCAAAGAGCAGGAAATATTAAAGTGGAGCAGCTTGGAGAATAAGCCACCTTAGAAGTCAAGACCTAATTGTTTATCCGCTTTCATTAGGACACAGTGTAAGGTCTATGACATTTAGTAGCTGAGAGATGATTTTTCAAAACATGCATGTTGCATCAAAACAAGCTTCGAAAAATATTTTATAAAATTGCATGCATGCATAGGGTGGCACCTAAACCTAAAAACAATTTTGTGAAAAGCTTGAAATCGATTCCTATTATTTTCTAAAGGCAAAGAATCGATTTCCTATTGTTTTCACTAAGTACATAATCGATTCATGGCTTCCAAATTTAAAGCAAACAATCGATTTCCTTCATTGTCTTTTAAAGCATAAAATCGATTTCCCACTTCCTTTCAAAGAGTATAGAATCGATTTCAAGCTTCCTTTCAAAGAGCATAGAATCGATTTCAAGCTTCCTTTCTAAAAACAAAGAATCGATTCTAACATTTTACAAAATCCTACAACGGTCATATTTTTGCAAATCCGATAAATAGGGAGCTGGGCTTCACTTTCAAAACACACCACACGATTTACATATCTCAGATCTGAAAAATAGAAGAAAAAGAACTTTCATTGTCATATCATTTTCAAAGTTCTTCTAGACCCAAACCACTCATCTCTCTCAGCTACTATATTGTTATACTGCTTAAGTGATTGGATCATAGTTTCTCTATTGTAATCATCTATTGTTTGGTTATTGAGAAATCCTGGGAAGTGTTCTTGGGTTGTTCAATCGGGGAGATTGAAGTGGTTGCGAAATCCTGGGAAGTATTCTTGGGTCGTTCAATCAGGGAGATTGAAGTGGTTGCAAAATCCTGGGAAGTATTCTTGGGTCGTTCAATCGGGGAGATTGAAGTGGTTGCGAAATCCTGGGAAGTTTTCTTGGGTCGTTCAATCGGGGAGATTGGAGTGGTTGCGAAATCCTTAGCGGGGAGCTTGGGTTCTCAATTTGGGTAAATTGAGATTAGCTATAGGGAAGTTGCTTGTTTGTAAAACATTGAAGAGGTTCTTCTCATATAGTGGTTGTCATCGAGTCCAACGGTTGCAAAGCCGGAGGCCGAGGCCGTAGGGCTTTTATCCCGAACCTCGTAAAATTCACGGTGTCTCTTTCCCTACTCTTTTACTTTACCTTTTTTGTCTATTGTTATATCATTGCGCTGCATATAAATATCTGTTTATTGTGAATTTTGAAAATAGTAGTGTTAGCGTACTTTTGTACTGTGACTGGATTTGTGTTAAGTATAGCTTGCTTAGATATAGCATATAGTTTAAATCTTAGTTTTCGCATTTGATTTAA